>JAIGNY010001069.1:915000-1120000 GCA_020152595.1 Chiridota heheva
TCCTACATGTTTATCAAAATTGTGAAAATTGCCTGATTGACCTATGTTCATGCCTAGTTACAAGTGCCGCAGAAGCAAGAACTTCAAAGTTTGGATGAAATGCCCAAATTTGGGTATCAATGGTTCAAATTAGATTACAAATTACCCAAATGTGGTTCAAAATCGCCCGGATTTTTTCGCCCAAACTTGATGGTTGAAATTGCGCGAATCTGGATTAAAAGTCGCTCAAATTTAAACTTACCCATTGATGGTTAAAAATTGTCCAAGTCTGGTTAAAAGTCGCCCACATTTGGTAAGTTAAGAAATATCCAAATTTGATTTAAAAAAACAAAAAAAATTCTTCGAATGAAAATGCCAAAATTTGTTTAAAATTTACTGCGTTTGTTTAACAAATTTTGTCCAAATGTGGTTGAAATTCGCACAAGATTTGTTGAAAAATTGCCTAAATTTTGATAAAGATTGGCAATATATTGTTAATAATCGGCAAATGCCGAAAGGAAAATCGCCCAAACAATTTGTATAAGTCACCGGAAGTTTGTTAAAGATTAATGGCTCGTACCTGTCAAATATGGTTGCCGAGATTTGTTTAAAATTGGTCTAAATTGGGTTGGAAATTTTTAAAGCTTGGTTAATAATTGCCCAAAATTTGGTTAAAAGTCATCCAAAGCTTGTTTAAAATCTGAAAATACTGAGCATATTTCTTTAATTTGCAATACATTTTGCTAAAAAATTGGCACAATTTGGTTAAAGATCATCCAAATTTGGTTGAAAATTGCAAATATTTAATTTCAAAATACTCAAATTTATTAATCAGTTTATTTTAATCTGGGCAGAAATTGCCAAAATGTGTTGCCTAAAGTCACCCAGGCTCGGTTGAAAATTATCAAATTAGTACTGATTCACTTATGCAACGGCTTAAAAAAAAATGCATATTTTTCTGTTAGCCAAAAGTCACATCATGTTATTTAAGTAATATTTTCGGCACTTTTTCCCCCCTCTGGCACCGAAAGCTAGATACGCCACTGCATGCCAAGCCCCTAATATTTGTTTCGGGCTGACTCCTCCCTTAACAATAAGAGAAGATACAATTGTGATTTGGGGTTATGGGCGTCAGTTTTTAATAAATGATCCTTTACATTCACATAGAGTAATTGTACGATAAATTTACTTAATTTTTTACATGTATTTTATATGATAACGTATATACAACAGGAACGTATTAGTGACGGGAAGGGTACGCTCGATGTATCTATCTTTAACGAGGATGGGGGTATCAAAAATTAAATCATTGTATAGGTAAAGAATATATCTATAAGGTGAAGGTATCAGTTAAGTGACACAGTAACGACTTTAGGAGTTATTGCACTATAAACTTTTCCGTAATTGCAAAATATAATTGAATTTAACCATTCCCAACGGAGATGGGAGCTTTAAAAGTTATATCATTAGATAGCTAAGGAATACTTCTACCGGGTAGTGGCATCAGTTAAGTGACACAGTGGCGATCTTTAGAGTAATTGTACGCTAAAGTTTGTTTATTCTTTACATGTATTTTAAATAATAACGTATATACTACGGGAACGTATTAGTGACGGGAAGGGGCACTTCAAGGCTCGATGTACCTATCTCCGACGGGGCTGGGGGTATTAAAAGTTATATCATTAGATAGCTAAAGAATGCTTCTACCGGGTAGTTGTTCCTGCTAAGTGACACAGTAGCGATCTTTAGAGTAATTGTACGCTAAATTTAGTTAATTTTTTATTATGTATTTTATATGATCACGTATATACTACGGAAACGTATTAGTGACGGGAAGGGGAACCTCAACGCTCAATGTACCTATCTCCAACGAGGATGGGGGTATCAAAAGTCATATCATTGTATAGGTAAAGAATATATATATAGGATGAAGGCATCAGCTAAGTGACACATTGGCGATCTTTAAAGTAATTGTACGCTAAATTTAGTTTATTTTCTACATGTCTTTTACTAGGGGAATGTATCAATGAAGAGAAGGGGCACTTTAACGCTCAATTATCTCTTCTCCAACGGAGATGGGGGTATCAAAAGTCATATCATTGTATAGGTAAAGAATGTTTCTATAGAGTAAAGGCATCAGTCAAGTGACACAGAGGCGATTTTAGGAGTTATTGCACTCTAAACCTTTCCGTAACTGCAAAATATAATTGAAGGGGCGAGGGCATTTGAACGCCCAATTTATGCAACCCCGACGGGGATGAGAGCTTCAAAATTCATATCATCGTATAGGTAAAGAATATATATATATATATATATATATATATATATATATATATATATATATATATATATATATATATATATATATATATATATATATATATATATATATATATATATATATATATATATATATATATATATATATATATAGGATGAAGGCATCAGCTAAGTGACACAGTGACGACCTCGAGAGTAATTGTACGCTAAATATTGTTTATTTTCTACATGTATTTTATATAACAACGTATATACTAGGGAATGTATTAATGAAGAGAAGGGGCACTTCAACGCTCGATGTACCTATCCCCAACGGGGCTGGGGGTATTAAAAGTTATATCTTTGGACATTTAAGGAATAGTTCTATCGGGTGGTGGTTTCTGCTAAGTGACACAGTGGCGATCTTTAGAGTATTTTAAATGTTTGTATGTCAGCCTTTAAATTTCATTAAAGACATTAATCGTGTTACCAAAAACAAACTTTTCAATTACAATATATGTTGCTAGATCAGTTCTGCCTCCTGGTATTTGTAATCTGAAAGAACTAAAATGCCTTACAAGTAAGAATAAAGAAGGAAAAAAACCGTATTAACCACATGTTATCATCGGGAAAAAAAAAAAAAACACGTGATGACGGAAGCCTTTACAAACCCGAATTCCAAGTGTTCAATAGAACAAATTTTGAATAAGTAACGGAAAGGAGATTATTCGCATCGGTATGTGCGACTTCCAAACACCCGACACCACGGCTATATTATTTACGTCTACAGCGGCAGCGAAAAAGTAATAAGCAATAACTAAAAATCTTCACGCGGGTGAGAGAGTGTCCTTCAAACGGGAAGAAAATGTGACTGGCACAGTTTCATCCCGTCCATGTTTCAAGGGGCGCTTTCTTCAAATGCTTACATACGTTTGCATATTGTTATATAATATTATTTTTGTAAGATAACTGTGCCGGAATCTTGCTTTGTCGATGGTTGCAATAATAGATGTCTGCGGGGGAAATAACAAGACATTTTCTCGATTTCCATTTGATCCTGATCGACGTTCTAAGTGGGTTTCTGCTATACGACGCGACGGCTTTAACCTACGTACGGTTCACACTTGGATTTGCAGCGAGCACTTTATATCAGGTATGTAGGCTTTGTCTGAGTATAACGAACAATCAGCTGGCGTTAACGTTAAAGTTACTCTTCGTATACCCAGTAAAAATATCAACCTTGAGGAAAATATGAAGTAAAATCGGAAGCGAACAAATAATTGCATTTAGTATAATTCGCTTAACTGGTACTGGTAGGTTAGTATGTTTGTTGTACGTATGACGTGACTGAGCTGTGTGAAGACGCGTGAAACGTAACGACGCGTTCGGCAAAATGGCTTCCAGCTGATTTAGAGTCACGTGATGAAATCTCTTTGTAGGCTATAACATCCAATGAATTAACGGAGCACTGTCTCGCTATGAGCTTGCTTCCGTTTTCTTTTAAAAGAACAATATATGATATATTTTTTCTTTTTTCACCCCACATTATATTCTTTGCAGCTCTTTGCTTATTGAATGAATTAATTGATTTTCATGCTATGTACGATAAACGTGTTGGGAAAACGGATGTGATATACAAGTGGAGTTTGACGGAATCGTTCTCAATATTTTTTTGCGAAATAACATTGTGTACATAGAGACAACTTCAGAAAAGAATTGATGCTGAGGAAAATTTTGTTGCACTTTAGTGCATATCAACTTCGACAAATTAGCACATAGGCTTATATTTACAGCAAACATCTTATAAGCTTTGGTTTATAACATGGATAAAGTAAACAAGTATGTAAATGTGCTTATCTTAACCACAATCGTTTTGACGATTTTTGAATCGCGAGGACTCCAACAAGAAGTTTGTACTGCTAGGAGCAACGAATGTCTGGAGGATAAGTGTAACATTTGCGACAGCGGCTATCCACCAGGAACACATGTGTCTCTTGCAGGAAAAGCGGTAACCACTTTGAACATCAGCGGGGTCATAGAATGCGCTCTTGGTTGTATTGCAGAAATGACTTGCAAGTCACTCGCCTTTCAGCCAACCCGTCAGAAGTGTATCTTATATGGCAGAACGGCCTCGGACTCACTTGGAGAAGATGTTCTCTTTACGTTGCATTCCTACTATTACGAAATCAATCAGGACAGGAATCAGCTTTCGGTAAGTATATGCGGGACGGGGAGAAGGGGATCCTCTATACCCCACACACATACACATACAAATGGATCTACTAGGTGTTGTAAACAAATCCTAATGAACATGATTACAAATTGTGTTTGTTTGAGGATTATAACGCCCCGACAGATCCTAATTAAAGTATTTACATCAAGACGCCGACGGTCGTTTCATTGACTAGTTGTGAAGCAATGGTTGGAGACCCACTGGGGATCAAACCCAACAAGGTACGCCCACGGTCGTTTCATTGACAAGTTGTGAAGCAATGGTTGGAGACCCACTGGGGATTGGCCCCAACAAGGTACGCCCACGGTCGTTTCATTGACAAGATGTGAAGCAATGGTTGGAGACCACTGGGGATCGAACCCAACAGGGTATGTGGAAAGCGAAGCTTTCCACCACTCTGCCACCTGGCCACGGAGGTCTCTTGGCAACATGTAACCAATTTTCGCCCTAAAGTTTACAAGTGCGTCCTTATACATTTGGGGCATCCGACTATAAGCTATGACTTTGAGGGTAATTATGAACATTGGGAGTATCCGCCTATGAGCTATGACTCTGAGGGGTAATTATGAACATTGGGAGTGTCCGCCTATGACTCTGAGGGGTAATTATGAAGATTGGGGGAATCCGCCTATGAGCTATGACTCTGAAGGGGTAATTATGAACATTGGGGGGTATCCGCCTATGAGCTATAACTCTGAGGGGTGATTATACAAATTGGGGGCATCCGCCTATGAGCTATGACTCTGAAGGGTAATTATGAAAAATTGGGGCATCCGCCAATGAGCTATGACTCTGAGGGGTAATTATGAACATTGGGGGCATCCGCCTATGAGCTATGACTCTGAGGGGTAATTATGAACTTGTTGGGCATCCGCCTATGAGTTATGACTCTGAGGGGTAATTATGAACATTGGGGCATCCGCCTATGAGCTATGACTCTGAAGGGTAATTATGAACATTGGGGGCATCCGCCTATGAGCTTTGACTCTGAGGGGTAATTATGAACTTGTTAGGCATCCGCCTATGAGCTATGACTCTGAAAGGTAATTATGAAGATTGGGGGCATCCGCCTATGAGCTATGACTCTGAGGGGTAATTATGAAGATTGGGGGCATCCGCCTATGAGCTATGACTCTCAGGGGTAATTATGAAGATTGGGGGCATCCGCCTATGAGCTATGACTCTGAGGGGTAATTATGAAAATTGGGGGCATCCGCCTATGAGCTATGACTCTGAGGGGTAATTATGAACATTTGGGGCATCCGCCTATGAGCTATGACTCTCAGGGGTAATTATGAAGATTGGTTGCGAACATTTAACAGTTACTACACTATTAGAAACAAATTATAGAGACGACTGGGCAAGAAGGTTCTAAATTAGTGACTAGCTATCTGGCTATATCTGTATATAGGCCACACTTGGAGTGACTAGCTATCTGGCTATATAGGCCACACTTGGAGTGACTAGCTATCTGGCTATATAGGCCACGCTTGGAGTGACTAGCTATCTGGCTATATAGGCCACGCTTGGAGTGACTAGCTATCTGGCTATATAGGCCACACTTGGAGTGACTAGCTATCTGGCTGTATAGGCCACGCTTGGAGTGACTAGCTATCTGGCTATATAGGCCACACTTGGAGTGACTAGCTATTTGGCTATATAGGCTACACTTGGAATAACAACCATAGGGGTACTTCCTAACTCTTATTAGAAATAATCGTTGAAAAATCCGAGACGGTTAAGTTCCATATACAAGACAAGGCTTGACACTTTGTTTGTCTTTCTATAAGAGTGTACGGACATCAGTAACAGTTGGGGCATCCGCCTATGAGCAATTTTGCCACGATTCTTGTAAAGATTCAAAGCAAACATTATCAAAGTTAAAGGATATTTAAATTTTAAAATATAATGGTTATCCTTTATATATTCCCTCGTCCTTTATGAAGAGGCACCAGCAGGTTGGGTGGGGTGTGGGGGCTGGAATTATATACTGGGAGAGACATAGTCGTTATTTTTAAACAATGACAAACAATTAGATAAATATACCCCTTGAAAGTAAATGTTTCCCTGCAAATTAAATGAAAATTGCTAATCATCGGCTTATCAGGCTGCCAGTCGTGTATATGTGCAGGTTCACCACATTTTTTTTTTTTAATAGTAGCGGTACAAATTATAAGTGACTCGTGGGCCCACCAGAATATATGTATATAAGTGCCGAGCTGATTCCCTAAGCTTAGCTATTAATTCAATGATACAAAATGAGAATTGATATTAGTTTAATAGATGTAAACTCAAATCTTTGTTTTTTTCGTGATTTTGAATGATGAATTTAAGTATTTCTTCACCGGTAATCTGCTGATTGTGTAATATTTTCATCTTTGATGCACTTCCACGGGCAGACGTGTGAGAGATATATAATTTTTTTGTTACATGTTTGGAAAATCACAGCATAGGCGCATACGACCCAAATTGTACAACTTGCGAAAATAAAATGCCCGAATATCTTTCATTACCTACAATACCTGAACGCTGCAGAAGAAGCTTTGGACCTAAAAGTGGTGCAATTCTATTTTCGTAAGCGCCCTGGGTGCTTATTACGTCACATACGTTATGTTTCGCTCACTTTTGGGTGGTATGATGTTGTTTGTGTTTTGTGAGTGTTCATGATTTTGCAGGTTTCACGGAAAATGTGAGATACAAAATGTGTTCCTTTATTCCAACTCCCTGCTCTATCCGAGTGCAAAAATTATGGGCACCCATGCCGACAAACAATAGTGTTAACAAAGGAACGCGCAATCGTTGCCGCTTTAATGTCGGATAGGGGAATTAATTCCACATACTATGTAAAATAATCAACAAACACTACAATGTATTTATTGCCGGTGCCATTACACGATGGAAGGGGATCAGAACTGACTCTTTGGCAAGGTTCACTCGTTGGGCATTGGGTGAATTTTCGCTCGTGTCAGTTTTGGGGGTCGCTTACGTTGACAGCAAGGTACACAGTCCTTGACCCACTTTACCACATCAGAATTCATCTTATGCCAAAAAAAACGTGCTCGAATCTTTTCTAGTGTTTTCCAAATCCCCAAGTGACCGCCAGAAACAGAAGAATCGTGCATTTCTTTTAAAACATCGGGAACGACATCACTGGGAAATACCAATTGTTTGTACAATTCTTCCGTTTTTCCCGAGATTTTGACCAAATGTGGTACAATATGTCATTTCCATCATCATCCGGTAAATATCCTGAAGTGAAGTATTCAGTGAGCGCATTGTACCGTTTGTCTTGTCTCTGTAGTGTCTGGATTCTGTCAAGGGTAACTGGAATCATGGAAGTAGAAGACTACTTCCATGCTGGAATGAACACGTCATCGGTCACAAGGTCGGTTGTAACGTGTGTGTCCTTGTCATTTCGTGTATTCGAGGTATTTGTGACGTTAGCTGCCTGTTTGGGGGGAAGGACTATCTGTCGAGTCTGCGTTGTCATCATGCAATTGAATTTGTATAAGAAAGTCTGGGAATTGTGTGTCTGAGTCAATGCCTGAAGTGTCTGGGGGCGAGTTATACTCCCTACGGCTTATGGCATCAGCATTACAATGTGATGTGCCCTTACGATGTTAAATATCTATAATGTAGCGCATAAGGTTGCTGATCCACCTCGCTAAACGACCGGCAGGCTCCTTGAGGCGTAACAACCAGGTAAGAGCAGAATGGTCAACTATGGCCTTAAATGATGCGTTGCGTACATAACAGTCAAAATGCTTCACTGCAAATACTAAAGCAAGACACTCCTTTTCCGTTATACCATAGTTACATTCTTGTAATAACAATGAACGACCAGCATATGCTATGATACGTTCCACCCCGTCTTGTTCTTGACACAAAACTGCCCCCACTGCATAACTAGCATCAGTATACAATTTGAATGGTTGACCAAGTCTTGGGTAACCTAACAGAGAGGGAGGGGGTTAAGTGATTGCTTGAGTGCGTCAAATGCTGTCTGGCATTTATCGGTTCAGAAGAACGGTGCGCCCTTTTTGTCAAGGCGTACAGTGGAGCTGCAATTTTGGCATAATTTTGGATGAATTTTCTGTAGTAGCCAGAAAGACCTAAAAATGAACGGAGCTCTTTCAGGTTGGTAGGGGAAGGAAATTCCTGCACCGCAGATAATTTTGCGGGATCAGGTGAAATACCTTGTCTAGATACTACATGACCTAAATAATGAATTTTGGTCCTAGCAAAGAAGCATTTTGACGGATTCAATTTCATGTTGGCATCTCTAAGGCGTTCTAAGACTTTCCTCAAGTGCATGAGGTGTTGTGAAAATGTATGGCTGAAAACAATGACATCATCGAGATAAATTAGACATATTGTTTAATTCAGACCTCTCAAAACAGCTTCCATCACTCTTTAATGTCGCAGGGCTATAACGCAATCCCATTTGTGACAACAAAATGCCGTGTAATGGCGTGATGCCGAATTAATTACAACTTGATGGAAAGCGCTTTGAAGGTCAAGAGTACTAAAATACACGGGATTTGCAGTCCCAAGACTCCCAAGAGCGTCGTCTGTTGTGGAAGAGGATGCGCATCAATGCGTGTGCACGCATTTACTTTCCTATAATCCACAACAAAACGATGCCCTTTATTACCTTTTTTGGCAACAATAAGGCAGGGAGCACCCCACGGACTAATAGAATAGATTCCTTTATAATACCTTGTTTCAACATCTCTTGGATGATTTCTTCCAAAGCTTCTCGTTTTGAGGGCGTCATTTGGGATGCCCTTTGACGAATTAGGGGCTCATTGCCATCTGCCTCAATGCGATGCTTGATGGTATCACATTTGCCAACACGCTTATCTTGACCTACAAACACATCTTTATATTCATGTAAGAGTTGTTGTAACTCCTGCGTCTGTTCAACATTTATGTCTGAATTTGAGAGATCAATTTCAGAACTATTGGGAATACTATTTTGTTCACCCATGTGTGAGGGCGTCGGGTCGCACCCATGGATGGCTGTAACATTAATATGAATGCCATGAGATTGCGCATGAAGTTTACTATCAGTGCTATGTGACAATGAAGTCGGGAGGGGTGCAGTGGCATGTGCAAACTGTTCCTATTCAGGGATATTCAAGTTTGAACACACCCGGCAAACTCCCCTAATTTGTCGGGTTGAAGGGGTTTTCCGACCAGTTAGTAGTGTGATTTTGGTAACGGTCATTCCTGCCCCGACAGTCACGAGCCATGTGCCCCTTGCGATTGCAATTATAGCAAGTGCCTTCACAGGGGGATGTTAAGTTAATAACAATCAATCCCATGTAATTCACAATATTGTAGTTGAGTAATAGCTCCACCAGTTGTAGAATAAAGACAATTGAAATCATTATGTCGTCTTTGAGTCATAATTTCACAACAATGACTAAACGCCTTCAGATTACCAATACCGAGAAAGGCGATGACGTTATCCAAGGTCCACAGATTAAATGACAATAGAGGGAAAGGTCTAGCCTCTTATAAATGTGCAAACCGTTGCAAATTAAAAGTGATATATTCAGATATACCATGAAGACTTATACGTAAATAATGATAAAGGAAGTTCATGAGAAATGATGCTGTGATCTCATCGTAACAGTTAGTAAACATTCAGTTTTGAAATTAAACATGGGCGGGATTTCCCCACCGAAAGGGAGGGGTTCAGAAAATGAAGTTTGCCCACCGAAAGTGGGGGGAAATCATAAAATCACACTAAGATACAAACAATTACCATTCCAAAGATATCAGTGTGGACTGGTGGAAGAAAAGTGGAGCTGGAGATGCCTCCATTGCACCCACAAAACTCGCTCAGTATGATACGAAAGATTGGACAATTATGCCGATCACCCTTTCCTTACATAACGCCACGCGCAAATTGCCTTTTGCCCTTTTTACCCAAATAGCGAGTAATTTTGCAGTAATGGGGCATTTTGCTGATTTCGTAAGATTCTTTGACAGTTATCTTCTTCATTCATTTATATAGCTTTTCTTTTCTTTTCAAGGTTCCTACGGGAAAACACGCATGCGCACCTCCAAAAAGTAAGTGGAAGTAGGCCTTTAATATTTTACAGAAAACAAGTGTAAAATATGGAATAACGCGATTTTGTGAAATTGTATTTGCCTCACTTACATTGAAACCTGTGTTGAAAATATTAGAGTAAAAGATACCCTTTTTCATTAGCCGTAGAAGGATAGCGATTGTGCATGGTAGAGTACAGTTAGGCTAATGTCAATTTCTGGTAATCTGCCTAGTCGAAGGAGAGGGAAATTTGTAATCTAGGACCCGGTGTCACAGTGAATTCGGACCCTTCTAGAAAATGACCATAAGGTCTGAACAAAGAGCTGTGTAGAAGCTCTTTGGTCTGAATTCACATAGTGAATTCTGACTCTAGGGTCAAAATTCGCTATGATAAGAGTGCCTTGTGAATTCCAGTGGCAGAGAATCAGTCTTGCACTTAGAAATAGTTTTTCCCCGTATATTTGCATGCATTTTAAAAGGAGTGTCAACAAAGCCAAAATAGTAGCTTTATATTTTCGATTAACTTTAATTGATCGCAACGACAGCAATGGACGACTTTGCAAAGGTCGACGAATTCTTGAGATCGGGGAATTGTCCCTCCTCAAGCAGTCAAGTCTCAAAAGAGGGCAAAGCAAATTTTAGAAGACTGTAAGAGTAGCCTGATGTGGAAGACCTCTTTTTAAAGAAAGGAGGTGTTCAAGTTGTCGAAGACAAATCAAGAAAACTCTACATTATGAAAACTCTGCATGCTGGTAACGTCCTTTTGGGTTCCTTCGGTAGAATTTGATAAAAAATCACGATTTCTTTCGGTGGCGTATATCTACAATTAACAAAGAGAAAACATTCGCAAATGTTCCAGTGTAGCGCCTCTACAAAAGCCGAAGCCACGTGCACACGCGTCAAATCGTGAGGTGCCAGGTCATTATCACTATAATAAAAGGGGAGGGTCTAAAATTATTTGTGAATTTTAACCCTAGGGTCCGGATTCACTAGTGATTTTGGACCCTAGGATAATTTTTAACCGGAGGATCCGAATTCACTGTGACACCGGATTCAGCCCCGAATTTCGCAGATAATGTTTTATTTGGTTAATTAAAAATTAAGGGCTATTATTATGTGTCCAGTTTCTGGGAAACAATTTACATCATCATTTACATCCTCTTGATTGTTTTCTTACCACGAATCAAAGATTTGTTAAAGGAATTTTTACTGGTGCACCAAATGTATGACACTTTCCGAAATAAATGCTTAAAAGCATTAATAACCTACTGTAACAATTTATTATGGGGAAGTGTGGGAGAATGGGGGATGGGGGGGGGTGGAGTCAATGGGTTGAAGTGTGAAACTATCAGCCCATTGAAATAACTATTCTTTTATACGCTATAGCCTTATTCAGTCTTATCTAATGCACATTTGAAATAGGTCAGCGGGAAATAGCTTTTCCTGGTGGAACTTCAGTCAGTGTCATTTTTTCCGAATGGCTAAATATAGTATCCGCTCCCTTTGCTGCTTTGTGTATGTTCATCATGCACAAGCCGTTTAATATTGTCTTCACTATTGCAGATTCCAAAGAGTGAAATCATACATGCAGTCATATACACAGCAAGATTTTACCGTGACATGAGGTCTATCGCTTAGTCTCTTAGTTTTTCTGTATAATTGTATCGCAAAATTTGAACAAAACGGCTGCATAGAGGGTTATCGTTTCAAGTGTTAAAAAAACAAATCAGTTTTTAAAAAAAAGCCAAATTTAACTAAAAAAGCCAAACTGTAATCAAGTCAAGAAAATTCCAAATTATGAAAAGGGATCGGTCACTGGCTTGAAGATTCCCCAAAAGCTATAAGAAGGCAAGCCGGAAGTAAAAGCCGAACAATTGACATAACGTTATGATATCATGACTTTCTTTCATTCTGCGTTCTTGATCTTCTTATTCACTTGTTCGGTCTACGTCACATCCGGAAGATGACGTCATTTCCTGGAGTGAAAACAAACTTTGGCGCGATACACGTGGGCAAGTCCGTATGCGTTTACTGTGTGCCATACGTATAGCATGTAAACAAACACAGCTAATCGCTTTGTTTTCACTCCAATGTGGGGTGAATGCGCGCGGTTGTTACGCGGTCTGATGACCTTAGGTCACATTTCCGACCAAGTGAATAGTATTGATGCTACCCCCTTATTTGCATAAATACTCGGGAATTCCGTGAGATAGTGTTGTGGATTAGTTGCTCATTGTGCTGGTTGGACAGCAAGACGACACTGGACGTAATACGAGTGGACGTAATTGTCCAACGTCTCTTCTGCATAACGTTGTGTATTTTGCTCATGATGCAGAATCAGCCTTTCTATATGCTCGTTCTTGCGCGATCTAAATACCTTAGATAATTCTTTGGTATATAGTCACATAGTGGCGCGATAAATATTTAGTACAACTTCTTCGGTTATTCAGACTCCTATTTTGAAGGCCATTTATGTGAAGTTGTGTGTAGTGTAGCCTCAACTGCTGAATGTAGGTCTACACTCAGCAGTGTGCAATACACCGTAATCGGCTTCACACCAGACTGACAGGAAAATTAGGATGAGTCTCCACTGTTATTTTTGAGGCATAAAATGCCAACATTGAGTAAAATTATTTTCCTAATTGCTACTGTAATGCTCAATTTGTGATAACGTCTTTTCCTTGTGCTGTAATCAGGTAACATATATTGCATTATAATTGATGTTAATTATTATTTTTGGCGGCTTGATAATCAATTATCCGCTGTCAGTTCATACAAAGAGCTGTGTAGAAGCTCTTTGGTTCATATCTTTTCCCAGAGTTTTCTTATGGTTATATTTCAGCAGTATTGTCCTTACAAAGGTATATGTTTGGATGTAATTGGATATCTCGTTACCAATCGAGTGACACTAACATTTTTGGCTTCATGGAGCAAAAATGTATATTTTTCGCTTTCCAAATTTTGCTTTCCAAAGAAACGTAAAAAAAGAAAGAAAAAACATCCATTAAATTAAATCAATACAAAATAGAGAGTTTGTATAGAAAATTACTTGTGCAGTCAGAATAAGTCGAAGTCTCTTACTTCAGAGGGAATATGGAGCAAACGCTCTATACCCAGAAAATATGATCATAGACGAGTGTCGTGGCGGATACTAATGCTGTATCCCACAATAATGCACAACTGACTGAAGGTAATGGTACGGTTTGAATTAAAAGACATTAACTTCACAGATATAGATTATGTCAATTTAATTTGTTACAAACTGAAAAGAAAAGGCAAAACGTATATCATAATAATTAATGCTCGAAGATATCCTAAATTGTCTACAAACCACTGAGGCAGAGAAATAAAATCATATTCTCCATAGTATATGTATCCAAGGGTGTAGATCAATGAGGGATGGGGGGGGGGGGTATATATCTACCACTTTTTAAAAAGGGGGATGGTATGTACAATTATCCCCCCACTTCTGCCAATGATACCGCAACAAACTTCCAATTACTCAAATAAATGCTTTTTGCCACTTCTGTTATTTGAATGAAAAATTGAGAACAATTACCATATCACAAAACTAATCATAAATCAAGAAAATATAAGCTTTCATCTCAATTACCACACTATAATAGTTATCCTGACTAAACGTCACGTAATACAGTTTCACGTGATACGATTTCCGACGTTTCTTGATGTGACCCTAAACTAATGATACTTAACAATTCAAAAGCTCTTGTGTATGAACGGCCGTTTGGGCAAAAATTAAAAAGAAAAAAAAAAAGTAAGAAACATAAATATAAGAAAGAAATAAACAAAAAAGCAACCAATAAAAATAAGTATGTTATAAGAAAAATATAAATTGAATATGAAATAAATGATGAATTCAATACAAAAAAATTAAGAAAAATATCAATAAGAAAAATTAACTAAAAATAAAATAATTGAAAAGGAGACCAATAAAAAGGATGTTAGAAGAAAACTATAAATTGAATATTAAATAAATGAAAAGAATTCAATACAAAAGAAATTAAGAACAATTATTGATAAAAACATAAACTAAAAATGAAATGATTGAAAAGAAACCGATAAAAAAAGGATGTTATACAAAATTTGAATTGAATATGCAATAAATGAAAATAAATAAAATACAAAAGATAATAAAAATATAAACTAAAAATGAAACAAATAAAAGAAACAAATTAAAAATTTAAGTATATAGTAATAAGAAAACGACAAATTAGATATGAAATAAATAAAAGGAAACAAAATCCAAGTAATATACAAACAAAAATAGATCTCCAAATATAACTACTTATATATGAACATTAATATATCTGATAATAAAAATGCTCCTATAAGCAGTTTATCTTTAAATTTGTCTTTAAATCTTTATCTTTGAATCAATATATCTTTAAATCAATATATCTTTAAATCAATGTATCTTTAAATCAATTTATCTTTAAACAAAAATGTAAGTATAGTCTCAGCCTTTTAAATATACAAACAGAATTCTAAGTACAAAAAAATCTATACGTACAAAAAAATATATACGTACAAACAAATATAAACGTACAAAAAAAAATGTATAAAAGGATATATATGCGCAGCACAATGCAATGTAACATGTGTTGCGTACACTTGCAATCTGTTACCGATTATACTTGGCAGCAGTTTCATTGCGCACCACAGATATTATATATGCATATCGGTTTCGTTAACGTACGACTCGAACACTTACATCAGGCCGCGTCAGGCAGTAGGTATCGTAGGTACAGCTGTCCGAGCCACGGTATCAAAGGGTACTGGTACTGTTAGCCAGGGCACTCCCTTCTATTGCTTCCGACAAAAGTTCTGTTGCCCTTCTAATTAGGCCTACAGCCTCTACAAATATCGGTTGGAATTAGTTTCCGTATCTTTTTTTTTCTTCACATGAGGTTCTTAAATACCCAGACCAAGCGTGTCACGCTCAATAGGAACATACTTGTTGTCACATAGGCCCACAACAGTGATATTGGTGTCATTTAAAAGAGCTTGAATAGTTCTTCTAGAAAATATAACTTTTTGATGGAAGTTGTGTTGGAGAATTTTGCAAAAAATTGGAATGAAAAAGAGAGAATTAAAAAAGAGCTTCCTTACCATACTTCTAGACCTAGCTTTTGCTTGAAAAGCCGTGAACAACTGTCAAAGACATCAAAGTATCCAATTCCGGTCGAATTTTGACTGCCACTACCATCAATATCTTTTTTGGCAAAATTTGTGCCAATGTTGATGTTTTTTAGCCTTTTTGAGACCAAAATTTTGAAAAAACCGTAAGTTCTGATCGCAATACACCTACCGTACGTGAAATGTATCGTAAGAAAGGCCAAGCCAAGTACTTCCAATTGATATCAGAAAGAGCAAGTACTCTCTCTCTGATCACATTTAATTTAAGTTATTATCAAGCATTTTGTTTCTTTCTTAGTTAGACACTTTGGTCTAGTGGCAAATCTTAGCGCACAGCACGCGGATGGCCCGAGCTCGATCTCGCGCTGGACCACGTGGCTTTCCTTTTTCCGCTAGTAATTAAAGCGGTGTTTATTTTTTTTGTTTATTTTCATTGTTTTTGCATGTTTTGCTTTGAGAAAAAAATAGACTGGTACCAATGGAAAGAAAATCTCACAAACAATCTAAATATGTAAAAAAATCCTCATTTTCTTTTATTCACAAGAAAAATACAAGTTAAAAAAAAACTGGCCTAATTTGGCCTAAAATGTGCAAATTTGCATATTTTTGTCTATAATTTCTTTAATTTGACTTTTTCATTGAAAAGTTTATCGTCTTAACATTCATAGAAACTAAACTTGTAGTGGTAGAAAATGAAAGAAAAGTTGTGAAAATTAATTTTTAAAACAAAATTCCGATAATTTGTTTTTCACGTTTTGAAGCCATGGGTCTTTAAGGATTTAAGTTGGCTTCACGCTGAGCATAGTATACATTGCACAATCATAACGCATTCGAACGCTAGTGTCAGCTTGTAGGCCCATACCACAGGCCCATACTCACCACGCATGTGCGCAAATCCTGGTGAAGTGCATTGTGGTGCGCAAAGTGCTGCGCATATTTCTCTTTTTACTTATTCGTTGTTTTTTTTCTTCTCATAAATAGTTTCTTATTCATATATATTTGTTTGTACTTATGCATTTCTGTTTTTATGATAAACAGATACAAGGCTGTCTGCACTTATATTTCTGTTTAAAGATATATCACTGTTTTATAGATAAAGTAATGTTTATATATTTAAAGAAAATTTTTTTATTTGGAGATATGTTATCTGTTTGTATAGTATTTCTTATATTCTTTGTTATTGTAGTGGAACATTGTGTGTTATAAGATCTTATCGATTTTTAATTGTAGCTGTTTCTTTTCTATTTATTATTTTTGTTGCTTTTCTCTTCACTGTTCTCTAAAATTCCTTTTAATGTTTTTCGTATTATTTATTGTCTTTTGTATTGTTTTCTTTGTATTCATTTCATATTCAATTTATATTTTTCTTAATTAGATCTTTTTATTGCTTTCTTTTTTATTTATTTCATTTTTAATTTATAAGTTTTTGCTTATTTATTTTTCTTTTTAATTTACTTTGTATTGAATTCTTTTTTATTCATTTTCTATTTAAACTTTTTTAATTATTTTTTATTAGATACTTTTTTTTTTTCGGTTCCTTTTAGTTTTCCCATTTTTTAATTCATGTTTCTTACTATTTTTTGTATCTTTTTAATTTTTGCCCAAACGGCCGCCCATACTTGCGTTGATACAAGACGCAGCGTTAATTTCTATGACAGTGATGCATTTGCTCACCACCGCAATAACTGGTGTTATTTTACCTAGGACCGCCAAGGAGAGGTGTGTGTAGAAAGAAGGGGAAGAGGTGGGGAGGAATTATTTTCTCGCATTCCAAAGCTAAAATTGAATAAACCTGTTTGTTATTAAGAATGACTTTGAATTATTTATTACTGTTTTCTACGGCCTTTAGAGGTAAATGTGCTTGGACCCTAAGCATGTTTTGATATTGTTTTGAGGCCAACATTACAGAACTCGCCCCTTGAACAAAAATTCATCCTGATTTTCTGTGCCTGTGGTATTTCAGTAACCACATGTGGCGGTTTGCAATTTCCAGTTTATTTCCAAATTATTCCACTTCGCGTTTTAACAAAATCTGCCCTCTAAAGGTGTGAAATATGTGAATTTTGTTTTATTTGTAGAAATTGTTAGAAGATTTAACCTTTGAACATCGAAATTTACGCCATATTTCGTATTTCCACGTAAATTCATTTCGAAGTTAAAAATATCAAGAACAGCATTCCAACAATAAAACTTTCTCCCCGTATAACGGCAAAACGAGGGGAGTTTTTATTTGAATAACATCACTATGTGTTGTCTGTGGAGTTTGAGGTATAAAAAAACTTATAAAGTATATTTCTTGTATATTCATAAGTAACCAATGTATAATTTCACTGAGTCATATATAAAGAAGCATGAGTGTATGTGTATGATTATCTCGTAATTGGTATTGTCTTTGTCATTATCTTTGGAAAATACTTTTCGCACTGACGACGACGAGTGAACACACAATTACAATGACAGGGTCGTCACCTGCGTATTCGGTTATGATAGTAACAATGCTATCACGAAACGCTTAATACGACCCGGACGAGAACACAGGTACGACGTACGGACAGACATAACATCGACAACCAAGTCAATGTCCACGGCCTTTGATGACCAGTTGTGGTGCACTGGCATGTCTACCCACCCCAGGCTTGAACCCAGGGCCTCGTGGTCTGTACCTGACCTCTAGACACAAAAGAGTCCTTACGCGTATATTGCACTGATAATTGGAAATGGCGTTAACCTCAGGATTGTTTATCAAAATGGTGTCAAGGGGAGGAGGTTACGCTAATGGGTCGGAAAGATTTTGAAAGTCTCTCAGAATTACGCTGCCACAAATGGTCTTTTTTTTACGACTTTTGCACCAAATGAAATAATTAAACCAGTTTTCAGGGTATAAATGATCCAAGTAAGAACTCCTTGATGTTCAAATATTAAGTTTTTTTTATGAAATTACAACATTTTTTGTTGAGTTGTTGGCCGAATAATTGCCTAATACCTTTTCAACTCGTTGAGTCTGTCCTTCGGACGGGATGAAAATGACACTGGCGATTTCATCCCGTCCATGTTTCAAGGGGCGCTTTCTTCAAAAAAAACCTTAGCCCCAAAATATTGAATATTCCAGGAGTTTCCTGGGGGCTTCGCCCCCCTGGACCCCATCAGGGGCCCTTAAACGGGCCCTCGACCTCACGCCTATTGTCGAGCGCCTCGCATTGCCGAAAACGCGGAAAACTAGTCCTCCCACAAAAACTATTTCCCCACTTAAAACATGGATCTACGCCCTTGTATGTATCATATATCTCACATGTATCAGGAGCTAAATTGGAGTCACAAGTTTTTGCAAAGCCTTGTAATGGCTGCTCTGTATCTTTGATAGTTGGTTAATGAAAGAAATGACTGAAAATGAACTAAAGTACTGGAAAGACATAATTGTTGTTAAGGCCACTCGACACAGTGGAACCTCATGGAAGGTTACAAGATATTTGGTGATTTCATACAAAATTCTTATACTAAGTGAGGTTATATGGCACAAGTCATGGTAATAAGACGATGGTCTTATACTCTCATATCATAAATCTGCATAGAAATTTGGATAGTCAATTTGCAAATAACATTTGTTATCTAACAAGCTGAACGAGCAATACACTTTTAAGATTGTTATGAAAAGGGAGATCTTTCCTAAATAGAAGAAGAGTTTAATTGAGGCAAAGCTGTTCACGATTTCACACTGTCTTCCTTCTTCCTTCAAGCAAATGCTATATAAATATACACCTTCGTGTCCTCGCTAACTAATGACAGTCATTCAGTGGATAATAAGAGTTTTCAAGCAGAAATACCTATCACTACGACCTTATTTCAAGTGACATCACAGTAGATTACCCTACTGTGCTTTATTATTATATTGAAGGGAAATCGACTGAAAAGAAAATCATATAATGGATCACAAACAGTTATAAAGGAATTTAGAAGATTCTTTATCTTATTCAGATAAAAACTCCTAGCAGCGAGGGTTCATTCCTCAAATATTTGGTGGCTATAAAAGAAATTTCTTTTTATTGCTTCTTAGAATTGAAAGAAGTTAACTGCAAAGTTCTTCTGGCACTTAGATTAAATTCACAATACAAGGCAGAGAATTATTGCTATATTATACAACAATGAAACAAACTGCAGTATTGAATGAAAAATATGCTATGTAGGCCTATATGCTTTGCATCCTGAAGGTGCATCATCGGGCACCTTTTTACTCTTTTAGGAATAATATAGTAATTCATTCTTTAAGATCAGAGACATATATTGGTGGTGGTCGAATTATATAAAAATATAGATAATATTTTGCTGGATATTAGCGCTTATCCAAGCCATGGATTTACTTTAAGCAAAACTCGTTCAACAAGACCAGTACGCTGACTTATAGTTTTCAACATAGAATGCTAGAACTTAGCACATTCTAATTTTGAGATGTGTAATTCAAGAATCCAAAGCAAGTTTTAAGTCTCTGAGTCATCAGTAGGTTCTTCGGCCAACTTTCAGTGACAAAGCATATCTCAACTTGGAGATGCCTGAATCATCTGGTCATGCAGTAGGTTCTTCGGCCAATTTCCAGAGCCAAAGCATATCTCAGCTTGGAGATGCCGGAGTCATCTGGTCATGCAGTAGGTTCTTCGGCTAACTTCCAGTGGCAAAGCATATCTCAACTTGGAGATGCCTGAATCATCTGGTCATGCAGTAGGTTCTTCGGCCAATTTCCAGAGCCAAAGCATATCTCAGCTTGGAGATGCCGGAGTCATCTGGTCATGCAGTAGGTTCTTCGGCTAACTTCCAGTGGCAAAGCATATCTCAGCTTGGAGATGCCTGAGTCATCTGGTCATGTAGTAGGTTCTTCGGCCAACTTCCAGTGGCAAAGCATATCTCAGCTTGGAGATGCCTGATTCATCTGGTCATGCAGTAGGTTCTTCGGCCAACTTCCAGAGCCAAAGCATATCTCAGCTTGGAGATGCCGGAGTCATCTGGTCATGCAGTAGGTTCTTCAGCTAACTTCCAGTGGCAAAGCATATCTCAGCTTGAAGATGCCTGAGTCATCTGGTCATGCAGTAGGTTCTTAGGCCAACTTCCAGTGGCAAAGTATATTTCAGCTTGGAGATGCCTGAGTCATCTGGTCATGCAGTAGGTTCTTCGGCCAACTTCAAGTGGGAAAGCATATCTCTGTTGAAGATACCTGAGTCATCTGGTCATGCAGTAGATTCTTCGGCCAACTTCCAGTGGCAAAGCAAATCTTAGCTTGGAGATGCCTGAGACATCTGATCATGCAGTAGGTTCTTCGGCCAACTTCAAGTGGCAAAGCATATCTCAGCTTGAAGATGCCTGAGTCATCTGGTCATGCAGTAGGTTCTAAGGCCAACTTCCAGTGGCAAAGCATATCTCAGCTTGAAGATGCCTGAGTCATCTGGTCATGCAGTAGGTTCTAAGGCCAACTTCCAGTGGCAAAGCATGTCTCAGCTTGAAGATGCCTGAGTCATCTGGTCATGCAGTAGGTTCTTAGGCCAACTTCCAGTGGCAAAGCATATCTCAGCTTAGAGATGCCTGAGTCATCTGGTCATGCAGTTGGCTCTTCGGCCAACTTCCAGTGGCAAAGCATATCTCAGCTTGGAGATGCCTAAGTCATCTGGTCATGCAGTAGATTCTTCGGCCAACTTCAAGTGGCAAAACATATCTCAGCTTAAAGATGCCGGCGTCATCTGGTCATGCCGTAGGTTCTTCGGCCAACTTCCAGTGGCAAAGTATATCTCAGCTTGGAGATGCCAGAGTCATCTGGTCATGCAGTAGCTTATTTGGCCAACTTCCAGAGCCAAAGCATATCTCAGCTTGGAAATGCCCGAGTCCTCTGGTCGTGCAGTAGGTTCTTCGGCCAACTTCCAGTGGCAAAGCAAATCTTAGCTCGAAGATGCCAGAGACATCTGATCATGCAGTAGGTTCTTCGGCCAACTTCCAGTGGCAAAGCATATCTCAGCTTGAAGATGCCTGAGTCATCTGGTCATGCAGTAGGTTCTTAGGCCAACTTTCAGTGGCAAAGCATATTTCAGCTTGGAGATGCCTGAGTCATCTGGTCATGCAGTAGGCTCTTCGGCCAACCTCAAGTGGAAAAGCATATCTCTGTTGAAGATGCCTGAGTCATCTGGTCATGCAGTAGGTACTTCAGCCAACTTCCAGTGGCAAAGCAAATCTTAGCTTGGAAATGCCAGAGACATCTGATCATGCAGTAGGTTCTTCGGCCAACTTCAAGTGGCAAAGCTTATCTCAGCTTGAAGATGCCTGAGTCATCTGGTCATGCAGTAGGTTCTTAGGCCAACTTCCAGTGGCAAAACATATCTCAGCTTTAAGATGCCGGAGTCATCTGGTCATGCCGTAGGTTCTTCGGCCAACTTCCAGTGGCAAAGTATATCTCAGCTTGGAGATGCCTGAGTCATCTGGTCATGTAGTAGGTTCTTTTTTTAGGCCAACTTCCAGTGGCAAAGCTTATCTCAGCTTAGAGATGCCTAAATCATCTGGTCATGCAGTAGATTCTTCGGCCAACTTCAAGTGGCAAAGCTTATCTCAGCTTGGAGATGCCAGAGACATCTGATCATGCAGTAGGTTCTTCGGCCAACTTCCAGTGGCAAAGCTTATCTCAGCTTGAAGATGCCTGAGTCATCTGGTCATGCAGTAGGTTCTTCAGCCAACTTTCAGTGGCAAAGCATATCTCAGCTTGGAGATGCCTGAGTCATCTGGTCATGCAGTGGGTTCTTAGGCCAACTTTCAGTGGCAAAGCATATCTCAGCTTGAAGATGCCTGAGTCATCTGGTCATGCAGTAGGTTCTTCGGCCAACTTCCAGTGGCAAAGCTTATCTCAGCTTGGAGATGCCTGAGTCATCTGGTCATGCAGTAGATTCTTCGGCCAACTTCAAGTGGCAAAACATATCTCAGCTTAAAGATGCCGGGGTCATCTGGTCATGTCGTAGGTTTTTCGGCCAACTTCCAGTGGCAAAGTATATCTCAGCTTGGAGATGCCTGAGTCATCTGGTCATGCAGTAGGTTCTTAGGCCAACTCCCAGAGCCAAAGCATATCTCAGCTTGGAAATGCCTAAGTCCTCTGGTCATGCCGTAGATTCTTAGGCCAACTTCCAGTGGCAAAGCATATCTCAGCTTGGAGATGCCTGAGTCATCTGGTCATGCAGTAGATTCTTCGGCCAACTTCAAGTGGGAAAGCATATCTCTGTTGAAGATGCCTGAGTCATCTGGTCATGCAGTAGGTTCTTCGGCCAACTTTCAGTGGCAAAGCAAGTCTTAGCTTGGAGATGCCAGAGACATCTGATCATGCATTAGGTTCTTAAACCAACTTCCAGTGGCAAAGCATATCTCAGCTTGAAGATGCCTGAGTCATCTGGTCATGCAGTAGGTTCTTAGGCCAACTTCAAGTGGCAAAGCATGTCATGCATGCATGCTGAACCATTGACAGCATGCATGCTGAACCATTGACAGCATGCATGCTGAACCATTGACAGCATGCATGCTGAACCATTGACAGCATGCTTGCTGAACCATTGACAGCATGCATGCTGAACCATTGACAGCATGCATGCTGAACCATTGACAGCATGCATGCTGAACCATTGACAGCATGCATGCTGAACCATTGACAGCATGCATGCATGCATGCATGCTGAACCATTGACATGCATGCATGCTGAACCATTGACAGCATGCATGCTGAACCATTGACAGCATGCATGCTGAACCATTGACAGCATGCATGCTGAACCATTGACAGCATGCATGCTGAAGCATTGACAGCATGCATGCTGAAGCATTGACAGCATGCATGCTGAACCATTGACAGCATGCATGCTGAACCATTGACAGCATGCATGCTGAACCATTGACATGCATGCTGATGCACCATGCATGACATTGACAGCATGCATGCTGAACCATTGACAACATGCATGCATTGACAGCATGCATGCTGAACCATTGACAGCATGCCATTGACAGCATGCATGCTGAACCATTGACAGCATGCATGCTTTTTGTCAAGATATTCTGAGTGCTAAAATTGCATAGCAGAAGAATGATTATATTTTAACCTCACCCCTCACATTTGGAGTACATGCATTGCGAACACACTGACATTCAGTACTGTATACCACCTATTCAAAATAATTTTGGAATCTCTCCACCATCTAACTTGCTAACTTGACAACCATCACGAAACCCCAAGTTAACAGGGAGGTTATAGCAGGAAACTTAAGTTGATAGGAGGCAGCTAAAGACCACATCAAAACATCTTAGCTTTAGACTAACGTCTAAATGACCACATCTTAGTTTAAGATCAGTCTAGATGCACTATCACAATGTAAGACAATATAATTAAGCTATCTGCTGCATCTACTATGAAAATTTCAATATGCCCGCCATATACCATCTATACGCTATGCGGCAGTTATGCATTAATGTGCATAGCGATTATACATCATATTATTTTATAATAATTTATATCACAGATAAAGGAATACAAACCATAAGAATTGGAAATGGGAAATACTAGGAACTTGTATTACCTATTAAGGGTGTCACATTTTAATAAATATTGCCAAATGCAAGAAATGTTTCTGGTAACATACATGCAAAGTCATACAAATCTATAGAGGAAATACATTCAATGCCTCCCATTTAGAGGACAACAACCTTGAATGTTACCATTCCACTGTAAGTCCTCTACAGGCGATAGGGAGAAAGAAATACTCCCAACAGACACATCGACAACCAAATCAATGTCCACGGCCTTTGATAACCAGTTGTGGTGCACTGGCGTGTCTACCTAACCCAGGGCCTCGTGGTCTGTAGACATGTATTATAACCGCTACACCACAGTAGGTAGATAATTGCCCTCCCAATATCCTCTGTTTCTTACATGTGTTTATGTATTCACACAAAAGTACTTTTAAAGCTGAAGCTGATCAATTGCACAATCTCATTTAATCCCTCTGTTTGTGTAATGTGTCGGTATTTGTAATGTGTCGGTATTTGTAATGTGTCGGTATTTGTAATGTGTCGGTATTTGTAATGTGTCGGTATTTGTAATGTGTCGGTATTTGTAATGTCTCGGTATTTGTAATGTCTCGGTATTTGTAATGTCTCGGTATTTGTAATGTCTCGGTATTTGTAATGTCTCGGTATTTGTAATGTCTCGGTATTTGTAATGTCTCGGTATTTGTAATGTCTCGGTATTTGTAATGTCTCGGTATTTGTAATGTCTCGGTATTTGTAATGTCTCGGTATTTGTAATGTCTCGGTATTTGTAATGTCTCGGTATTTTCATATATGCAGTGTGTCGGGATGGTTGGAAGCGTTTGGGCATTTTATGTTACAAAGCATTCGATTCACTGGTCAGCTTTGACACCGCCGCACAGGAGTGTCGGGAAATTGGAAACCAAACGCAGCTATTTACTCCAAAAGACTACGCAACTTTGGTAAGTTTGTCGATTGTGCAACAACAATTTGTTCTCTTTCCCTAACTGTCAAATGGGAATTTAACCAGAAATTCAAACGTTTTTGTGGTTTCGGTGCCTTATTTTTTAAATTCTGTTGGCAGTGAGGTGGGATGATAAGAATATATTATGGACTCCTTGCGTTACACTAAACATCTTCAAATATTGAGACCTATGCTTTCTTTCATATGGTTAATCAGTTTTAGACCACATGCAACTGGATTTTCAAGCATTTGTATAGCTACAGTAGGCTTGACCCCAGTGAGGCCTAAATCGCACTCAGGGGGTCTCAAACCCATTTGAGTCTCAAACCCATTTGAGTCTCAAACCCATTTGAGTCTCAAACCCATTTGAGTCTCAAACCCATTTGAGTCTCAAACCCATTTGAGACTCAAACCCATTTGAGTCTCAAACCCAAGTCTCAAACCCATTTGAGTTTCAAAAAGTCTCAAACCCATTTGAGAGTCTCAAACCCATTCGAATCTCAAACCCATATGAGTCTCAAACACATTTGAGTCTCAAACCCATTTGAGTCTCAAACCCATTTGAGTCTCAAACCCATTTGAGTCTCAAACCCATTTGAGTTTCAAACCCATTTGAGTCTCAAACCCATTTGAGTCTCAAACCCATTCGAGTCTCAAACCCATTCGAGTCTCAAACCCATATGAGTCTCAAACACATTTGAGTCTCAAACCCATTTGAGTCTCAAACCCATTTGAGTCATTTGAGTCTCAAATATAGTCATTGTGGAGAATTGTCTTACCCCTCTCTCAGACTCTACCGCCCGCCACCCCACATTAGTAGAAATAGCAATGAAGTTGGAAAATGTTTTTATTTGTCGGTGCAGGAATTCATCGGCAGCATAATTCCGGATGGTTTGAAGTACTGGTGTGGATACATCAAAAAGTCGTCGAATCCATCCAGTGTCTTCACAACGAATGGCGATGAGGTACCAATCATGTGAGTGTAGAGAGAATCAGATGCGTAACAATCTGGGGGAAAACTGAGGGGTGGCGCCAGCGGGAGTCAAAGTCTTCTACCCCCACTCTCACTCATGGAATTTATTTTGAATGTGTCGGGAAAACATGTTTAGATTTAGTGTGAAAAAGTCATTTTTGGTGAAAAGAGTTAGCACTCCCATTGGAGAGAACTAGCCCCACTGTCCGTCGGGAAGATCCTGCCGCTACCCCTGCAACTGAGAGGGTCACCTTCCCGCTTTTATGCTTCCTTCCTATTTGCGAGGTATGATTAGGAAGTTTGTGTAAAAGTGTAGAATTGTTGTACAATTGTACACTTTATGAAGAAAATTACTCTGCAAAGGATTAACTTACAAGGTTCTGCATGGGCAGATGGGACAAGCCCAGAAAAGAAACCGTTTATGAGGCACCTAATAACATTCACGCAGTTTTTCATAAATTTGACTACTTTACACCATGGCAATTGGAACGTATGATGTCAAACTACCGACATATTTCTGTTTTACAGTTCTATCAGTGACGGCGCAGCAATTTTTGAAGTGGGGGCTGAAGAAGTAAATAGCGAAAATAAAAGGCGCCATCACATTCATATTAATTCATGTACCCTAGCTCCCTACCATATTGGTACATAGTGTTAGGCAGGTGCGTAGGAAAGGTCACTTGTCAGGGGCGGGGGAGGGGAAAGACCTCAACAAATTTCACTGGTAAATTAGTTCCATCACTGACGTTGCTGCTATTCGGAAAATTTCCTTCATTTTTAAGAAATTTTATTCAATTTTCGGGACATTTCCTTCATTTTCGGGAAATTTCCTTCATTTTCAGGTACTTTGAATTGTTTGTCAATGTTAAGGAAATCTCGTTCATTTTTGTGTGATTTTCTTCAATTTTCGGGAAATTTCGTTCCTTTTCAGGCACATTCCTTAAGATATCGGTGCATTGCTTGACTATTTTAGGAATTTTGTTCGTTTTGGGGAAAAATTTCTTCGATTTTCGGGAACTTTTTTTTTATTTTTAGGCAATTGTTCTCAATTTGTTGGGACTTTTTTTGTCAATTTTCTGGTAATTTGTGACAATTTGACCAATTTTTTTATAATTTTAACAAATTTTCCTTCAATTTTATGTTAATAATTTCCCAATTTTACCTTCCAATAGAGAAAACTGTAAAATTGATATTATCTCAGACCATTATCTGATTATAAGCTTTTCTTATTTTTGCAAAGCAAAAAAAGTAGGGACTAGAGACACTCCCCGTCCTGCTCTAAAGTATCCTTTTGTTGTATAACTCCATGTAGCCTATATTTTACAGATGTTTTAGTGCACCCCAGGCAGCAAGCTACCAGCGGACGACAACTGATTTTCCCCAGCCATCTGACGGTAACAATATACACAATTTTGCCAGCAATAACGCCAAGAATGCCCGGTTGAGGTGGTTGTAATCCGAGCTGTATATTCTTTTACCAGTGATTGGCTGGGTCTATAGGGAGGGGTCCGTAATCACAAATGTTCATCTTTTTCCAGAAAAAAATGAACAGCCAAAAAATGAAGAAAAACATATTAAGAAATATAAACAATTCTAAGAAATATAGAAAAAATATAAGAGAAATCTAAAAATTATAAGAAATATATGAAAATAAATATTTGGATGGATGCCGGGAAATTCACGCAAATACATGTTGGAAAACATTACATTAAGACAAAATCACTTCTTGTTCTTTCCAAGGTGAATTTTGAAAGCGTGTCGAATTTTGGGGAACTGAGCCTCTACATTCCAGAAATTTGAACACGGGAAAGAGAACCCTGCGCCCATTCCAAAACAGCCCTGGTGTTATCCCCACAACCCACCATCCACTCCAGTATCTTAGGCGTCGGCGACCACCTCGGGAGCGCTTGGGCATGCATTCCGACTGGCCGGTAACTACTCGCCGATACTTTGCTGATGGGGTCTATCCATATCATTAAACCATTTTGAATATTGATTGATATCAACCTTATATTCAATGTTTACTTTTTTTGCCCACCAGGAACTGGATGGAGTATTCGTTAGGCGCCGAATCAGACCAGTTCATGACGTTTTACAAGTTTCCAATGGAACTTCCTGATTTCCGCATATCTTACGAAACGAATGAAAGATGCTATTATATATGCGAGATGAAGGATGAAGAGTTGTGAATCATATTTTCAAAAACAAAAGTGTTTGGAAAAACGGAAGATGATTTGATTGTTAAATATTATCAATGTTTCTTAAGCCCGTACAGACAAGGCACGATGTGGGTGAGATTTCTGGGTATAGAGGGTCGTCTAATTAAAGAATTTTCCAACCAGCCCAATGTTTGGTACATCTTACCATATTGACTGGTTCCAGGCAGCCCGAAAGACTTGTATTGTATCAATTTAGGGGATCTTATGTAAGTTAGGAATCATAAATTATATGAAATGCAATACATTTTATAAGTTTTACATTCAAAATAGAAAGATTGTCACCAGGGCAAGAATGTAGCACAACACGTTTTGCAGGGGCGTATATTTGTTGACAAGGGCTACCCTAGGGCTCCGACAAACGACGGTGGGGAGGAGTGGAGTAGAAACCCAGAAAAGGGCTTAAATCGAGAAATGTATCAGCTACATTTTTAATGAGAAATTAATACGACTCGGAGGGTAGAAGTCCCTTACAGGATGGCAGGATTAATAGGCGGTATCACCGTGGTGCGATATACATTTAGACAGTTGAACTTTAACTCCTTCACGGAATTTAGACACAAATATATGAATTAACAAAAATCGAAATTATAGGTACCCGACTATC
Source organism: Chiridota heheva (assembly GCA_020152595.1). Classification (NCBI taxonomy): domain Eukaryota; kingdom Metazoa; phylum Echinodermata; class Holothuroidea; order Apodida; family Chiridotidae; genus Chiridota; species Chiridota heheva. Next base: position 943,979 of record JAIGNY010001069.1, read on the forward strand.
CCTACATTTTAAACTGCCAGTGTTCACTGGGTACATGCCTACAGTACGGTGTACATGAAGGAGTGAACTGATACGCAAAACCCACTTCAAGAACTACTAATTTTTGTACAGCTGTAAGCATATGATCTGTGCCCTGCTGGTGACCAGTGGTGTATAGCTATACATTTTCAAGTTATATCTGAATATTTGTGAGTCTATGGAACAATAACAAATTTGGTACCTATCAACTTAAAAGTTCCCTAATGGGTGAAATATATTTACCACGATATGTGCCATTTTGGTACCCATTTACTTTGTTAACAAAATTATTGGGTCATTATTGGGTCATTATTGGGTCATTATTGGGTCATCGTTGCATTAAAAAGGCAGAGGCAGAAAGTACTTCTCCGGAAACTATTTCATATTTTCATGCTTTCTTTACTTCTTTCCGGTTGGGAGGTAAAACATTATATAAATTAAAATGAGAAAAATTGGCAAAACGGAGGAAAAATTTGGAAACTGAAAGGAAACCTTGGTAAAGTTAAAGAAAACTTTGTAAATTTTCTCAAAAATTGAAGACAATTTTGGATGGATAGTTAATTTACCAGACAGTGCTATTGTACTGTCCGTTTGTAATTGGGAAATCTTTTCAGTGGCTCTTTCCCCATCCCAGTCCCTGACATGTGACACTTCATATACGTCCCTGTTTAAGGTACAGCATTTAATTATTGGAAGTTTGACCTTTTCTTCAAAGAGAGACAACCGTAAGAAAGTAAAAAAGCTTAAACTGATTGAAATGTATTTATATACAAGATAACGATCTCAACCCAAAATGTATATCATAAACCGCTATTTCTATCGCAAAGATAAGTCTGAAGGAACATAGGATGCGTGTGCGTACCCCTGGTCTCCTTAGTGTAAGGCCTCAAGAATCCCGGTACTCGTACTTTAAAGCGGCACTAGACCAAAAAATTGAGGGTGTAATTTTCCATAGACTCACAAATATTCAGCAATTTTTTTTTTTTATCCTCTTAGAGAACAATACAACTGCTCTAACACCAATATTTATACCAATACCAGTAGAAGATTCATCAACAATAACAATTTATCACTTTGGCAGGCAAAATATGTCAATGTATATATCTGAAAAATTCACCAGCATATACTAATGGGCATAGCACATCTTTAATTGCTAACAATGGTGTTAACCTTCTTTTTCTTTTGAAAATCTAAGATCGTAATACAGAAAGAAAAAAAACGATAATTCGGAAAATTTAGTATCAGGACTAGAACAATGACTTAAAAGGTCATGACACAGATCAAGTTGCTTCTTGGAAAATGAATATTTGAATCAATTCTTAGACAAAAATATAACTTTACCCCAAAATATTGTTTCCATCCTCTTGAAATAATCCGATTACAATATCAAGTGAAATTCCGGAAGTGAAAAAACACTGTTCTAGCCACAAATGGCTGTGACGTCATTGGGGGAAGTAGTCTCTCTTTTGTTTAAGGTGACTTGCTTAGATACAACGTGAACATACGATATCAGCAAGTGGCATACCAACATAGACTAAGGAAAGTTTGCAAATGTAATGAGTTTACGCTTATTTTTCATTTTTTTAAATGCATGCATGCGAGATGTGTTGTAGGAGGGCGTAGCAGTATTTCAGGCAGTGGAATAAGTCTATACATATTTACATAAGACAAAAATCTGAGAATCTGAATCTGATTCGTAAACAATACAAGGTCAGACTTTGTGTATACTTATTGTATAGCGTGCTATGTGTAGTGAGCATTTCGCTTAAGACTGATAACGTATGAGTTACGAATTGTAGCGCGGACTACACACGGCCACTGGATTTGTAAAACTTCTGGCAAGGAACACAGAAATGGGGGTATTCTCAAAGAAAAAGTAAATACTATAACGTACTGACCAGTCATACACCTTCATTTGCGACCTATCAGGCACGCCAATGGCTTCATTTTTCAAACCACCTTCAGCCTCTTCTCTTGGTACTGCTAGCATCGCCCTTTTGTAACTTACTAATTGAGGGCGGGGGAAATGCCCCCCACCCCCATTCCTATTGATTCCCCCCCCCTCCTTCCCCAGTGGTGAGTGTTTTGACCAGTAAGGAAATATCCCTGTTAAATTAATATATTAAAGATAATGAATAATAAATGGAGGGGGCAAACGGTAATCATAGGGAAAGGGCTGTATTCAGAGGGCGTAGGAACGATGAGGAAAAATGAGCCGCCTGGAAGTTTTGGTAAAATGAAAGTATGCAAATTTTTGTAAAACATATGTTGTTATTATATTACATGAAAATGTAAAAATTTCCCCTTAATTGAAGGAAATTTCCCGAAAATTGAAGAAAATGTTCTAAAAATCGAATAAAATTTCCCGAAAAAAATAAAAAAAAATCAAATAAACTTTCCCGAAAATGAAGGAAGTTTTCGAAAATTGAAGAATTGTCCCGAAATTCGAATGAAATTTTTCCCAATTCTCGAAACTAGACGGAATTGAAGAAAATTTCCCGAAAATCGAATAACATTTCCTGAAAATTGGAAGAAAATTGCCTGAAAAATTTCACAAAAATTAAAAATTCATTAGGGCAAATTTCATCACTAAATTATTTGGGCAATATTAAACCTTTTAAATAAATTATTCCAGTTTAGGCCTATTTGTCAAATATGCGTACTGGTAGGCCTATATTCCGTCCCTTACATTTCACTTTTAGAATTTCGCCAAGGTGTGGGGGAGTTTCCCCTGACCCCAACTGAATTCGCCACTGTGGACAGAATATGTCCTTCTACAACTTTTCGCCACACTCCAGTGTTCTTAAAAAAAAAGAAGGTATGACTGCTAGAGGTTCGTACTGGTAAGGTTGCAACCCAAGCTCCACATCTCCTTGTTCTTGGGGTATTTCTTCCTCTCTTTATCTCCGGTAGACGACGAATAGCGAGACAGATTCAGTTCAATTGAACTGCCTGACGAATCACTATTTCTTTCTAACATTTCTCAGATTATTTTTCGTATAAATAAGGAGCAAAGTTTTTGGTTGTAAAAGAACGTAACACATTGTTTACTATACGCTATGTGTGGGCAGCGCGTCGTCAAGCGTTAGCGAATCCCCGCAATGACGTCACGAGGCTGATCGCTGGAAAAGTAGCTTTTTAAACTTTCGGATTCTGATTTGGTATATTATGTGATTTCGTTCGATGATTTATGATAATTTTAAGAGTAATTACCGGGGAAAGTTATATTTTTGTTTAACAATTAATCCAAATATTCATTTTTCAAGATGCAACTTGGTTTGTGTCATAACCTCTTTAAATAAAGCATGTTCCCATCCTGGATGGAAAAGATAGCCACTCAGTACAGGCACTGCGCTTCCAGGGGTGTAGTCAATCTTTCGACTTGAGAGGTCGGCGCATGTTGCCAAATTAGACATTTGAATTTGAAATGTTAAGATATAAATATCGCTGGTTTAGGCAAACATGATGAAAAATTCTCAGAAGTCAAAGTTTCCATCAACGTAAAAATACAATTAACTTTGTTCAAGAAGAGTATGGTGTCCTATCATAATGGAATCCATGCCCCACTTATCTGTATATGGGTAATTCCATTGATTAGGGGTCCAAACTGACATTTCGTGGTAAGCAAATTTTATGTTTAAAATTTAAAATATGATAATCTTCCTTGTTGTTTACCATAGAGAATTTATTGATTGTGCTTCATGTATGTCCATTTTTTAAATGTTCGTGGCAGTTTAGAAGGCTAAAACCTTCTTTCAACATTTAGTTTTATGCAAAATGATCCGCGTGTGGTAACAGGGACACCAACACGAATCTGCTTGAGATTAAAAGTGGCGCAAATACATGGAATATCACACAAGTTTGAGAATTAATAACATTAATGTTTAGCTTTACCATGTGACCATGGCCCACCTGTTCTACTGTCTGTGTTATCCAGCATAATACTACGTGTAACATGGACACCATAATGACACGGTTACACGAGGAACTATTAGAACTTATGAGCGCTATAGTTTGCAGGCAAAATATAATTTTCCAGAAATGATCATTTAAGTATGTATACGATAAGTATATTGATGATGCTAGGGATTCTTCACTGTTGCAAACTGATCTGGATAAATAAGGTTTTTGGTCCCAAATGTAGTAGATGTTATTCATAAATCCAAAGTGATTTATTTTGGTCAGAGCAATTTGGCCTTTGATTACTACATGAACGGTTCAAATCTTAATTATGTTGATGAAGAAAGGGATCAAGGTGTTGTCATTACTAGCAATTTGAAGCCTCCTAAACACAGAAACAGTGTGCTTTCGCAGCTGTAAGGGCAAATGGGATGCTTGGTTTGATTAAAAGAAAGTTTTGTTTCTTGGTAGAGAGGTTGTTCTTAATTTATATCAGTTAGTCAGGCCTCACCTTGAGTATGCTATTAATTCTCAAAGTGTTATGAGAAGAATAACTTCAGTTTAAAGCACGTTCAGCGAAGAGCCTTCGAGACTTATTCACAAGTAAGAAGACTCTCTTATTAATCTAGGTTGCGAATTCTTGGGTTGCCCACGATTGAGTTGAGAAGAGTATGTGGCGACATGATTCAGGTTTTTTAAATTCTTATCTGGTAGTGATGCTTTGACTTCCTGTTATATCTTGCATGTTTCAGCTAATCCGGGCCTCATGTGACACGTGGTAACAGTTTGGTGTTGACCAAAGAGTTCTCACGGATGACATTCGGCGTTTGAGCTTTTTGCAAAGAGTTGTTTATGAGTGAAATGATTTGCCTGAGTGGGTGGTTAGCTCCAATTCTGTTCACAATTTTAAAGTCAACATTGAATACTTCTTTACTAACTTTAATTTGTTCTGTATTTTTCTGTTGTGGTAGTGGTGCTTTTGTGGGCTTTTTATGGGGTGACTAACCCTGCTTAGCCCGTCATCTTGTTATGTTATGTTTAAAGACAATAAAAAATGACTATTCTTGAATGCACTCTATTCTTTTGTGCTGAAGTATCCAAAATCATCTGTACAAGATGCACACATCTTAGTAGAGTCGCTGTAAACTTTAATCCAACAATATCACTTCTGACGTCTAGCATGTCATCTTGATCAAAGGTATACACCCTTATTAAAGTCACAGGTTCTCTCTCGGTTTCAGTCCTCAATGTATATACACTCCTAAACTCATATGCTGCCATCTATATTTCAGTCCTCTCCTTTCACCTCTTATTTTCCCAACTGTCCTACTTTATAGACCTTTTTATATCGGAATCGGTCATTTTCGGAAATCTAATTTAATTGATGTCAATTGACGAAACCCACGTGTCCATAATAGACAATCGAATTCTGAGGGAGTCCTGATCTCTGCACCATTTACTAGAGTATGGGGGTCAACCCATTAAATGTACAACTTCACACACTAAGGAACAGATAGTAAGATAAAATCTCCCTCTGTAAGCCCTACAAAAACTACATGCTACGTACTACATGCAATACAGAGTGAGGCTCGGTCCTATCTATTTTAACGTGGAAATTGCCTCGGTCCTAAAATCACGACTACCGTCGATTTACGTCCCCGGTTACACTGTAACTACTGAACCTACAGAAGATGAAAGATATCTAGTTAATTTATTCTGTTATTGGTATTATTCATGTAAACAATTGGAATATGTTGATAATTCTGAAATGATTAAAATTGAGTAAAAATGTAAGCCAAAAGTGTAAACTCCATTCAGTTCAAGCGTATGCTCTTGAAAGTTTTTCAACGAGGGTGCACAACACCAATACGCGTACTAATAATATAACGCCAGCGAATTGAACGCACGTGCGCAACATTATGCGTTTTCATGATTTTGTGTTTTGTATATTGTGTATTATAGTTCTCTTTGACATGAATTTTGACTCGTATAATACACCTTCTTACTATGCGTTGTGACATACGTTTTTGCCCTTGAAATGTTAATTTTGCGATAGCTTCCGGGGGCTTCATCCCCTCGACCCCTACAGGGGCTTCTCCCCTGGACCCACCAGAGCCGTTCAGCGGACCCCTAGACCTCACGCCGACATGTCGAGCAATTTGTGCTTTGATTTTATGTTTTGTATATGGTGTATTAGAGCTCTCTTTGACATAAATGCATTTCCCCCGTCTAATGTCACGTTTGTAAGAACTTCTGGGGGGCTCCGCCCTGGCCCCTAACGGAGCTTCGCCCGTAGAACCCACCAGAGGCCCTTCACTTCAGCGGGCCCCTGGATCCCATGCCGACAAGTCGAGCGCTTTGCGCTTTGATTTTGTGTTTTGTATATGATGTATTATAGCTCTCTTTCACATAAACCTTCGGCTTCGCCCCTGGACCCCGCCAGGTGCCCTTAAGCGGGCCCTGGACCCCACGCTGACAAGTTGAAGTGACACCTTCGGTGTCACCCCACTAAATATCGTGTCGGTGCAATTCAAATCCCCTCAACCCCTCCAATATGAAAATTCCGACTACACCACTGGATAGCACTGCTTATATTTTATCAAAATGGATGAATGGATACCTGTTTTGTTTATGAAACAATATTTCCCGGGCAGCATTTGTGAGCAACGCTTAATATAGACTATGACAGTAAGATAAGGACATTTTGCAATAAAGGATTAGCGTATTTGGGGTATATCATGTGTGAGAACTGCGATGCAGATCATGGTAGGTCCCAAAAAGTACAGTTGTTTTACGAAGGATCACGCTTCGATTGGGTGTTTTGGGTGCCCGAATATACCCTTGAAATGAAAAAAATCGGGAATTAATTAAAATAGTATTTTCTGTCAGTATAAGGCTATACAATTTGATATGAATAAAACAACACAATAAAAGCTTTCCTTGCATTCTTAGCAGTAAAGTTATGTGATACTCATTAATCTTTTTAGCTATGAATAATGTTTGTTTTTGATATCAAACCCGCCACTAGTATTCATCTTGTGCTTCTTCACTTCCAGGTGCATGCTTGTATCCGAAGTTATATCCTCATGCTAGGACTCAAGTGACAGTATTAAAGGTGTCCTCTTATTGAGGATTGACCCTAGCCGTTTTCGCGTGCAGTCATACCAGAATGAAACTCATGATAGGGAACAAAATTGAACTATACTTTATAAGAAACTACTTTATTATGCATCTTTAATTCGTTTTCAGTACCTCATAATAATTTTCAGTACAACTTTAATTGTAAAAATATGACTGTAAGCACAGGCGCACGAGGCCTGTGCTTGGAGCTGCAAGCCCCCCCCCCCGCCTTCCCCCGCCCTCCCCCCCTCCCCGCCCCCCCCCTCTAGACAAATAAAATTATCGATTTCAGGGCACTGGCACTTTATTTTTCAGGACAAATTTAACCAAATGAGCGTCATATTTATCTACACAAATTCAGGGCAAACACCTTCCGCCCCTGTGAAATTTGTTCCCGTGTGCCTATGACCGTAGGCCGAAAGATGAAGAAAATTTGACCAGTTAACAGGCTTCAGCTAAATTTTTCACGCTTCCAGTTGCTATGCAAGCAGAGGCATGAAATCATCCTCTCCAAGTCTCATTTATTATCTTGATTGCCACCTTGCACGCATTTAACCAAAAACAAATGAATACATAACATACTTTGTGGTGGCGGCGCTGCGAGGACATGGGGAATTTTACCCACCACTTTTCCCCAGAAAATTGTGTAAATCGACATATTCTTTCCGATTTAGAGGCTTTTGCCCTCCACGAAACAACCCCCCCCTCCCACCCATGCATACTTGTCATTTATTTCATTAATCATATGTCTTAATTACTTCCGATACGTTATGATTACTAATACTATCTTCAATCTGTACCGTCTATGTATGTGTGCACTCGTTTTAGACGCACGATTTGTTTTGTACGCTACGCTGGCATGGCTGGTGTTTGATAGAGTTTGAAATAATAAGGCACATTCACATCCGGCGCACGCAATAGACCTAATCCAAAGGTTGCTTACCGTCCAGAAAGTTTACAAGCGCAAGCAAATTGGTAGGCACAGTGCAGTAAACCTCGCGTAGGCAAACTACATATATTGTGCTCAATTGCTTATCAGTAACACCATTATTAGATGGTTTAATTTGACGTATTCCATCATCAATTTTGCACAAAACGCTTGATTTTAGTCAATAATTTCTACGCAGAATAAATACACACAGCTGGTTATTTTAACTGAAATTTTGTTGTTTCGCACCAAAGCGACAACTTGGAACTTTGCACAAGATTGCTTTCATAGTTTTTTTTTAAGGCCATACACCACCGAACGCGATCTTTAGATAATCATACAGGTAACAAATGTTATCAGATGCTTTGACTTTTTGCTCACACACAATGAAGTTTACAATTGAGGCTTTCTGATGATACTGCAAAATTTGTTGGAAATGCTTTTTTGTTTAAACTGTGGAGAAATTTGTTTTAGTGTATGAATTTTTAGTTATCATCTGAATAGCCATGCGATGACAATGCTTCTCTGAAAACAAGAGGTCAAAATGTTTCTTTTCTTTTGTATTATTCAATTTTGTTTAACAAATCGCTCGCCGCGTCGCGTTCCGTGTGTGACGGCCTTTAGCGTTCACTCATGAAAATACGGATTCGATTAATCAATTAATAATCGCTGGGAAAACTCTTTCGGCGATTGTGATCTAAGTATCAGGCCTAAATCAACACTTTCATCAAATTTTGTCAAACTTAAAAGATATAATCCGTAAATCGGACCAGAATCAGTAAAAAGAAACTACAAAAAAAAACTGCAGATATTATTTATGTTTTCAGCCGGTAGGCCTACCTACTAATTTGAACCATAAATCCACTGAAGTTGGGCCATCCAAAATTAAAAAAAGTATCACTGAGTAATAGTTAATTCCATATGACCACACAAGGTAGATATCAACTTGACTGCTTGATTGAATGTTCATTTGATATGCAAATAAATTTAATGTCTTTATCTGGTTATGCATATGATTTGTATCAAATCTAGATGTGGATTTGATCTGGGATTTATATATACATTTTGGTTAAGGGTGGACCTTGTGGGTGCTATTTCAACTAAGCAAGAGCCACTGAAGTAAGATTCTTGTTACACTATTTTGAACGATATAAGATCATACCTATATAGGATGGCTATAAATTGTAGATATAAATACCAAGAATTGTTGTACTTTTTAAAACGTTTGATATTCATGCTAGGCTACATCTTCAGGATATTCATGCTAGGCTACATCTTCAGGATATTCATGCTAGGCTACATCTTCAGGATATTCATGCTAGGCTACATGAAGGGAATGGTTTTGAAGGCACTATAACTTTGAAATCACACAATGCAAAATTGATCATTTGAATGACTGCAAATACTACCTGCTGCATGATGTATTCACCAAGTTCGTACATTTTTTGTTCCATTTTATCACTGAAAGTACATTAAGCATCAGGCTTCATGAGGAGATAAGATTGAGATGAAGTAGGCCTACTGTTACATGTGTATATCATACTCACATAGTACTATGATCATCAAGCCTTGATAAGTGGACATCTTCTTCAGATGTCTCTGATTTTATCATACATTTTAATGTATAGTTGTTACTTTTGCTGTATTTGTCTTTTTGCCAATCTTTTACTGATGTTAAATTTTATATTTGCTATTATATATTTTAGCAAGGCCTCACCTTAAATAGTGAGATAAAGTGTGTACTGCATGATAAGAAGACACATATCCAGGCAGAGTAGTTGGAAGTTGGAAGTTTACGTGCATACAACAAAAAGCTTATACATTTTACATAACGTTTATGCAGAAAGCCAGACGTCATTCGCCCTATTTACTTGGTCGGTGCTACGTCATATCCGGGAGATGACGTCATTTGCTGGAGTGAAAACAAACCTTTGAGCGATACACGTAGGCAAGTCCGTATGCGTTTACTGTGTGCGGTATGTAAACAAACAGCTGATCGCTTTGCTTTCACTCCAATGCGGGGTGAATGCGCGCGGTTGCTATGCGGTCTGATGACCTCAGGACACATTTCCGACCAAGTGATTACCACGATATGAAATATAGGACTAATGACGTCACGCTCTCTGGTTTATGTATGTGTGTACACCGCAGATATATATAATAAGGTAGATCTCAAACTTTGACGTCAGAGTGAGGCAAGGTGGGTTCTCACTAGAGCGTGCATACACTGTGCGCATATGTAAGAATCCGCATTGGTTATGATATAGAAGTCTACTTAGTCGCACGATCGGGTAGACTTACTTTTCCTTAATTTAGGATTCACGTTTGAATAAAAATGCAGTAATTGCTTGATGAAAAATAATTATTGTATCTTGATTATGTTTTTTTTACCAAATAATAAAAAATATACGGAATTTCTATGTCAAATGTTTAGAGAACTTGTCTACCGAAACAGCTGACTGATCAGCTGATTTCGTGGGTGTTTTAGTGCGTTATCACATGTGTACTGGTACCACGTATACGTCTACGGAACAGTGTGTCGATAATTTGTAACGTTCGCTCGAATAAATTTACGAAATAAATCATAAATATATTCCTGTGTACAGATGAATAGAGATGTTAGTAATATAATCCTGCCTTACAGAGGTCTTAAATGAGAGCCGGAGGTGCCAAGTGGCAACGCCACGTCACATGTGACCTAGCCTTCCTGCGCCTATGATTTGTATGGCCAGTGGCAGTACCTAGGCTAGTTTGGGAATTGAAGCCACTGTCGCTCAGCTTGCCTTCAGCTTCTTCAATTAAGATACCATCGATATACTCTCCGGTTTCAAGCATGGCCTACTTTATCATAACAAACATTTGCCACTGTATGTTTTAATACATATATTTTTTAAATGTTTTATCTGTGCTGGCCAATACGTTCAATTATTCGTGAGATATCACTGGTCTCCGATTTCCATGTTAGGGGGCCTAAGCAGTAACACTGCACTTGTGCATGCTTAGGCCTAATAGTTTCCTAGCAGCACTGTTTTCACCTAGCATGACAAGCCAGATGCATTTCATTCTTCAAAAATTGTCTTTTTATGTTTGTCAGGCCGCTCGCATGAGGGCCTATACGCTGCAGAAAAACAAACAGCACATTACCGACATTCAGTGTTAATGTATACAGAGTAGACCTAGCGAAAGCTTTTATTAAGTTGTGGTTAAGATACAGCTAAATTAAAGTATACCTTTGTCAAAAAGCCTGAGAAGTAAGTTTTTTTCTTTTTCTTCTCAGTGTAGGGCAGTAGGGTGAATGCCAATTTGTTGGACCTATGAATGAATTATTGTAAAACCTATTAATTTCATTCTCCAAACACACACTGCTTTTTGTTAATGTGTGTCATTTCTTGGGATCACTGTCAATGTCTTCAACTATACCTGTCATATTAGGCCTACATGCTCTGGCTCACCAGAAACAAACCTATACTGACTCTTAGAGTGATAATAAAACACTTTTACATGCAAGAAAAACTTACCTGAAGTCACTGTTACATTATTGAAAGAAATAATTTAGTTTCCATACAGCCCATGGATTATCAAATTATGAGGAAAGTTGCTCAGAGGTAATGGTATATCTCCTAGGAGAAAAAACATTGTCATTCTAAAAAAGTTTTTTTTGTGTGTGTGTGTTAGATTCTTGTGGTATTTACCTCTTGAATGGTTTTCTTATATTAATTTACTGCATATTAATTCGAAATAATCAGCTAAAGATAAGAAGCGGGCTCACTTCATAATACTGAAATTATATGAAAAAAGTCAATTTTAAATACAAGGCTGAGTAATGAGAAGGTGAAAGAATGTCTTTCCTAGATGGCAAAGGTTAACAGTGCTACATAATGGGATTTAATTGTCACACTTTCTTACAAATGAATACAAATGACATAGAAATAATATAATGATAAATTTCAAACGGTATCTTTCATATTTAATTAATCATTTTCATGACAATTTCAAACAGTTACCAATATCTTGCACATTTAATCATTTTCATGACCTACAATATCTGGTTCCTTTTCACCTACCAATTCAGTTTACCAGTCCGTGGAAAGGGTGAATTATTCAATCACAGATGGGAGTCTCATTTACAACATTTAGATTTTATATGAACCAATCATTCTTCCAGCAAGTCATGATCAGATCATGATCCTCCTGACTACATAGCTCATGAAGATTCTTATAAACTAATAAAGCAAATTAAGCCTCTGAATGTACAAGACAGGTTGGTCATAATGGGATATCCATCATGACATTTTTCTTCCATCACACTGTTCTTCTGTATAGTTGTGCATCCCCATTTCCTTCATTGCAGGACTTCTAATATCTTATCCACAGTTTGCCAAAACCAAATTAAGCTTATGACAAAGATGATGATGAACCACTTCTTTTAACGACTACGGACATCTAGCAAATTTAAGATATATGAAAGATCATGGAATTCTGAGAAGAATATTTTTTTTCAATTTTGTAAAAGGCTTATTCAATTTTCAAGTTATGACTAAATAGTTTAAAGATTTGTTAATTTGTGCAGAATTTGTGATATAGTAAGAGAAACACATCTCAAAATCTGTATGTACTTCTTTAATTTTGTTCTTCAAATTCAGCTATTTGTGAATTTCAGAATGTCTTTTTCTAGATACATGATGCGGAATGTGAGCAAGTTCCAAAACGTTTGCTTTAAGTCCAATGCTATGTTTCAAATTACATTGACAGAGAAAAAAGAAGAAGAAGGTTTTGCCAAAGGTAATGGAGGATCCTTCCCCCATTGATGTCACAGATTAGGGTGAGATAACAGCTGAAAATTAAAAATACAGTAAATTGGTCAATTTTTAACCAATTTCAATGGAAGTTTTTATGTTTATTCTCTTTTGAACTTGTAGCCAAGGCTAATATGCTTCTATTAAGATTCATCTAAATTGGATACACACCTTCATTTACTCACATTCAATATGGGGGAAAAGGTTTGAATAATTACTTCAAAGCTTTTAATTGTCATTGTCTTATAATATTCTGCTTTTAATGGTCATTGTTAAATCATAATTTGTGGCTGCTAGTAAAGTAAATAGCTTTAGTTCCATGCACTCAATGGTATACACAAACTATAAAGTAATGTCATCTGTTTTTTTCAGTTTGTTTAATTAACTTAATATGTTATTTTTGTACAGCCTGTAAGGATAATCACAGCCTCATAGAGAAATACTTCAGTCACATTTGGATTTGACATTCAAAATGGTTAACAAGCATTCTGTTCATAGAAAGATACCGGGGAGGGGGAAAGGGGGGGGGGACTTCTTACTAAAAGTGGTAGTTATGTGCAACCCATCAACTGAAAACTACACTCTAAAAAAAGACTGGTCAAATTTGACCACTATATGGTCAAAATTTTACCAAGTGAGGAGTGAATTATGCATCAAACCATATGTGGTCAAATTTGACCAAGTTAGCATGGTCAACATTTTTGACCAAGCCTCCTTGGTTAAATTGACCACATATGGATCGGTGCATAATTTACTCCTCACTTGGTCAAATTTGACCATTAACACTTGGTCAATATGTTGACCACTGCAGTTTGGTCAAATATTCTGACCATTTTGTGGTCAAATTGACTACAAAAATGGCTCCAGTTGACTAAATCCTTAGTCAAAAAAAAATACTGTTTCACAAAAAAACCTAGTAACAACATAATGTTTTAATTTGGAATTGTTTAATTTCATAACAATTCTGGGTAACCGTTAATGATACAATTATGGTTTTCTCTATAATACAGATAACAGAGAAATGAAAATTTTATTACGTTTACTTTAAAAGATGTGCAAATTAAAAACATTCTGAAACCTGAAATTCAAGGCACATGAACATGTCAAGTTGTCAGCATCGAAAATGATTAGTAACTTTTAGATTAATATCTGGTGATAATTATCAACTATATCCAACTAGCCATAAACTATGATTCAAACATCAAAACAAAGTTTCTATTCCAACTTGTGAAACTATCTTTAAAATGCAGTACAAAAGTCCGGTACAAACATAAATGGTTGCAATACACTGGGCCTCAAGTTACAACATATTGGTAATTCATGGATTTTTGACTAGAAGTTTTCTAATTTTGCCTCTACATGTTAAGATGTCCACACAGCAACAAAATTATTCAAATTATAAGATAGTCTACTCTCATGTATAAATTTGTCTGTTGTAAAACTGTCATATCTCTTCAGGCTAAATGCGAGCAAGTGTCATACTTCTTTCATAATGTTTAAAACTAATCAGTATCTTCCTAAAAAGATATCAAGTTTTTCTGCAAATGACATCACATTCTAAAAAAGACTTCATTTTCTGTGAAATTGCACCCTTAAAAAAAAAGCTGCCTGGACATCTACATAACAATTTAAATGTTATTAAATGAACATGAAGAATCTCAGCAGTTCAGTCTTTATAATTTTCAAGCTAACACTTTTAGTTGTAAAATAACACGTAATAAATGTTTTGAATTGATTTTTTACGCATGACACAATTTGACTGACATAAAGATTAAAACTGTCTCAAATGACTGAGAGAGCCATGCATGGCAGAGGATAAAAACCAATGGGCTTACTTAATATGTGGATCTCCCTGGTCATATTGTACATACAACCTTACATACAAGTTGCATATTAAGACTACAACATTAAAAGATCTTTATGGTCTATGGATGCATAGCAATTTGTATAGTGATTAAAATAGCTTTAAAATCTTAGAACATCAGTTTTTGTTAATTTTGAAAACAGCGCACAGTTTTTGAACTTCTTTCACTTCATGGAAACAATCCACTGTCCACCCAGTCCAACATCACAAAATCTTTGTGTAATTCTTTCAGTTTATTTCCCGCTTTACTGTCCATTGAAATTATTAGAAGCCTATTTCTGCAAAGAATTCGATGGAAGGTATGGTAAGCACTCAAATTTACTGCAACTTTTACAAAAGAATAATGCTAAGAATTTAAAAAAAGAACAAGTTACATAAGAAAATACCAAGGGCACCAATACATCAAAAACTATTATAGCACACTGCAGAGCACAAACCCCTGCCTCTCTTCATTCCCCACCGGAATACAATCTTCCTCAGAAACTCTCGATTCAACAAGTTGTAACCCTAAAACAATATATTCTCACTGTCATTTACATTCTAAACATTTGAGGATCATCACGATTTTCAGTGTAATTCAGGCTAAGCATTAATTGTTTGATCTATACAAGGTGGATTCACATTCCATCAATTTCATTCATGGCAGAAACCAAATGTTTTGGTTTCATTGATACCAGAAACCACTTCACCTGATTTTCTTTGAGTGCAGAAAATTCATTTATGGCTGTTCTTTCATGGCATGAGTTCATTGTTCAGCACATTCTATTGGAAAGTTTTAACTAAGTGTTGATAAATCTTGCCATAAAATATCCCTACCCCTCCATTGTTGCCCTTCCCCTATTCCAATACGTCCCAAATGTTAAACACTTCTTCCTAAAGCAGAAAAATCCAAATCCAGTCATCAGTTCTACATATATATTGATGACAGACAAAATGTTCCCAACCCATTTGCACTCTTTCCCTATTCTAATATCGCTCAAATTTTGATCATTTCTTTCTAAAGCAGGAACAAAACCGCACACCGAAGTTAATCCAAATCCAGTGACTACTTCTTGAGATATGATGATGACAAACAAACTCACCCTAAAACATCGCTATTCCTCACTTTTTGCCCTTCCCCTACTCCAATATGTCTCAAATTTTAATTTTAATCACATCTTTCTAAAGCAGTAACAAAACCACACAAATTTTGATCCAAATCCAATCATCAGTTCTTGAGAAATCTTGATGACAGACAAATTGTCCCTCCCCCATTTCACCCTTCCCCTATAATCATAATAATAATAATAATAATGATAATAATAATAATAATAATAATAATAATAATAATAATAATAATAATAATAATAATAATAATAATAATAATAATAATAATAATAATAATAATAATAATAACAATAATAAGAATAAGAATAAGAATAATGATAATGATAATAATAATAATAATAATAATAATAATAATAATAATAATAACAATAATAATACTACTACTACTACTAATAATAATAATAATAATAATAATGATAATAATGATGATGATAATAATAATAATAATAAAAAGAATAATAAGAATAAGAATAATGATAATACAAATGATTTATAATGCGCACATATCCACTCTGAAGAGCGCTCAAGGCGCAAAGAGCGCTCAAGGCGCAAAGAGCGCTCAAGGCGCAAAGAGCGCTCAAGGCGCAAAGAGCGCTCAAGGCGCAAAGAGCGCTCAAGGCGCAAAGAGCGCTCAAGGCGCAAAGAGCGCTCAAGGCGCAAAGAGCGCTCAAGGCGCAAAGAGCGCTCAAGGCGCAAAGAGCGCTCAAGGCGCAAAGAGCGCTCAAGGCGCAAAGAGCGCTCAAGGCGCAAAGAGCGCTCAAGGCGCAAAGAGCGCTCAAGGCGCAAAGAGCGCTCAAGGCGCAAAGAGCGCTCAAGGCGCAAAGAGCGCTCAAGGCGCAAAGAGCGCTCAAGGCGCAAAGAGCGCTCAAGGCGCAAAAGAGCGCTCAAGGCGCAAAGAGCGCTCAAGGCGCAAAGAGCGCTCAAGGCGCAAAGAGCGCTCAAGGCGCAAAGAGCGCTCAAGGCGCAAAGAGCGCTCAAGGCGCAAAGAGCGCTCAAGGCGCAAAGAGCGCTCAAGGCGCAAAGAGCGCTCAAGGCGCAAAGAGCGCTCAAGGCGCAAAGAGCGCTCAAGGCGCAAAGAGCGCTCAAGGCGCAAAGAGCGCTCAAGGCGCAAAGAGCGCTCAAGGCGCAAAGAGCGCTCAAGGCGCAAAGAGCGCTCAAGGCGCAAAGAGCGCTCAATGCTCAAAGAGCGTTCAAGGCGCAATTCCAATATGTCTCAAGTTCTACCCACTTCATTCTTAAGCAGTAACAAAACCATACACTAAATTTGATGAGAATCCAATCATCAGTTCTTGAGGTATTTTGATGACAAACAGACAAACAAATGGAGGCGAAATAATAAAATTACCTATAGCTTTAAAAGTTTTTATCTTCATGTTTAAAAATTCAAAAAGCTGTAAAACAGTCAATTTCTTTATTGATTTTGTAAAAAAATCTAAACCATTTATAAATCAATTTAGTTCACGTTGCCTTTTAAATGTTCATCCACCTGCAAAATATTAAAATGGAAATTTTGTTTCCATTTACAGAGGATTTTAAACTTAATCAGGTAAAATTCTTCAACAATACATGAAACTTCTTTTCGATACAAATCGCATCAATCCCTAATGTACTTAAAACGATCCTCTGTGAACCTTCAGTAATGGGTTACTCTAGCGACAAGCGTCCACTCCATTCTAATAACCACTGTTGGTCTATCCTTCAACATATTCTTTGAAGCTGTATTAGTGTTTCATGAGATATTACCGCACTGGCTAGGATAGATCAGCATCTGTTAAAAAAAAATGACAATAAATGAATACTTAGAACAATTAAAAATCATTAATGAAATGTAATGTCTATGGACGTGTAGAGGCAACATTACTTAAATTGCTTATGAAGATATCAAAAACCGTTATAGGAGCAAATAATATCATCAAGATTGGTTAAATGTTAACCATTATACAGCATTTTTAGAACTGTTATCAATTTGCATTTGCATATTTCTGATTTTAATTATCTTTCAACCAGTAGAAATTGCTATATGTCCATAGACTTAGAATTAAAAATAAAAATGCATTTTCATAAAGGGCCTTTCTTGTATTGTTTTCTTTTTCCATTAGTGCAAATTAGCACTGATAAATGGCATTTGATTAATTTAAGAGAAATGGTTAAGGTCTTGCCATGTATTGACTTAGCACCATGGTTAGACCTTTTGCCATATCATCAATATTTAAAGCATTTACAATCTGACAATAGAATAACAATTACCATTTATAAATTATTTTAAAGTCATGCTGACTTTTTCTAAGTGACACAAATTTTCCACAAACTTTCCATCTTATAACCAGCAAACAACACATCAATTTTGTTTATGAACGTGTTGTCCTTTCTCTACTACTGTTATTTCGATCTTGGGGTGGAGGGAAGTCCGTATGTGAGGTATATATATATCAGCGACGTAGGAAGACATTTGACATTGGGGGCCAGATTGATATTTGTCCTAACAAACCTACAAAAAAAAGTCTCTTATCATGGTAAAACTATTTGTAAGGGAGGGGTGTCGTAAAATTATTTAAAATTTGGGTTTCCTGAAAATGGATTGAGGACATTTTATAAACATTCAAGTAAATTGATGAAAATTTCCCAAAATGAAGACAATTTTCCAATTATGAAGGAAATTTCCTAAAAATTGAAGGAAATTTACCGAAAATTAATGGAAGTTTCCCAAAAAAGAAGACAATTTTACGAAAATTAAGAAACTTTCACAAGAGTTGTTGCAAAGTTCCCAAATACGACGAAGATAGCCCGAAAATAAAGGAAATTTTCCGAAAATTGAAGCAATTTTTGTGAAAACTGAAAATAAATTCCGCAAAATTGAAGCAAATTGAAGCAGATTTCTCAAAAATTGAAGATTTCAGGAAAAAAAAAGATGCCATAAAAGATTCTGACTCTTCACAATCAATTCGTTAGACCTTGTCATACTGCGGATATGGTTTTCAGTTGATGGGCTGCTCACCCCTACAACTTTTAGTATGAGCACCCCCTCCCCTCTAGCATCTTGTGTCACCCACTACATACAGAAGATATAAATCATAAATCATCTGCAAGTGTGCATGGTTTTAAATGGCCTGAAGGACATACATGCTTGTCCACCATAAAAAGCTAAGAGGATATATGTGGCATGTAGAATTGTAAAAAATATATATACATGTATATTTTAACATGTGTTTAATACCTGTGGTGATAAGTCTTCCCATACCATTTTGCAAATTCCAAGTTGTTGTTCAAGATAACCCAATAGCAAATGATTGTCAGTGCCTCTGGAATACCTGTAAATGTATGAATAAACATAGATTAATAAACAAGTACTGTTTCATGATTAAATACTCTCCTGGTGCTTGTATATGTACATTTCTGCAATAACATCCTTTAATATTTCATCAAATCGATGGTCCATGCTTTGGTCCATCAGGAAACAGGTGATAATGTGGCGAAAATGATCTTTTTTCGACTTCTGTGGCTCTATATGCCTCTTGACCGCCTTCAATGATAATGAAGTGCTAAATAGTCCACCATTGATCACAATACATTCATGTATCGTTTTGAAGTTGTAAGCCTAACGTTTAATAATCCCAAATAATGGCTTGAAGGTGCAACCTCGTGAAATACGTATATATGCCACACTGTGGAATTTAGTGAGACAGTGAATGTCTTCACTCTCGATTCATTTGAGATTATATTCGGGGCTTAGTTTTCTTTCTGAGCACTTAATATGGCTTAACCATTGCAATTAATTACTTTTTTTTAAATATTTCATAACAATGAGCCAAAACATGAAAATAGGCATAACTTAATTGCTTTTGCCGTTAGCTTACTCGGGAATCTTTTGGTCGGCTGTTAGATAAAGTTTGCTGAAGTACGACGACTGAAAAAAAGCCTAGATTATGTAAATAAATCAGATGTGGGTTCCAAAGTTGGCGCAAAAAATTAGTGTGGAATCTAAAGGAAGTGACGTAAAAGTTTGGTATCTACCTTACTATATATCTGTGGTATACACATGTACGTGATTGGTTAAAGTACTCTGACGATTCACGTTCACATCGATATTTTCCCCTGCGTCCATGCATTAATTAACATTGCCGCTGTTCTACCAATATCAACTGCAACAGTTGAAAGATCATTTTCATCATTGCGACTGCTAAAAAACATATTTCAGGAACAGAACAAGTGAAAGACGTTTAACCGGTCTTAGCCTTGATGTACATCCATGCTGGCGAGAAAATCAACATCGACTGTGTCATCGATCGTTTTGCAAGCGTTTTTGCTTTAAACTGCTCCTATCAAAGAAAATTTTCCTCTTTTTTTTTTTTGCTGTGGCATAGATGACTGACGCGTGCAGATTTTCATAAGTGTAGTGAAATATGTTCTCTTTTTCCAGTCTTAAATGCCTATAATTTCAAAATGTAGAAAAGTTCCAAAAGAAGATATCATCAGTAAATGTGAATTATTTTCGTGGCTGAAAAAAGGTTGTCTTGAAAGTTTATCACTTCTGACTCTCCTTCCCTTGATTGAGTCTCGTCGACTGAATATCTTTTCCCTACTGATCATAGAGAATCTCTTTTGGTCTGGTCATCTCAGGCAGGGGTTTTCCAACAAAAAAAAAATAGGGCCCAATCTGTACCGACACAAAAAATGTATAAAATGTATTTCCATCAATTGGTGTTAGTGTGTATTTGACATGAATTTTTAAGCAATTTCCTACGACCAAAAGCACAAAAAACGCAGGGCTTCCGGGGACTTTCCCTCGTGGCCCCCACCAGGGCTTCGCCCCTGGAACATACCAGGGGCCTTAAGTAAGCCCGTGGATCTCACGCCGTTTGGCCGACAACCAACATTTTAAACACAGGACGGCTCCCCCCCCCCCCCTCCTCTTCAAATTCATGGCTACGTGTGCCTGGTGTACACCGTGCGAATATTGAAGAATCTGCGTTGGATATTCATATATAGAAGTCTACTCAGTCGCTTAGACTTACTTTTCCTTAATTCATGATTCCCTTCTGATTAAAAATGCAGTACTTGCTTGACACAAAATGATTATTGTATCTTGTTTATGTTTTTATTACCAAATAATAGAAAACATACAGAATTTTCAAGTCAAATATTTAGAGCAGTTGTCTACCTAAACAACTGATTTCCTGGGTGTTGTAATGCTTAATTGCGGGTTTACATGTGTACGGTACCACGTTTACGTCTACGGAAGAGTGTGTCGATGGTTTTAATGTTCGCTCTAGTAAATTCATGATATCAATCCTGACAGTCTTCCGTGTACAGATAAATAGAGATATTAGTAATATAATCCTGCCTTACAGAGGTCTTAAATGAGAGCCGGAGGTGGCAAGTGACAACGTCACGTCACATGTGACCTAGCCTGCCTGCGCCTATGATTTGTATGGCCAGTGGCAGTACCTAGGCTAGTTTAGGAATTAAAGCCACTGTCGCTCAGCTTGCCTTCAGCCCCTTCAATTAAGATAACAACATAATACCCTCCGGTTCCAAGCATGGCCTACTTTATCATAACAAACATTTGCCACTGTTCTTCTTAAAAAAAAAAATTGTTATCTTTGTTGCCCAACTCGTTCAATTATTTGTGAGATATCACTGGTCCCCGATGTCCATGTAAGGGGCTCTAAGCGTAACAGCACCGTGCGTGCTTAATGCCTAACAGGCATTTCCTAGCAAGCGCTGTTTTCGCCTGACATGATAGGCCATATGCATTTTATTCTTCAAAAATCATGTCTTTTTATGTTTGAGCGCATAAGAGCCTATACGCTGCAGAAAAACAAACAGCGCATTACCGGCATTAAGTGTTAATGTCTACAGACTGTGGGCCTAGAGAAAGCCTTGATTAAGTTGTGGTTAAGGTACAGCTAAATAATTACAGTATATCTTTATCAAAAAGCCTGGCCAATTAAGTTTGTTTTGTAGGGTAAATGCAAATTTGTTGGTCTTTGAATGAAAAATTGTAAAACCTTTTAATTTCATTTCACTGGCCTTCCAAAACACTCAGCTTCTTGTTGCTGTGTCATTCCTTGGGATCACTGTTAATGTCGTAAACAACATGTCATAATAGGCCTACATGCTCTGGCTTACCAGAAACAAACCTAGAGTAATAGTAAACACTTGTACATGCAAGAAAAACCCACCTGAATTCACTGATACATTATTTAAAGATTTTTTTTTTTTTTAATAATATATATTTTTGTTCTCTCTTTTAAAATCAGTTACAAAGAGCATACATAAATATAAAGACAAACATATAATAATCGTCATTTTGTTGTAACCATTGCAAAAAATATGATTAAAGGCAGATAATTGATATAAAATAAGAAAATACAATCTAAGAATTCTTACAGATACAATCAAACCTAGGTGACTAGTACATTTCTCACTTATTAGACATATTTTCCTTTATGATAACCTTTCGCAATAAAAATAATCCTTTAAATATTTGTACATTCCAACAACTGAAGGTATTTTACCTTTTAATTTTGACTGGAATATGTAATACTTAATTAAAATAATAATCATATTTAGCAACTTATCTCCATCAATACCAAGTATAATTAACTTTGTAGACATTTAATGTGGAACAAATGCTACCTTTCTTAAGAGTATTGTCAAAATGAATCCATAATGGACTTACCAATGAACAATCAAAAAATAAGAAATAGTTACCGGTAGTTTATAGTTTTCATATAGCCCATGGATTATCAAATTATGAGAAAAAAATTGAGCTGCAATTTTAGATACATAATTGCTCAGAGGTAATGGTATATCTCTTAGGAGGAAAAAATTGTTATTCTAAAAAAACAATTCTTTGTGTGTATTAGATTGTTGTGGTATTCACCTCTTGAATGGTTTTCTCATATTGATTTTTTGCATATTAATTCGAAATAATCAGCTAAAGATAAGAAGCGGGCTTACTTCATAATACTAAAAGTATATGAAAAAAGTCAATTTCAAATACAATGTGTGGGCTGACTAGTAGGAAGGTGAAAAATGTATTGCCTACATGACAAAAGTTGACAGTGCTACATAATGGGATTTAATTGTCACATTTCCTTACAAATGAATACAAATGACATAGAAATAATATAATGATAAATTTCAAACGGTATCTTTCATATTTGATTAATCATTTTCATGACAATTTCAAACAGTTACCAGTATCTTGCACATTTAATCATTTTCACAACCTACAATATATGGTTCCTTTTCACCTACCAATTCAGTTTACCAGTCCGTGAAAAGGTTGAATTATTAGATCACAGGTGAGTCTCATTTACAACATTTAATTTTTATATGAACCAATCATTTTTCCAGCAAGTACAGTTCTGGATCAGATCATGATCCTCCTGACTACATAGCTCATGAAGATTCTTATAAACTAATAAAGCAAATTAATCCTCTGAATGTACAAGACAGGTTGGTCATAATGGGATATCCATCATGACATTTTTCTTCCATTTCACTGTTCTTCTGTATAGTTGTGCATCCCCATTTCCTTCATTGCAGGACTTCTAATATCTTATCTACATTTTGCCAAAACCATATTAAGCTTATGACAAAGATGGTGATGAACCACTTCTTTAAAGGATCTAGCAAGTTTAAGATATATGAAAGAGCATGGAATTCTGAAAAGATCATTTGTTTTTAGTTTTGTAAAAGACTGATTTTATTTTCAAGTTATGACCAAATAAAGATTAAAGATATGTTAATTTGTGCAGATTTTGTGATATAGTAAGAGAAACACATTTAAAAAAATGTATGTACTTCTTTAAATTGTGTTCTTCAAATTCAGCCATTTGTGAATTTCAAAATGTCTTTTCTAGAGACATGATTCAGGATATGACCAAGTTCCAAGACTTTTGCTCCAAGTCCAATGCTGTGTTTCAAAATTAAAAATGCAGTATATTGCTCAATTTTTAACCAATTCGAATGGAATGTTTGCTATCTTATTGGTTTACATTATATTTTAAGTCAATTAAGCCCATGTTGCCTGTAGATGTCAAGTCCTTTCAAATTGATTTGGCTGCTGAATTAAAAGCAGCATGTTTACTCTTTTAAACTTAGAGCTAAGGCTAATATGCTTCTATTAAGGTACACCTTCAGTATTGTGGGAAAAGGTTCAAATAATTACTTCAAAGCTTATAATTGTCATTGCCTAATAAAATTCTACTTCCAATGGTCATTCTTAAATTATAATTTGTGGCTGCTAGTAAAGTAAATAGCTTTAATTGCATGCACTCAATGGTATACACAAACTATGAAGTAATGTCATCTGTTTTTTCAATTAACTGTATATGTTATTTTTGCACAGTGTATGGACATTCACGGCCTCATTGAGAAATACTTCAGTCGCATTTGGATTTGACATTCAAAATGGTTAACAAGCATTTTGTGCCATCGAAAGATACCGGAAAGAGGATGGGGAGGAGGCGGAGGGGGGGCACTTGTTACTAAAAGTGGTAGTGATCTTTTTTAGTATCTGCAGTATGAAATTATTCAATTTTGATACCCGCAATATCAAAGGAGTCAATTTTGATACCAGCAGTATCAAGTATTTAGCAACATATTGTAAAAATGGATCAGCAGTATAAAATTAACAGTGAAAAAAAGACATTTTTGATTTCATGAACGCAACTTACATTTGAAATTTAGTCTAATACACCGGAGCTTATACGTTGAAGCTTATAAATGTACAATTAAAGTCAGCAATATTAAATACGAAATTTATGGCGTATATATGGCGTGTCGCCAAAATGATTTATCTCGCTAATGACGTCACGATTGTTAGCGTCGGTAATATGAATGTTAAAGTCACCGCTGGTGATAAGAATACTAGAATTGCAGTGTCCTGAGGGCTACGACAGAAATCCATAACCAAAAGGTTTTGTGGTTTCAATGCTTTTTTATAAGCTGATTGATTTGCAAAATTTGTATAACTGACATGTCATTGCATATCATAAAATATTTGTTCCATGATATTTATTCATAAGCCACACCCACCATGCAGATCAATACAATTTTTGACATCATTAGCATTTGCACAATAACTAACAACATCATCAAAGCAAGTATGATGCATAAACGATTGCTCATTTATCCTATTTCAAGAATTTGTCAGTAAGCCCCGCCTACTCATTACGTTTATGACATCATTAACACAACATTAGAACATAGGTACAGACAATGACCCATCTGTGTACCACATATATAATAAATCTGATATCGTTTATGGTCTTTATATCATTTAGCACTTTCACCTTATCATACTACAATACTAAGCTTGACTATGTTGTTTTATGGCTTGCCAAGTACGTCAATAACTAAATTACAAAGAGTTCCAAATTTTGCAGCGAGATTGATTTTAGGGAAGAAGAAATATGATAGTGCTTCAGGATGCTTGAAGTCCTTACATTGGTTACCAATAAGGTCTAATTTTATTTTGGTTGCTATGCATGTCTTTCAAGTGTGTAATTTGATTAGCTCCAACCTACTTAAAGTCACAAGTTATTTTCATGTAAAACAAAGCAATTATTTACTGAGATCAACTCATTCTTGCACATTCGAAATACCGAAAACTTACAGATTTTTTTTGGGGGGGATCGTGTATTTTCTGTGATTGGGCCAAAAAATGGAATAGATTGCCGGCCGAGATAAAATGTACAACCCCTTTCGCCCTTTTCATGTGGAAACTTAAAACTCACCTTTTCCACTCAGCATTTAAATGATTACTCTGTTTGACTATTTGCTTTTTATTTTGATTGTAAAGTGTCACTGATTATAGTTAGTACTGTTGAAGTGAGCGCTATATGAATAACACTTATTATTATTATTATTATTATTATTATTATTATTATTATTATTATTATTATTATTATCATTATCATTATCATTATTATTATTATTATTATTAATATTATTATTTTTTGTAGTTGTTGTTGTTATTATTGTTGTTGCTGTTATTATTATTTTTATTGTTGTTGCTGTTGTTATTATTATTATTATTATTATTAAACCACGTCCACCATGCATATCATTGATATCTGTTGATAACATAAGCATGTACACAATAAGCAACAAAATTACCATGCCCAATATGACGCAAAACGGACATACAGTTGCTCATAACTTTTTCACAAACCCTCCACTTATCAATATGCATGAAATCATTACCACAACATTAGGTCGCATCTGCAGACTATGAGCTATCTGTGTACCTCACGTGATGTGAATCCAGTTAATGGTTTTTGAGATATCGTGTTTACTACGCATATTAATGAAATTCAACGTTTTCATACCATGAAAATATACACAGTAGCTAAACATCATGACTATAACAAATATTCAACAAAACTGACATGTGATAGTCAAAATAAGAGCATTTTTTTTATTAAGCCCCACCTACTCATTAATATGCACGACATCAACACTAAAAATACTACGGCACATCTACAAACCATGGGTTATCTGTGTACCACATAATACATCAATCCACTTTACTGTTCTTGAAATACAGTGTTTACAAGCTCTTTTCAGCAAAATTATATTAAGCCCAGCCCACTATGCATATTGATGAAATTCAACGTTTTTACATTATGAACATGTACACACTATAGCTAACATCATAATTATACCAAAAATGAAACAAAACAGACATGTGGTTGTTAAAAGATGAGCATTTCAAGATTTTTACTTTAAGACCCGCTTATTCATTAATATGCATAGCCATCAAAAACAATACTGCACATCTACTGACCGTGGGCCACCTGTGTACCACATATGACATGATTTTAGTATATCGTTCTTGAGATATCGCGTTTACAATCTGGCCGTCACAAACACACATACATACACACGTCATCATGCCGCATAGGTTCCTGATACTATCGCATCGCAACCAAAAATTACAATACGTGTTTCAAAGCAAAAGCTTTAGTAGATGTGATGTCGCACTTAGCCTGCAACCAGCCGTTTGTATACGGAGCTTTAAACTTGAACAACTCCTTGTACCTTTGTAGATATAATATATAATCAGACAATCTTAGTGGTATAGTTATTGTGGAGACTTGAAAGGTGTCTAACCCCTCTCTCAAACCCTACCGCCACCCCACATTAGTAGAAATACCAAGGAGTTTGAAAAATGTTTTAATTTGTCGGTGCAAGAACTCATCGCCAGCATAATCCCGCATATAAGTACTAGTGTGGATACATCAAAAAGTCGTCGAATTCATCCAGTGTCTACATAACGAATGGTGACTGGGTGATGAGGTACCAATCATGCAAGCGTAGAGAGAATCAGATGCGTAACAATCTGGGGGAAACTTAGGGGTGGCGTCAGTGGGAGTCATGGTCTTCTACCCACTCTCCCTCATGGAAGTTATTTTGAATGTGTCGGGAAACATGTTTAGATTTAGTGTGTAACAGTAATTTTTGCATTGGAGAGAACTAGCCCCACTGTCGGTCGGGCAAATCCTGCTGCCATCCCTGCAAGTGAGAGGACCACTTTCCCGGTTGTATGCTTTCTTCCTATTTGCGAGGTAGAATTACGAAGATTTGAAATACAATTGTGTAGAATTGTATTACAATTGTACACTTTATTAAGAAAGTTACTCAGTAAAAGATTAGCATGTAAGGCTCTGCATGGGACAAGCCCAAAAGAGAAACCGTGTATGAAGCACCGAATAACATCCACTCAGTTTTCCACAAATTTGAATATTCTACACCATGACAATTAGAACGTATGATGTCAAACTACCAACAAATTTCTGTTTTACAATTCTATATTTGCTTTCCAATATACTTTAGTTTAAAACCCAAACAAATACATTTTTTGCATAATTTCATGTATATCTTAATGATATTTGAGCGCTCCCCAAGCAACAAGCTACCAGCGGACGACAACTGATTTTCCCCTACGATCTGACGGTAACAATATACGCAATCTTACCAGGAATAACGCCAAGAATGCCCGGCAAAGGTGGTTGTAACATGGAGATACTATTTAGTTGTAATCAGAGCTGGAATGCATAACATTCTGACAATATCACTTTCTTGCTCTTCTCAAGTCGAATTTTGAAAGCCGTGTTAAATTTTAGGCACCTGAGCCTCTACATTTCACAAATTGGACAAGGGGAAAACCCCTGTACCCATTCCAAAACAGCCCTTGTTTTAACCTTACGTTCCACCATTCACCCTTGAATCTTAGGCGTCGGTAACCATCTCAGCAGCGCCTGGGCGTGCCTTCCGACTGGCCGGTAACTACTCGCCGGTATTTTGCTTATGGGGTCTATCTATATCATTAAACCATTGTAAAGATTGATATGATATCAAACTTATATTCAGTGTCTACTTTCTTTTCCCACCAGCAACTGGATGGACCATTTTTCATTTGACACCGACCCAGACCGGTTCATGGTGTTTTACAAGTTGCTAACGGAGATTCTTAATTTTCACATATCTTACGTTACGAATGAGAGCAACGGGTATGTGCGAGATGAAGGATGAAGAGTTGTTAATCATATTTTCAAAACCAATAGTGTTTGGAGAAAAGAAAAAGGAAAAGTGATTCTATTGTTAAATATTGTTAATGTTTATTAAGCCGGGACCCGTACAGACAAGACATGATGTGGGTGAGATTTTGGGTCTGGCGGGTCGACAAATTGAAGAATTTTCCAACAAGCCTATCCTGAGCCTAACCTGCTAACCCTTAGCATATTTGACGGATTTCCAGGCAGTCAGAAATCTTAGGTTTGTGAGGATTTAGGGGATCTTTTAGGCCCTATAAGTTATGAAATATAAATTATGCATAATATAATCAATTATATAAATTTTACATTCAAAATAGCAAAATAGTCACCAGGGCACGAATTGTACAACAAGTTATGTAGGGGCATATTCATTTGACAATAATCATAAGCCCTGTGATTTGACCATTATTGAGTTCAGTTGCGCAGAGGTTTCCTCGCCCAGTCTGTGCGGAGACTGCTCACAACTTACTGACACTGGACTGTTGGGCATGATAGAAGGAAGTAAGAAAAGGGCAGCTCGTAGACTAGGGAAAGAGGCAGAAAAGACTTCATACTGGTTATGGAACAGACGTAATGAAATGCAGTGGAAACCAAGAAGAGACTAGTAGTCTGGCCAACAATGTACTGACCGCCAACAAGAAGGCGTTACGGTAAAGGGTCGAAACGCTATGTGTTTGTTGGACAATCGTCTGATGACGTCGCCTCCTGGTATCCTAGTTTACTTTGCTGTATTGACTTATGTTGAGTGGCGATTTATCTGAAGAGTGAGATAGAGTTTCCTATTACTACTTGTCACACTTGCCTCTTATTGTGCTACAAATGGAAGCAGTACATCCGATAACATTTTGTGAGACAATAAGAAGCGTGTGACAATAAGAAGCACGATTCGTGTGATAATAAGCAACATTAAGACGTGTGTCAATAGGAAGCCGCACAGACGTTGGATTTGAGTTTCTAAAAACGATGGGTTTAGTTTTATTTTATATTTAGAGAAATTCTTTTGGCAGTGAACCAGGTGCACTGATTTGAGAATTCTTTTGATGTATTTAGAGCATTATCAACACTTCGTGATGGATGTATTCAGTTGTGTTATCAGGAAAAAGATTACAATCTGTAGATTGATATCCTTTATGCATATAAAATTAATGAAAGTCACCCTAAATTGGAACTTGTGGAATATGTTCATACTATTAAGATATGATGTATTCTTTTAGAAACGAGAAAACCAAAGTTATTGAGGTTCCGATACACAATATAGATTTTTTCTTCGGCAAAATGATATTAAGCCCCGCACACGACTCATATCACTGAAATTCAGCATTTGTATAACACGAAGTTGAATATGTACAAACTAGTTAACAAGATAATTGTAATTATACCAAATATGAAGCAAAACAAGTTGTCAAAATATGAGTACTTTAAGATTTGTTTACATTAAACATTAACAAACATATTAACATGCATTAAATAACCACCTCAACAATTAATAGGGCATATCAATAAACCATGAGTTATCTGTGTATATGACATGAATCCAGGTTATCGTTCTTGAGAGTATACAAGCTTTTATCAACAAAACCATATTAAGCTCCACCCACTATGTATGTTAATGAAATTCAACATTTTGTACCATAAACATGTACACAACAGCTATCAACATTATACGAAATATTTAACAAAACAGACATGCAGTTAATAAAATATGAGCATTTTAGTATTTGTACATTGAGCTCCTCTAATTCAATAATATGCATGCTATTACCACTAAAAACAATAGAGCACTCTGTAGAACGTGCCGGGCTATCTGTGTACCACAAATGACATGAATCAAGTATATAATTCTTCAGATATCATGTTTACAAGCTCTTTTCAACAAAACCATATTAAGTCCCGCCCACTATGCACATTAATGAAATTCAACATTTTAATATCATGAACATGTACACAACAGCAAACAACATTATTATACAAAATATTTAACAAAACAGACATGCAGTTGCTCAAATATAAACATTTCAAACTTGTTATATTAAGCCCCGCCTACTCATCAATATGCAAGATATCACCACCAAAAACAATTGGATACATTTACAGACTATGAACTATTTGTGTACTACATATAACATGAATCGAGTGTATTGTTCTTGAAATATCTTGTTTACAAGCTCTTCTCAGCAAAATCATATTAAGTCCCGCCCACTATGCATATTAATGAAATTTTACATTTTTATAACATGAACATGTACATACCAACGACATAAGTATACAACATATAAAAATATGAGTATTTCAATATCTTTACGTTAAGCCACGCCTACTCATTCATATGCACGAAGTCACCACCAAAAACAACATGGTACATCTACAGACAATGGGCTATCAGTGTGCCACACATGACGTGAATGTAGTTCTTGAGATATCGTATTTACGAGCTGGGCGTCACACACATACATACATACATACATACATACATACATACATACATACATACATACATACATACATAAGGACCCCATGGACCCCACGCCGACAACTCGAGCGCTTTGCGCTTTGATTTTGTATATGGTGTATTATAGCTATCTTTGACATGAATTTTGACTTGTATGATACACCTTCTTACTATGCGTCATGACACACTTTTTCCCCCTTGAAATGTCAATTTTGCGAGAGCTACATACATACATGTATGTATGTATACATACATACATACATACATACATACATACATACATACATACATATACATACATATATGCACACATACATACATGAACATATACATACATACACGCCATCATGACCGCATAGGCTCCTGATGCTGATCGCATTGGAACCAAAAACTAATTGTATGTACCTTTTAAGGTAGCTTTTTTTGTGTTGCACCCCGTGTATCATTTCTTTAACACAATATCATGGTCAATCAAATGCCCAGGAAAGATCAGTAAATATAGCAACTTCATTTTTGTCCATACCAGCTACAATGTCATCCACAAGTTGCCATATATGTACAATACTGTTTCCTAAAACCATATTAAAAGGAGCAAAACGAATGATATTTCATAACATAACCTATTATACACGAGTGTTTCAAAAATCTTCGAAAAGTTGGGCAAAAGGGAACTTGGACAATAATTTCAATAAACACTTTCATTTCCGGATTTGTACGCAGGTGTCACTTTGGCGATTTTCAGCTGCTCCGGAAACACACCTTTTGAAAAAGACAAGTTTATTACATGTACAAAGTGTTACATGTTATTTGTTTTCGAAAAAACATAATTTGACCTCATTACTGACATAACAGCATTTCATTAGTGTGAAATACATATTTCATATCAAAAGCGATGAAAGAACTGATTCATGAATTAGTTCAGGAGTCAAGCAAGTTCATCCTGCATGAAAGAGAACTTTAAAGGAAACAGAATGGTGAAGAATACGTTCTTATTCCACTAAGAAGATATTAAAGTTTAAAGTTTGGTATCATTTGTGTAAAAATGACTGAAATCAGACTAGTTGTGACATCACAGCCTCAGAATCTTTATGTATTTTATCATATATTGTCCTGCGATTTTGTGGCTCAATTTTGTTTTTGATTTGTCAGGAAAGTAGTAAAACAGAATCTAGTAAGGGTGAATATAATCTACTAATATATATATATATATATATATATATATATATATATATATATATATATATATATATATATATATATATATATATATATATATATATATATATATATATATATATATATATATATATATATATATATATATATATATATATATATATATATATATATATATATATATATATATATATATATATATATATATATATATATATATATATATATATATATATATATATATATATATATATATATATATATATATATATATATATATATATATATATATATATATATATATATATATATATATATATATATATATATATATATATATATATATATATATATATATATATATATATATATATATATATATATATATATATATATATATATATATATATATATATATATATATATATATATATATATATATATATATATATATATATATATATATATATATATATATATATATATATATATATATATATATATATATATATATATATATATATATATATATATATATATATATATTTCAATAATGTGAGGATAAGGACGCCAACCTTCCGTGGTATAGACTTACTACACCAGTCATTTCTGCACAGATAAGACAAAGCTCTAAACTTGAATATCACTTTAACGGAAAAAGATTTGTGAACGCTTTCTTCACCATTTTGTTTCTTTTAAAGTCCTTTTTAATATAAAACGTGTACCAAGTAAGCCTTGAAGAGGTTTAGAAAACACTTTTCAACGGTGGAGCATGCGTGCCAGATTCAATGATAAATGCAGCCTCCGGCTAAGAATGTAATCACGCCTCATATTGGATGTGCAAAAAAATGTCATTACAAACTTGAAAAATGAAAGACAGCGTGATCTTATTTCCAGAATGTGCAAATCACCAAATGATTTGAACAAATTAAAACTCGCCTCAGGAATTCCAGGCAGCATTCGATTATGAAAGCTCATCCAGACGTAAGTGGGAGCGTATAATTTACAGCAGATAAGATTGTATAAGATACAATTAAACAATTGATCATATCATCTAGGTTTATGTATCCCTGAGCTGACGTACATAAAGGTGTAGTCACGTGATTCTTCGATATAGGCTGCAGATTATTTGAATTGAAATCAAATACACCTTTAGCAATAAAGGTCTTTGTGTGCATTATGTCGAAAGTATAAAATCTATTTTCTGTCGTGGCCCTCAGAACGCGACAGGTCAAGTATTGTAAAATCCATGCTCAAAATCCGCCATCTTTTTATTGAGAATTACTTTTTAAATTTACTTTAATGAAGAGAATATGGATTTTAAATTAAGTGCTATTTATTGATGATTGTATTTTAATGGTTACAACGCTACAATAAATTCCAGCAATGCTAATTCAAAAAATTATGGCGTTATTTTTATTCGCAAAATTCATGTAAATTGGCAATGTTGAGAAATGCAGACGAAAAGTTCCGGTGCCAATCTGATATTTTAATAGTCACCTCCAAAACAGATATGAAGAATGGTATCGTTTTGATATTTATACTGTTTCAGAAACATAAAAGAAAATATTTATAACACCAAAATATTTTTTGAAAAGTCACAAAGAGATAGTGAAGGAGACTGATAATATTTGAAATGAACTAGACTAGTCTAACCGGAAACTTTAACAGCTAAGTTAAGAAATTGTCAGCGTGGGTACGTACGTCACTTCCCATCTGCTGAAGTAATCTTGCAACCTGAATCTGAATAGGTTAAGGTGGAATAGCTTAGGGTGTAGTGGAAACTTATAGTATAGCGCACATTACTGTACGAACATTTAATGGTGCTTTGCAAACTTACAGCTTAAAATCCTCCTGGACATGAACGACAACCGAGCGTAATAAGTTTGAGGAAAAAAGTTAAGAAGTTTAGTAGGCTAATATTAGCTTTGAAAAAGTTTAGACTTGGTAAATGTTTATTGATGTCTGGTGGTCTGGCGGTAAAGCATTTCAATCTTTTAGTGTTTGATCAGTTAGCTAGGAAAAGAAGGAGTATTTACATTCGTTTTAGCATAGGGAACGTGGAAATTCAGATATCGTAATTATTTCGTGTATCGATTATCACGTTTGGGATTAGGTTATCATTACCAAGAGCGATGATTCTTATTAATTTTGCATAGCATATAGAAGTAGGTGTTCTGTCTTCTTGTTTTCAGCAGGGGCCAATCTGTTATTTATGACATCTTTATTTATTGTATCTATTATACTCTATGAAAAATTAATTAATACCTACATCACCTTGTTATCTTTTTTTGCTTTTTGTTTTTGAGAAAACTGACTGAGGGCCGGTTTCAGTTTAGGGAGGACAGACTGACAGCG
Source organism: Chiridota heheva (assembly GCA_020152595.1). Taxonomy (NCBI): domain Eukaryota; kingdom Metazoa; phylum Echinodermata; class Holothuroidea; order Apodida; family Chiridotidae; genus Chiridota; species Chiridota heheva. The sequence goes on from JAIGNY010001069.1 coordinate 978,267, forward strand.
GTATGAGTTAGAGGCATCCCTGAAAAGGGTTTTCCGGTTGCATGCTTTATTTTGATGACATTGTGAAATTATTAACATAAAGCTTGAAATTTTGTTCAATTTTGGCAACAGTTCCTAAAAATTCTAGAAATTGACAGTGATATCCTGGAAAGTAAAGAATTTGCCTAAAATTGAAAAAAAAGTTTCCGATAATTGAAGAATAATTTCACAAACATGCAGGAAATTTCTCGGAAAATGAAGGAGATTTCCCGAAAATTGACGAAGATTTCTTTAAAATTCATGAAAATTTTGCAGAAATTGAAGAAAATTTTCTGAAAATAAAGAACATTTCCTGAAAATAAAGAAAAGTCGTGAAAATGAGGAAACATTCCTGTAAATTCAAGGAGAATTCCCATGATTTTTCAAAAGTAGCGTGGGTAAAAAAATAAAGGCCTATTTGAAAATTGTATTGCTATATATATATATATATATATATATATATATATATATATATATATATATATATATATATATATATATATATATATATATATATATATATATATATATATATATATATATATATATATATATATATATATATATATATATATATATATATATATATATATATATATATATATATATATATATATATATATATATATATATATATATATATATATATATATATATATATATATATATATATATATATATATATATATATATATATATAGATATATATATAGATATATATATATATATATATATATATATATATATATATATATATATATATATATATATATATATATATATATATATATATATATATATATATATATATATATATATATATATATATATATATATATATATATATATATATATATATATATATATATATATATATATATATATATATATATATATATATATATATATATATATATATATATATATATATATATATATATATATATATATATATATATATATATATATATATATTATATATATATACATATATATATATATATGTATATATATATATATATATATATATATATATATATATATATATATATATATATATATATATATATATATATATATATATATATATATATATATATATATATATATATATATATATACATATACATTATATACATATATATATATATATGTATATATATATATATATATATGTATATATATATATATATATATATATATATATATATATATATATATACATATACATTATATACATATATATATATCTATATATATATATATATATGTATATATATATATATATATATATATATATATATATATATATATATATATATATATATATATATATATATATATATATAGACATATATATGTTTTATATATATATACATATATTCATATATATTTATATATATTTATATATAAATAACAACAATAACAACAACAACTGTTGTTAGTTTCCATACACAACACCTAAAACAATCAATTGTTTACAGCCAATTCTTGCGGTACAGACGTACATGCTCAAGTAATAACTTATTCATCAGTAATGCGACTAATTTGTTTAGGTTTTTCAAATCTAGAGGTTACCCCTTCAAGCTGCTGCTGCGCTTCTTTCGCCGCGTACAGCCATTAGACAGGATTCTTTTGCTAATGTATAGTCCCAGGGAACCCTCTCCCAAACGCATTCCCCTTGTCACCAGGTTCAATCCACAAATTGAACCCCTGGTTAAGGATATTAAGAAAGCGTATTCTTCAATTAAAAGCGACCCCACAATTGCTGAAGTTTTTGACGCTGCTCCTGTTTACGCTCTAAGGCAGCCCCCCAATTTGCACAGACTTTTAGTGCGTAGCACTCTCCCTCTCATACAGGTACAGTCAGGAAATACGACCTGCAACAAGACCAGATGTAATCTTTGTAAACATATGGACACCAGAATAAAATTAAAGTAGGTAAACACATTGTAAAACCGGGACCCTTCACTTGCGATTCATCTAATGTGGTTTATTTACTATACTGCAAAAAGTGCATCAAAGCAAACTTCATTGGAGAAACTAAAACTAAATTTCGCTTCCGTTATAATAACCATCTCTCTTTAAATCAGGAACAACACACAGGGCCTTTCTATTGCTAAACACTTTAACACAGACACACACCATCACAACATTACTGACTTACGGTTCTGCATTTTAGCAGGTGGTTTTAGGTCTAATAAAGACAGAAAAACAGCTAAACTCATCTACATCTTCAAATACCAAACCATAACAGAATGCCTAAACAAAGGTCTTGCATCTTGAAGTCGATTTAGTTACTTTAAAAGTACGTAAACGTTTCTCCCCTCTGCGCGCATTGCATTGCGCATAGCGTGTAGAAAAGAAGGGATGTAATTTTTACGCACTTGAAATTTAATTCTAGACGCGCAAGCCTTTTCTTGTTACGTCACCTAGTGTGTACTTTGATGTAGCTGTTTCTCCTCTGTCATGCGTTTCATTTCTTTTATTTAAGTTTTCACTTAACAGTTTCGTGTTGCATGTCTACACTGAAGAAGGGCTTTTTTTCAATCTTTTTTTAAAATATTTTTTTTAATTCTAATTTTTTTACTCATACTTTTTACGCTTGGTTGGCGTTCATGTCCTCTTGAAAAATTTTTGCCGACTTAATTGATTCAGATTCAGATTCAGAAGCCCGAATTTTCTTTATTTCAATAAATCTTTGTTGACGGAATTCGACATACCTTGTATTATATTTTCTTCTGCATATTTGCACGTCAACACGACGTATATATATATATATATATATATATATATATATATATATATATATATATATATATATATATATATATATATATATATATATATATATATATATATATATATATATATATATATATATATATATATATATATATATATATACATATATTTAATTGCCTGTCTGTATAATCCCATCAGATAATTCAGGCATACAAATGTATACGCTTCTTGAATTTGAATTAGTTTGTGAATGTTTCTTTTTATCTGATATACCTTGTTATATCAAAAGGATAAAGATTAAAGGAATCGTTTCTTTTACTAAAATTGTTAATATTTGCCAACTTGGCGTATGATTTAATTTACCAGTGGTGTAACAATTTTTCCAGAATTTGATTTCCAATTAAAATAGTAAATGGCAAAAGATTTACAAAAGACAAATAACAGTGTTTTATCTATGTTTTATTTGGTAGACCTGTGAACTATTTATTCCTAGATTTATGCATGCATACGATGTACTCACCTTGTATAATATACACACATGAAGTGAAGCGAAAATTTTCGCATGAATTTGAAATACAGCAATTTACGTTTAAATCCCAAAGTGTCTGCTTGGTCAACAACCTCTTATAGTTGTTTTTCTGTGAGCTTCACAGAGAAATGTACTTGTCAATTTAAGAGTATCGTGCAAGAATTGTAAGCCACTTCTGTGTTGATTTACTTCGTGCTACAGTTCTTTATCGCTTTTAATATGTGAAGGTAAAAATCTAGTGATTACGCATGACATGTTATACGTGAACAGGAACATACAACTTTAGAATGACCTCTCTCTGTTGATAAATGAAGGTGAAGAGGCAGAGAAAGTATTGAACAAAATTTATTAAAAAATTTCCAGAATTTTGTAACTTGCACTGCATAGTATCAGTATCATAATAGATTACAAATTCATTGGTCTCCAATAGTAATTTATTGAAATATTTGATATGTTTACATGTTAGTAAAACAAACTAATGACGTGTCCGTGAATAGAACATCATTAAAAGCATGTAAGGTCACTCTTTTCACTAGGAATTCAAGGCATATATTTGACATTTTTAAAACGTACCGAGAAAATGCAATATGTTTTTTTTACAATTATGTCACTGCGAATCACTTTAAGTAATAATTTCATAAGCTAAAATGTGATTTCTTCTATAAAATTGTATTCATTATGTCGCACCTAATTAATCATCCAAATAATTCAGGCCTTCTGAAAGAATAGCAATTGTAGAGTGACAAAATACTCATCTCGTTGTCCAAACCGATGTCGCGCAATCGCTTTACTGTTTGTGTGTGTGTGTTTTACCATACCTCACAACACATCATCTTTTCGAGGGCAAAACCAACAATTGAAGGAAAAACACGCCTCAGAAGAAAATAGATGCAAACAAGTGAGGCTTGGTGAGGGTTTTCCAGACTTATCTGAAATTGTCCTAGATTTGGCAAAAACTGGAAACTATTGACGTAGGTGTTATGAGCGTTCTTGTTTCTCACTTCCTATTGAAGATATTTTGTTCTATGTTATGTTCTACAATTATGTATCAGCGACAAGAAGTCAATTATCAAACACATTTGTTTACCTGCTCGTGAAGTTTGAATTTACTTCATTTTATTTATCTTTTGACTTCATTCATCTTTTGCTTTTAAGAATCAATATCCCCTATAAAAATTGAATGCTTATCTAGCTGTCTAACACGCAAGCGGTATAGTAATTTTCTACTTAATATGAATCTCCAAGTGACCTTTGCCATCAAGTCGTTTGTGGACTATGGAGTCATGAGGTTCATAACTCTGATGGGGAAAATATATCTGTGATATTCGCAAAAACGAGCACGTCCTCACTGTTCGGTCTAGTGCTTCTTTAAATCGGTGCGATATCTAAATTATTTTAGACCAATAAAATTCGACCAATCAAAACATTTGAATTGAATTCACGTAAAAACAAGTGGCATTTAAAGAGGAAATGGTTTTTGACGTCTACAGGAATGTTGAAGCCTATTAACCTTAGTGACTTCAATTTGGGCGATTGTTAATTGGCTTTTTAGTATTTGCAAAAAGATTTCATTGTAAGAGTCCTAATGACTGTTTATCTCTACGTTGATAGGAGAACCGATTTTTAATATAAAGTATTAATGGGCACAATAAAATGTCTGTAACTACATAATCGAATGTTGTACATAAAATACGTAAAAGAGTAACCGCCAGACGGCAGCTCTTCAAAACAAGCCCTTTATCTTTAAAACGATATCATTTTCGGTTGTCCATTATCTTGAAACAAATGAGCTCTACATCATCATGGACACTTTTGTAACATGATAATATAACATTCTGGGAGATATTCAATTTGAAGGAAACTCTGAAATAATAGACGTCATGGAGCAGCTTTGTTCAAATTTTGCAATAAAATCAAACAGGAAGAGTAAGAAATGGACCCCATGTCATACTGTCATATGAAATGTAAAAACAACCGCAAGACAGCAGTTCTTTAATAATAATAGTAATTATAATTATTATACATTTATAGTGCGCTTGATCTTAAAAGGCTCTAAGCGCATCACATAATAAACACTATATACATGGACATAAAGAAATGTTAAAATAAGATAGATAGGTCAGAATATGCAAAAATGTTATAATAAGAGTAATACTGAAATTGTTCAAAAATAGATATTAAAAAACTAAAACAAATTATAAAAAATAAAAAAGCACTATGGGTAAAAAGAAACAAATCTAAAACTAAAACACCACTGTTCATTAAAAGCAGTAAAAATTAAATACTGAAAAATGATTAATCAAAACATTAAAATTTAAGATCACTGTAAACATGATAGTTATGAAGATAAAGGGCTATTTACATAAGAAAGAAGTATAAAATGGCAAAAGAACACAGGAATTAAAGGACATCATACAGTCATAAGACATAGCTTTTCCTAAAAAGGTAAGTTTTGAGTGAACGTTTGAAAGAGTAAAAGCAGCATGTGGTACGTAAATGAATTGGCAAGTTGTTCCAGAGACGAGGTGAGGCAAATTGAAAACTCCTATCATCAAATTTGTTATTAGACCTTGGTGCAATAAGCATGTTTGTAGAACTTGAACGGAGGATACGGCTTGGATTGTAAGGGGAAAGGAGCTGAGATACATAATCAGGAGCTCTGTTATGTAAACAATTAAAACCAATGATTAAAAGCTTAAAAACGATTTGTTGATCAATTGGAAGCCAATGTAACTGGTGAGAAGAGGGGTGGCATGACAGGGTGAGTTTGATTCAATATAAGCCTAGCTGCATTGTTTTGTTAAACCTGTAATCTTCTAATCAAATTAGAGTTTACTACAAACAATACACCATTGGCATAGTCAATACGTGAAATAATGAAGGCATGAACTAATATTTTCGTGGCTGTCGGCGTTAAATAGTGACGTATGCGTGAAATATTGCGAAGATAATAAGAGGAGGTTTTTACTTTATCATTTACGAAACGTTCCATAGAGAGTTTAGAGTCAAGATATATACCTAGATTTTCAGCATGTTCAGTTAAAGTTATTACGTTACTGTCAATTTCAAGAAATAAACTGTTCAATTTAGATAGATTATGAGATGAATCAAACAGAAATAATTCCATCTTGCTGGGATTGAGTTTGAGAAAGTTGCTGGACAGCCAACTACGAAAGTCAAGAATGCATGTTTGAAGTAGCATAGTTGGAGTCTTATCTGGATCAAAAGCAACATAAATTTGACTATCGTCGGCATAAAAATGATAATCAATATTGTGCATATTGGCGATGTCGGCCAGGGGCGATACATACATTGAAAAAAGGATCGGGCTTAGTACAGAATTTTGTGGAACGCCAAAGGTGATTTTAGCAGCTTTGGATGATCTCTCCTTAATGCAAGCTCTTTGACAAGATTGGTCAGGTACGATTTAATCCAAAATAAAGCAGGCCCTTGTATATTGAAACGATCTTGCAAACGATTGAACAAAACATTACGATTTATGGTGTCAAAGGCGGCACTCATATCAAGAAGCGCAAGAAGAACCATTTTACGGTTGTTCAAGGCAATAGCAATGTCATTATGAATACGAAGGAGAGCAGTTTCAGTTGAGTGGAATGATCATAGGCACTTTGGTAGGTATCAAGAAGATTGTTGATGGAGAGATGTTCTGTGATCCTAGCTGCCACAACCCGCTCCAGCACTTTTGATAAAAAAAAGTGAAATTTGAGATCGGACGATAGTTACTGAAATGGTTTGGGTCTAATGAAGATTTCTTGAGAAGAGGAGTTATTAGTGCTTCCTTGAATTGTGTTGGGACTTCAGAATCTTTGAGAGACAGATTTATGATATGAATCAATGAAGGTATAAATTCGTCCATGCAATCCCTCAGTAGCCAAGTTGGCAGAGGATCGAGGCTGCAGGAAGCTGATGTGCATTCAGTATAAGTTTCCGTAATTCATCATCAGATGTAAGCTTGAAAGATGTCAAATATGGGGCAATAACAGGACGAGAGCGTGGGTAAGGACTGTTAAAGGTGGGGAAAGTGTTATAATACCCTCAATCCTATCCTATCACAGTCTTTTGCTGTTAATTCACAAGTAATAAACTAACACAAGTTGAAAATACAAACTTTTGACAGCAGACGTCCAGAAAAGTGTGTCGAGAGAGACGACTGATACAGATCGATCAATTCAATCAATATTTATTCACGAAAGTCTAAAAAAACATGTTGTTCTATACAATCAAAACACATTATTTACTGCCCTAATTTTAGCCGTGTTTGTTAAGTCATCTGTTTTGGTATTTTGTGTTTCTAGGTTATGGGTGAGAATAGATTTAACACTCTAAAATATGGAAACATACTACCTGTAATTGAAGTATTTCTTCTATGCGTGAGAATGGAATTGAATCGCAGTTTGCCAGATGTAACATACGAAGGTAGCATAGTTTTTGCATGGAAAATGTCAAATGAGACCACTGTCGTCGGTTTGTCAAATGAGACCACTGTCGTCGGTTTTTCAATATCTTTCAACATTTTCATATCTAGGTCAACTGGAACATTTTTATAGATTATCTTAGTGAAATTCTAGAACATGATAATGATCTTGCTCTACAAGAAAACGATGTCGCAAATACCTTAACAATTCGTAGAAGAACTGAATAATAAGCTATGGCTGATGGTAAAGACAAACACTTTTTCGTTTTAATCAGTTTAATTTTGATATTCTAAAAATGAGAAAGGTATTTTTTTCCGATTAAATCCAGCCATTGGTCGAGTTTTAAATGTTGTCTGCCATGTATGCAAATGAGCACAATGAAGCTACCATTATCTTCAAGGTCAAGGTCACGTGCCTTAACATGAAAACATGAATGCGCATTAATAACAAATTGATTGAAAGAAGTTGGACATTGAGTAACATATATATATATATATATATATATATATATATATATATATATATATATATATATATATATATATATATATATATATATACATATACATATACATATATATATATATATATATATATATATATATATATATATATATATATATATATATACATATACTTATATATATATATATATATATATATATATATATATATATATATATATATATATATATATATATATATATATATATATATATATATATATATATATATATATACATATATATATATATATATATATATGTATATATATATATATATATATATATATATATATATATATATGTATGTATATATATATATATATATATATATATATATATATATATATATATATATATATATATATATATATATATATATATATATATATATATATATATATATATATATATATATATATATATATATATATATATATATATATATATATATATATATTATATATATATATTTATATTTATATATATATCAACTTTCTTTAGCAATTGGGCATTTTTCGTAGCAGAGTAAATTCTTAAGAAGACGTTGTCGTCTCAAAACAAATCGCAATGACGTCAGTAAATATATGTCATGTACTTACACACGTTATCAACGTACTGCGCCTGCGTATATTAGAGATTAGGTAAATGCACGTACATTATGTATGTGTCTAACATTATGACACGGCCGAGTTTAATAGAGCTGTACACATTTGTTGTTAGTTCGATAATGGAGCTTTTAACTGAAATTAACTTGGTTGATAGCTCTAAGTTTTAATTCAAATGAGGGAAAAAGACGATTAAAAAAAAGATACTGCCTTGACGAGATTCGAATACGTTATGTTTGGAACTGAAGTTAATCCGAACCAAATCGCCTTATCCATTCGGTCACAGCAACGCTGATTTAGAATTGTTGCTGTACTTTACATATAGAGCGAAATATGATGGTCATTGGTTTAAATCTAAACCAATCAAAACATCAGAACTGAATGTCCTTATGCCAATACCGCACATTTAACTACCATGATGATTCATAAATAAAAGAATACTTGGGTGCGAATGCGGCTCATAATTCAATTGATCAAAGCCACTCCCCTCTTAATCTAAACGATTTTTTTTACACACTAATGTCTCAAAGTGGTTTATTATACCAACGATTTTTAAAGAAATAAACTGCAATTGCAAGCCCATTGTTGAGTAATATAACCGACGAGCCCAAATGATTTGAAGATTAATATGCGAGGCAAAGCCGAGCCCAATATAGTTCAAATTGTTTGGGCGAGCCAGCTTATTACCAACAATTGGCCAGCAAGAGCAGTTTACAGGTTTAAATATATTCAATCACCAAATGATAAAATTTATTATATGAAAACACTTTGAAAAAATAAAGAAAATCTGATCAAATTCAGATGAAAAAATATGCGAAATTTATACACAGTACCGCACATGCATCAATCCACCTTATTTATATATGACGACACACACACACAACATGTTGACGATTTGTAATCCACCAATTTGTACTTTTGTCCAACGAGCAAAACTTGATCTCGTGAATGACTCGCGAATTCACTTATTTAGAAATGTAATGTTAGAATTTTGCAATACAAAAGCAATATTTCATAAGAAACCCATTCTGGTTTATCACTAAAGAAAAAAATATCTTTGTTAACGTAGCGAGAAACAATACCTTAAGGTCAAAATATGTCAGTGTCATGTCACTAAACACTCGTACCGTACCGAAGGCCAGCTGTAAACATGTACTGCATGTGCAGTTGATGGTCGGTTTGGCTGAAGCACACGGCCGTGTCCCGTCAAAGTGCGAAGAATACTGGAAAATGGTAACTCTTTCAGGCCTAGTTGTTATTGGAGCAGAAACTACTTTATCTAATATTCTCAAATTTGTCAGAATAGGAAGGTTTGAACAGTTTTGAAGTAGTTGAACATAACGTTTTGATGTAGGGCTATGCATTGCTAGGCTAGTTACAACGACAGTAGTGTAGCCGTAGATACGTACAATTTAATTGTGTTGTAAACAGTTTAAAAGCTTAGGCCTGATGTTACAAATAAGACTAATGATTCTAGAAACAAGTAAAGCAGGCAGTGGCACGTTTTATTCCTAGTAATATACTTGTTTGGTGCAAGTACTGAACAATAATAGCCCTGTTGAACTTGTATTAGTTTGAAGTTGTTGTAGGCCTAACTTTCGGCATAATTTATTTTTGCGCGTAGAATTATTATTGAAGGGTTAATCCGTGGTTGCTGGGGTGGTTGCCATGATTAATGTAGGAGTTACCCCACATTATAAACTGTCAATCTAATGAATATGCAACTGCCCGGTTATTGATTGGGAGTGTTGTCATTGGTCATTTTTTCAGCTACTGTCCGTTCGTTGAGTAATAACCAGACAGTAGGATTATGCAAATGAGGCTTGTCAGCCAATCAGGTTGCTTGAAATGAGTAAGCGGACACTATTGGTGATAGAATAATGAATATATCCCCTGGAAGGACAAATTTCTTTTTAACAGATCAATGTTAGATCCCTTTATTCCAATTTTAATCACTTTCAGTTGTCATTGAAATCAATTTTCAACCCTTTCTCGATAATGGGCATAACTGAGACTTGATTTAATGATACTCACACAATTTGTTTTTATTTATATGATATCCCTTATAATTTAAAACATAGTTATATAGGGTTGGAAGGAGAGGAGCGTAGCTTTATACCTAAATGTTAATATTTCTTACAAATTCAAGAAATGTTTTATTGTCGGGGTAATTTACTGTTACAAAGGTGTGACGAATGAACTATCTGAGTACAGCTTTTCAGTCATGTAGTAATATAGGCTCTGACTGTTTTATCATGGGTGATTTGAACTGCAATCTCATCTCATCACTTACAAATGTTCATGGCTTTCTTGATATAATTTCTTCAAATTCATTTATTCCTCTTCATAGTTTGCCATCGAGAAATACCACACATTCTGCGTCCCTTCTTGATGTTATTTTCACTAACGTGAAAAACAGGCCCTGCCTCCCTCACGTCCCTGGCGTAATCACTGATGACATTTCCGATCATTTCCCCATTTTTGCTTTATTTGATTATCCTTGTTTCTGATATCCCACTTTACTACCGCCCAATTACTCCCAATAAGATTACTAGATTTCAGTCTTTATTACACTATGAGTGCTGGGCAGATGTATATAATGGCGATTTTTCTGGTGAGTCTTATGATTTATTTCTAAACTGTTTTACACAGTATTATGATATTTGTTTGCCTAGAAAACTATACAAATCTGATCATTCCAACAAAGATTGGATAACACCTGCAGGTCGTGTATTACTAAGAGGAAATTATATAAGAAATATCTTAGATACCGCACAGATGAATGTTATTATGATAAGTGTATCGCAATCGGCTAACCTTGGCTATAAGGTGTGACAAAATAATGTTTTACAATGATTTGTTCATGAAACTGGTAATAATGTGAAGGGTATGTGGAGAAATATTAATTATCTTATTCGTGGTACAAATCGTTCTTCAGTCCAGATTAAAGAGATATCGATTAATAACAATTTCATTACCGATCCAGAAAATATTAATAACTTTTTCATAAATATTAGACCAAAGCTAAATAATGATTTTCCTGTTTCCTCTCACAAGTACTACAAAGATTATTGAAATTCAAACTCATAATTTCTTTCATCTCTTACTAAAAAAGAAATTCTTGATTTAATCTCTTCACTCAAAAATTCAGCCCCTGGTTATGATGAGATCCATGGGCGTAAATCCATGGGGTGGGGATATAATCCCCCAATTTTTGACAAGGAGGATAATCCATACGATCACCCCCCCCCCCCTCCCCCACCCCCTTCCCCCTCCACACATAGACACACATTTTTTTGAAGGTACTTTAAAATTAAATGATAAATTACATTTTAAAAGGTATTTAGAAGCAAAGGAAGCAGGCTCAGAACAGGAACCGGGCACTCCCACCCCACCACTGCCACCCACAACTTCCACCACACAACTCCCACCCCATCCACAGGCTGCAACCTGACTCAACAAGTGAGATAGACATAGCGATAACAATATGCCTTTTTATCCAGCCAGGTGTAAATATAATAAACTGGTCAGTATTTTTCTGTTACTGACCCATGTTTTTAAACGTTTTTACGTGTAGGCCTAAACCTGAAAGCGGATATATTTATTTTCTAAGATTTTGGAAAGTTAGGTTGCTCACTCGCATCATAAAACATGGGTAAAATCATCATTGGAATGTAGACCTACAACTGTTCTTTATGACCTTAAATACAAAATAAAATTAGAGGGAGGGGGGAAACATGCAGAAGGGATATATTTTCTCTATACAATTGATCAAGTCTGTGCATTATTTGATGTTGCATTTTGTTATATTTTGGGATTAAGGGAAAAAGAAAGAAATTGTACCAAAAAGAAAGAAATTGTACCAAAATTAAAGCAAATTTTATGAAAATGAAGGAAATTTCTTAAAAATTAAAGAGAACTTCTCAAATAATTTGATTTTTTCCATTATTTATTGTTCTCTCTTAAAACAGATTTACATTGATTCATCATTGCAAAAAAATGAATACCATAACATTATTTCTTTATAAACAACAAAGTCAGCAAAATTATACACTTAAACATAAAAATAAGAACATAGTAGAATACAATGTTATTGGAAGCAGTATACATTATAGGTCTGAGTAATAATATAAAATTAATGTGCAAAAAGCACATTGAGCTCTACCAAGTATTTGGTGTCATCATTCTTTAAGGCGATGTAATACTCGGCATGAAACTTTGATTTAATATACTTATTAAAACCACCTAAAGTAGGAAGGGTATTGTGCATTTTACATAAGTAAAGAAAGTGCTTAGCATAGAATATGGTAAAATTATATCATTGTAACTTCTTATTTGTAAAGCCAAAAGAAACTACATGGTATACGACATATCATCGACCATTGATGACGGCAGATAAGGGGCATCAACCCAGAATGAATAGCTACAAGTACATGACCAGAAAAGGTGCTCCAAGGAATCAACATGGTTTTCACAAAAAGTACATAAAATATTATTATGCATATTGATTTTACACAGATAAGAGTTCGTTGCGATATAGAGGTGTAAAAAACGGTATTGGAAATAACGAATTCGAGTGTCACGTACAGCTAGCTATAGGGGTATTCCATTTATTACCTAATTCAAACGCAAAAATTCGCCCCGGCTAACCTTTGGAAAGGGCAGTGGATGTTCAAAAGAAGTTGTGGGTATACAGAACGGGTTTCTTTATGATACTTAACAAATTTAGAGAGAAGGACCTCCTGAATATTAGGGGTTGTTTCTTTAGTCATGGTGTTCTTCCAAGACCTTGGTATTGCTGAGATGATTCCATAATAATGCATGAAGATCAATGCATCAATATTGTAAATCCTCTTAAAGTCATTGTATGTCAAACAATGCCCATCGTTATCAAGAATATCAGTAATATACCTAACTTCTCAAATATTTAAGAAAGTTTCCGAAAATTGAAGCACATTTTACAATAATGAAGGATATTTTACGAAAATTGAAAGAAATTTTCTGAAAATTGTAGATAACTTCTCAAAAATTAAGAATATCCTGAAAATGAAGAAAATTGCATAAAAATTTAAGCAAATTTTACAAGAATGAAGATATTTGACAAACATTGAAGGAAATTCTATGAAAATGAAGGAAATTTTACGAAAATTGAAAGAAATTTCCCAAAAATGTAATTTCTCAAAATTGAGGAAGTTTTTTCCGAAAAGGAAGGAAATTGCCAATAAATTGACGAAAATGACGCAATTTTGCAAGAAAATTGAAGCAAATTTTACAAAATTAAAGAAAATTTCCCAAAAATTGAAGCAAATTTTACTAATATGAAGGAATTTACGAAAATTGAAGCAAATTTTTAAAAATTTGATGGAGATTTCCCGAAAATGAAATTCCGAAAGAATGGTGTCTGGAAGTGTATTACTTATTAATTTTAATATATTCATTTCATAGGGATATTTTTCTAGGGGGCAACAAGTTCATCAGTGTGTGTCTGTGGAGGAAGGGGGGGGAGGAATCAAAGGGAATGAGGTAGTCCATTCCCTCCCCCCTCTCCACTTAGTATGTTAAAAAAAGGCTATGTTCTTTATCAATTAAAAGCTGCCTGTTTTATTCTGTTAATTTTGCAGTAAATTTTGTTTTCAAAAAGCCTATATTAAACAGCAGACTTTTAGGGTCCAAATAGTTTTTTTTTTATGCAGGCACGTAGCCAGGACTTTGAAAGGGGCTTCGGTTTTTTCGTATAAAATGGCTCTTTATTCCTGCACCTCGGCAAAATGAAAATGGGAACGCGACATTCTACATCAGGTTTTTTCCCTGAGAGTATATATGCTGTAGATTCTTCAAAATGGTCAGAACCGCTCCGGTACTTCAACAAGCTTTAAAATTCTAAGTACTTATTATGTTTCTATATTTCAAAAGAGCACTTTCTCTGAAACAGGGTGTTCTCTAGAGAAAAGATTGAAAATAAAAATAATAATCTATTAATGATATCTTAACACTTTGTGCGATATTGTATCTAATACATGAACTAAGACACCGAGAGATAAAGGGGGAGGGGAATATAAAACAGGTTTGTTTTAAAAGTTTGACAAAATTTATACGTGTTCATAGTAAATTATTGGAAGCTTATCAAACATTTTTCTTTTAGACTAAACATTTTTGAAAGGGTGACCATAGACCTACTGTATATCCATGCACAGAAACGTGAACAATAAAACATATTTCCTTATTATGCCTTTTTTATGATTTTGTGTTTTGTATATAATTGCCCTCTTTGACATGAATTTTGACTTGTACAATATACCTTCTTCCTATGCGTTGTGACGTACTTTTTTTCCCTTCAAATGTCAATTTTGCGAGAGCTTCCAGGGATTTCCCCCTAGACCCCTAACGGGGCTTCACCCCTCGACCCCATTAGGGGTTCTTAAGCCCCTGGAACCTACGCTGAGCGCTCGCAGTGAAACCTTCAGTGTCACCTTAACGGACAAATATTACAAATCACCTCCCTCCCCTCACTTTTTTAAATGAATTTACGCCACTGATGATATCTCTATATACGAAAGGAGTGAATGCCGTTTCCCCTTGTGTTTGTAAGCCTCTTGTTAATATTTTAATGTTTCAATCAGTGGGCTAAAGACAGCAAATGTTGTTCCTATATTGAAGAGTGGTGATCCAGCCCTTGTTAACAATTATCCCCACCTATTTCCATTCTCTCAAGGTTCTAGAAAGGAGAATGTTCAATGGAGTTATGACTTTCTTGTAGCTAACAATACTTTATATGACTATCAATTTGGTTTTCTTCCGGGAAGATCAACAGCCCAGGCTGTGCTTCATTTAACTGACAATATAGCCCAAGCTTTTGAAGTCAATTATTTTGTTTGTGGGACTTTCCTTGATTTATCAAAAGCGTTTGATATGCTACAGTATGAGATCCTTTCAGCCAAACTAGATAATTATGGTATTCAAGGCACAGCTTTTGTAATTACTTAAGTAATAGGAAACAATATGTTTCTCTTGGTAACGTAAAGTCATGTTTTGACTCAATGATATGTGGAGTACTACAAGGATTTATTTTAGGACGTCTTGTTTTTATAATATACGTTAATGACCTTTACAGATCCAGTACTGCATATGATATTATACGTCAATGATATCAATTTGTTTTTATCTGACCCCAAATTATGTAATCTTATAAATACTGTCGAAAACGAGTTTGCTATCACATACTCTTGGTTATATAAGCTCTCATTGAATGTCAAGCAAACCACTTGTATTATCTTTTTTAGTTCTATTAATAAAAATACCAATAATGTTAAGAATACAATTTGCATAAATAACTCTAAAATTCCTTTTCAAATAATGTTACATTTTTGGAGTATTTCGTTAAATTTCTGGAAGTATTCAAGGGTTTAACCTGGCGTGAGCATATTCAACATATTTCTCAAAAAGTATCTAAAGCTTTAAAGTGTTCTAAGAAAACTAAAAGTATTTTGCCATTTCACGTATTAAAGACAATTTATATGTACTTAACCTGTTATCCTTCCATACCTTTCTTACCTGCTTACTGTAATATCGCTTGAGGTGGAACTTACATCGCAAGACTAAATCATCTTCGTGTACATCTTCGTGAATAAAGCTATTTGTCTTATCTCAAATAAAGATTGCATTTCTCACGCCCCACCTCTTTATTTAAATCTTAATTGTTTGAATTTATTTGACTTGCATAGGTATCAGATATGTATATTTATCTTTCATTGGTTAAACAATAATCTTTCTCAAAACTTTAAAAGCATGTTTTCTTTCCGAAAAAATACTCACTTATATCAAACTAGATATTCTGACAACCTATCACTTCCCCTTTCAAATTTGTCACTTTCACAACACACCATCTCTTTCCATAGCTCAAAGGTTTGGAATAGTACCCCCCTTATCTGCTTATCCTTATAAACATTAATTCGATTACCTTAGGCCTATTTAAAAAGAAAGTCAAACTATTTTGTCTTTTATCTTAAAACTTGGTTAATATGCTTGTATGACCAATTTCCATTATGTTTTTTATATTTAATAATTTTCGTTTTTCCTCTATTGTTTTTGTTTTCCCTTAACTTTTTGCTTTAAGCATTTTTTGTATAACTTTTCTTTGCAGGGAAACGCACAATCATAAGTTCTAATGAACTTCCCGTGCGTTTCCCTTAGTCACTTTTCACATCGTTCACAATGTATGTATACATTCTGCATTCCACTGTTTAATTCATGATATTGTCTCTGTAAATAGGTACAGATAAATGTAGATAACGAGAAGATGACTTAAATTAATATTGATGAAATTGAAAATAATAAAATAACACGAAATACAAGTGTAAATCTTTCTTCGCCGGGTACGACTAAGACAGCAGAAGATTTACCTCAGGAAAGTTGGTTTTTTATTCCTTATTCGGTTACTTATTCAGGTGTAAAGTTGGTTTCTTATTCCTTATTCAGTTACTTATTCAGGTGTAAAGTTGATAACTTATTCCTTATTTAGGTGTGAACTTGGTTACCTATTCATTATTCCTTATTCGGTTTCTTATTTAAAGTCGTTCAATTTTTGGTTACTTATTCGGTTACTTATTTTCGAAAAAGTAACCGTTACTTATTCAGTTACTTGTTACTTATTCGGTTCCTTATTCGGCTACTTATTAAAAGTCGAATAAGGAACCGAATAAAGAACCGCAGGCAGTTACTTATTCAAAGTCGAATAAGGAGCCGTTACTTATTCGGTTACTTATTTAAAGTTGGTTAATTTCTTGTTACCTATTTGGTTACTTATTCAAAGTCTAATAAGGTTTCAAATAAGGTACCGGATAAGGAACCGTTACTTATTCAGTTACTTATTTATAGTCAATTGAGTATTCGAATAAGTAACGGTTCCTTCTTCGGTTCCTTATTCGACTTTAAATAAGTAGCCGAATAAGGAGCCGTATAACTGTATAAGGATCCGAATAAGTAACAAGAAATAAAGTAACTTTAAAATAAGTAACCGAATAACTAACAGTTTCTTATTCGGTTCCTTATTCGACTTTGAATAAGTAGCTGAATAAGTAACAAGAAATAAGTAACCGAATAAGTAATGGTTCTTTATTCGGTTCCTTATTCGACTTTGAATAAGTAGCTGAATAAGAAGCCGAATAAGTAACAAGAAATTAAACAACTTTGAATAAGTAACCGAATAAGTAATCATTGGTTTCTTATTCGGTTCCTTATTCGACTTTGAATAAGTACCGAATAAGGAACCGAATAAGGAACCGAATAAGTAAGAAGAAATTAATCAACTTTGATTTAAATAAATAACCGAATAAGTAACGGTTTCTTAGTCGGTTACTTATTCAATTTTGAATAAGTAGTCAAATAAGTAAGAAAAAATTAACCGACTTTGATTTGAATAAATAAACGAATAAGTAACGGTTCCTTAGTCGGTACCTTATTCGACTTTAAATAAGCAGCCGAATAAGGAATAAGTAACGACCTTCACACCAGGATAAGTAACCGAATATGAAATAAGTAACCAACTTCATGCCTGAATGAGGAATAAGTAACCATCTTCACACCTGAATAAGAAATAAGTAACCAACTTCACACCTGAATAAATAACTGAATAAGGAATATATATCCAACTTCACACCTGAATAAGTAACTGAGTAAGGAATAAGTACCCAGCTTCACACCTGAATAAGTAACAGAATAAGGAATAAGTCACCAACTTCACACCTGAATAAGTGACCTTAATACCTGAATAAGTAATCGAATAAGGAATAAGTAACCAACTTCACACCTGAATAAGTAACCGATTAAGGAATAAGTCACCATCTTCACACCTGAATAAGTAACCGAATAAGGCATAAGTAAACAACTTTACATCTGAATAAGTAACCGAATAAGAAATAAGTAGCCAACTTAATACCTGAATAAGTAACCAAATAAGGAATAAGTAACCAACTTTACATCTGAATAAGTAACCGAATAAGGAATAAGTAGCCAACTTCACACCTGAATAAGTCACCGAATAAGAAATAAGTAACCAACTTTACATTTGAATACGTAAGCGAATAAGAAATAAGTAACCAACTTCACACCTGAATAAGTAACCGAATAAGGAATAAGTAACCAACTTCACACCTGAATAAGTAAACGAGTAAGGAATAGGTAACCAACTTTCCGGAGGTGGAAGATTCACATCATCATGGTAGAACAATCCGATGATAAAGCAGTGTAATAATGAGTTGTCTCTTGGTAAATTAGAGATATATTGATAATTTAATATAATGTGATTCAGCATGAATACATAAAAGCTCATTACTTTAATGGCTCTGTATTGACAAGCAGTGCTTCCTTAAGGATCTACCAATAAAGTATCAAGAATGTGGTTGGCGGAGTGACATGAATGGACATCAATAAATGTTCATGCAGAAGTAGAGATAATAAATGCATTGATTTTTCTATATTGAAATTCATATGATCAATCCAGTGTGTATTTACTTAATCCTTGTGGTTTTATTCCTTAAATATTATTTGCTTCATACATATGTTTTGAATTTTCAGGGAATTTTTGTTCGCATGATAAACTTGATAAAAAGTAGAAAACAAAACTCATGTTCAGTATTTAGGCACTGTTAAAGGGTCTCATTCAGCTATGACTAGAGACTTTGTACAAATGAAAATCTTTCATAGAATTTAGAGCTGGCACACCAATATCACATAATAGTGAAAGGCTCTGATATTTATGAAAATTCCAGATTTGTGGCAGGTTTAATTCCCAGATCTGGCTCAGATATAAATCTCAGATCTGGTCCAGGTATAAATCATAGACCTGAGCCAGATATAAGTTCCTAGATTTGGGCCAGATATAAATCCCAGATTTTGGCCAGATATGATGCCCAGATCACTTTAATTCCAGATCAAGT
Source organism: Chiridota heheva (assembly GCA_020152595.1). Lineage (NCBI taxonomy): Eukaryota > Metazoa > Echinodermata > Holothuroidea > Apodida > Chiridotidae > Chiridota > Chiridota heheva. The sequence goes on from JAIGNY010001069.1 coordinate 998,040, forward strand.
TTGATCTGAGCCAAATCAAGTTTGATCTGGGCCAGATCAAGTTTGGTCTGGATGTCCCAGATCAAGTTTAATCTGGGCCAGATCAATTTTGATCTGGAAGTTCCAGATCAAGTTTGATCTGAGTAAGATAAAGTTTGATCTTGCCCAAATTGTTATCTGCCAAATTCTTTAACTCGCCAGATCTGGGAATTATATAAAATCCAAATCTGTCCCAGATCTAAAATTTATATCAGGCCTAGATATGGGATTTATATCTGGTCCAAATCTGGGCTAGATATAATATCCAGATCTGGGAATTATATTAAATCCAGATCTGGACCACATCTGAAATTTTTGTAAGAAGAATAAATTCTCAAATAGAATAAATGTGAAAATACTAAACTCCAAGGGCGTTGGAAGCGGTGGGGCTAAAGTCAAAAAATTTAGGGGCTAAACTATGCTTTAGCCCCCCCCCCTTCCACTTCTTATATACGAAACCCCCTTATAAAACTTATTTATACCCACTTTAAATGATATAACTTTATAGGATATTGTCATATGTTCTAATTTCTTCGATTTATGTTGATAAAAAAGGTAATGTAATTTCGATGGAGAGTTTATTACTTCTTAGCACCCTCATAATCATTTCGAGCTGATCGAAGCTGTATTAAACATAACAATTGCGTGCTACCGCAGACTCTGAGTGCGGGCAGCATAATTTTTTCCCCAGAAGTGTTTAGGGCAATTTGCGTTTATTCCCTTAAAAATTAGACAGTGAGGATTTTCAACTAATATCAATGCAAATTGTCCTAAACACTTCTGGGGAGAGAAAAAAAAAATTACGCGTGCGGGCATCTGTGACACCTAATGTGTTTGTACCGTTGTACGTACATAACAAATTATACGTACCGTTGTACGTGCACGCATGTCTAGTGCCGGCAAGTCTGTTAGAGTTCAAAAAGAAAATAACAAGAATGTCACTTGTTCATTCTTCTTTGGAAAAAAAGAGAAAAAATTCCCAAAGCGCCAAACATGCCCAAGAAACCATGCCAAAAACGAGGCTTCTGGGTAGGGATGGGGTTTGTGGTCCTTGGAGAAAAAAAGCTTCAGCCCCCCAAGAAAAAAAATGTTCCTACGCCACTGCCAAATTCGCTGTCCGCCTGGTCTGGGTACGACCAGGAGAACCCCATAGAAACGGATTAATACAAAGATCAAATCAATAATTCTGAGTAGCGGAAGCTGTCTAAGATGAAATCTGGTTATGTTAATAATAACCATGATACTATCAAATAGAAGACTATGAATGTATCCTCTACCACACCTGTTCATGTTTTTTAACTTCTTTGCACAAATGAACTTTCTGCGGCAATCTGAAATTTTTTCCCGCAGCAACATAAATTCCTGAATGCCATTTTAAAGTCAGGATGTCTCGCTCCGTATACAAAAGGATTTACGCATGAGTTTAGTAAGAGAAAAACACCAAACCCTGGTGACAGTCTTTCTCCACCTGGCGTAACCAGCAGAATGACGTAGGGGCTGATCAAAATGAAGAACAAACCAATGATGAAGAACAGATTTTTCGTAACAGTCAGCTGTCTCTTTGTAAACTGGTTCCATTTGGTATGATAAGAGTTGTTTGATATTGTCGGAACTACCGCAGTCATTGCTGAAATTCTTTTAGAGTGCTGATGAACAAAGCTCCAAATTCTATAGGATGAGATCAAAATTGCTACTAAGGGGATTGGATAGAATACGGACGCTAAAATCAGATTATATGACTTTGAACGTGTGTGTGAAGTATTCCAAATACACATACTGTATTTGGAATTATATCCTAAGAAATCTGGTCCAAAAGATACTGCAATCCCAGTTACCGCCAAAGGTATCATCCAAAAGAAGAATATCATGATCGCCAGATTTAGGTTGGTGAATATTGCTAAATACTTTTGTTTTGACATTGTGATCAGACAACAGCGACTCACTGCTATTCCCCCTAAGGTGTATAAACTGCAACCAATAGTGGTGATAAAGATAGCACTTTCCAACGAACATATCCAATTGGGAAGTAGCCACCCATTTTCACTGAGGACAGCCAAAGACATCCAAGGAAGATTAAGACAATTTAAAAGATCAGCCACACTTAGATTGACAATAAGTGCGTTCGTTTTCGTCCTTAGCTTGCGACTTTGATGAACTGCAAGCATCACAAAGATGTTTCCTATAACTCCAACAACACTTATTACAGCAATAAGACTTGCGTAAATGATTCGTTCACCGTAACTAGCATAGACAATGACGACATTATCAGAACTTGGACTTAATGTTGTAGTGAGCTCCATTTTGAAAACAACGAATATATTCTAAACGTATTGAGTACTCACTTAATCGCCAAAGTTCATTTGAATCTTAATGAAAATATTCGATGCAGGTAAATAACAATAAAAGCCTTTATAGAATAAACGGACACAAAACGAAATTTCTGTGCCGGGTGAAGTCTGCCACATATTAATAATACTGATCACTAATGTCTTATAATCCCTTTAATTCCTCTCCATAAATCGCACACGACAGTAGAATACGCTAAGTTCCATACTCGATATACAATAAATAAATACATTGCGATACCTTTGATACCGAATATAGGTGCATTATATTCATGCATTGAATTTTCTCCCAATTTGCCAATTGTCATATTAAATTATCACATCAAGCTTATGTCTCGTTACCGTCATTTGATATCTTCTATTATCTAGTTATCGATGTTAACAAATCCTGAATATCTTCTATTATCCAGTTATCGATGTTAACAAATACTGTATATCTTCTATTATCCACTTATCGATGTTAACAAATACTGTATATCTTCTATTATGTTAACAGTATATCTTCTATTATCCAGTTATCGAAATTAACAAATTCTGTATATCTTTTATCATCAAGTTATCGATGTTAAAAAATACTGTAAGTGCCTTCATGAAAGATCTTGTCAATATTTCAAGCAGTTGTCATTTGATATTTTCTATTATCCAGTTATTGATGTTAACAAATACTGTATATCTTCTATCATTCCAGCTATCGATGTTAACAAATACTGTATAGTCTATTATCCAGTTATCGATGTTAACAAATACTGTATATCTTATATTTTCCAGTTATCGATGTTAACAAATTCTGTATATCTTCTATTATCCAGTTATCGATGTTAAGAAATACTGTAAGTGCCTTCATGAAAAGATCCTTGTCAATATTTCAAGCAGTTGTTATAAATCCAAATCGTAAAATCAAGCTTTCTCACTAAATTCTGCTTTTGAACCAATAGCTGATAAAACATTCATTTGAATGCAATTTCAACTTTGATATGATTTATTGCGTTTATTACCAAACTGCCAAAGAGGACGGCCCACGTGCGCATGCGTTTTGCATGTCTATAAAAAAAACAGTGCAAGGCATGCCAAATTGCGAGACAAATTGTTGTTGATTAGCATTGATGTACACACAGCCGTCCCTCATAATGTTCAAATAACTTTAAATAATCAAACAATTTATGGACGGCATCTATATATTCCCATAAACAATGATGTAAAAACACGGATCAGGGAAGTGCCATTTAGACACTTCCCTGCACGGATGTAAAACAAGGATGAACGTGTCCCTTCTCTCTTGCCCTCTTGCTAAAAATCAAGCGGGAAAATCAAACAAAAAAATATATACCATGCATGCATGGGTAATCTACCCAATAAGTCCTCTCTTAAAGTGTTATAATAACTGTAATTATACCACGGATTTGATACTTAGCTGAACTAACAAATCCCTGCTTAGACAATTTGCTGATTTGATGGCTAACGTAAATGCAATAGCTACGGCGGCTCATTAGAGCCGTCAATAAAACAACATGTATCAGCTTTTTGGCAGATTCTCTGACTTGCTATTTCGTTTAGGTTAACATTTTCTTAAGCTGTTTTGTATGAGTACTCCATTATCAGAGACGGCGGAAGATGTTTGAATCGGGAGGGGGAGGGGGCACAGGATTTTAGGGGCACTTTCTAACTCGTATTTTCAAAGCATGTAGCTTAGCAGTATGGTCAACAACCCCCTCCCACCGGGAAATTTCTAAACTTTATTACTGGTAACTCATTTCCTCTTCTTTTTTAAATTTATAGCTTCAAAAAATCAAGATATTTTGGCATGAAATTCGATAGAATAGAACAATGTTATATCAAAATCTACAACAATATTGGAAAATGTATAAATTATAAGTCTTGAAATCGGAAGGATGTAGACTTATAGACTAGGCGGAATTTGAAAGGGGACAATTTCCCCCACTTTTTCCGAATTTGTATCTTTTGTATGGCATGTATGGTAATTCTTTACATCTTAGCGTGATTTTGTTACCCACCCCCACTTCTGAATCCCCCCACCCCCCCCCTCCCCACACACACACTTTCGATAGGAAAATCCCGCCCATGCTTATAGCTAAGATTAGCTAATGATACTGTAGTGGTCATGAATCGGAATATATTTAATGTTTAAAATAATGTGAAAAGCAAGTAACGGGTCCTTAGAATTCTTCAGGAGGCCATCATTTTTTTTTCTCCTGATAATAAATATAACTCGATATATCAGTATAAATTAGATCAGATGGTCTTAATTCACACCCAGCCTCTTCAGCAAGTCAGTGGCAAGGGTCCCCATTGTATTTTTTCCAGAACCCAAACTAAAGGCGCTCCACGAGTGAAATTTGGGGTATTCTGCTTGGTGTTGTGTTACTTTTTCAATCTGTCAATAATTATTATTATAAGGGGACTTAAAGGAAAATATATTTTAGTATCTTTTAGATAACATTTTTTTTCTCCGTAAAGGGGTACCTTTAAACTTTACAAAGAAGATAAGGGAGGGCACGTCAGTTTATGTTATGACAATGGCCTGGGTCCAATAATAAGTTTTGCCCTGCATGGCCCATTTCAAAGATGCCCGTCTAATGAAATTTGGAGTGGCTGACACACTCTTCAATAGTTAAAAGGCCATATTTTAAAGATTTTGTACGAATTATAAGCTGGTAAATAGGCAGTGGCGAAGGCTTTTTAAGTAAAAAAAGTTAAATATGTAGGCTGTTTGGCCCCCAACTTTGTCCTAGGTGAATGTTTTCGTTACACTTAAAATAAGTGGAGAATAGAGAATTCTAAAATAATTCCAATAATTTCCAATAATTTCAAAATTTCAGCTCTCTTGAGGTTTAAACCCCGCGTTACCAGCCCTTGCTAAACCACTGGTTTAATCATTTATATTTTTGTTTTCCACCATCTTTAATACTATCACCTGTCTTTAGATTAAGCCTAACTGCAACATCAATCTTAAGTAGCCACTAAGCAGGGCTTTTAACAAATACCGCCATTATACAGTTATATCTGGTCTCAACATAAACTGATAAATGACCTCTGTGTACAAGCCACTAAACTTCAGTAGTGTGTCGCGATCATTATTGCCTGCCTCAACATATGTGTTGAATTACTACATCAATTGATGTTTTGTAACAAACACTCGTATTTATTTGTAAGATTACTATTTCAGACAGAGAGAAAAATCTTTTCAATGATAATGATGAAAACGTTGTTTTTGCTGTCATGGCAATATTCACAAAAGCGTACTAAATACTGTTTTTTCCAAGGTTTGGATTTTTTTCACACACAAAAAAAATCTTCAATTTCTTCTTTGTTATTAGCTGGCGATACAATATAAAGACGTCTTTTCAACATACATGCAATCAGAAAAATGCTTACCGTCTGCGTTCTATTGTAATTAATCATTTTATATCGTGACCGGATATATCATTCACAAATCTTACCAACCAGCATACCTGAAAAATAACATAATTCGGAAAATTTTATGATTGGGATTCTAGCTCTAATAAGTCTAGCTAGTTCGTGATCTGTGATACAGGATTAAACATCATTGGATTTAAATATCCAAATTCAAATTTGTTTCAGTTAATGAGCTCACACCCTTCCTATGAAATGACGAAAGAGTGAATAAATGAAGACATTGCACTCAGATCTCGAAAACATACTAAATTAAACTACTTGGTAAATTACAATTATAATAGGGCGGCGGAGTGTTCAAAATAATGAGAAGGGGAAGGGGGTACTAAATAAAAAATCTAAAAGGTTCACAATCAGAGGCAGACTGCCTAAAATCATTCCACCGATCCAGATACAGGATCGGCCTTAAATTTTGAAGTGAAGATCGGTCCACATTTTATTTATTTTACACCATGATTAACCAAAACGACCGGCCTCCAACCTCCTCTTCGGGAGACTGCTGCGCCCGTTTTAACGGCCCATGGCTGGCCTCGGCGCAGCGGTCCACCGATCCAGGTTTGGTCGATCGACGGGCCAGTCCGCTCCTGTCCACAACTGCATGATGCCACTGAAATAAAAAGGGATTTTTGAGGGGCAAGACATGGTTGAGTAGGGATAAGAATAGGATGGGTGTGCAGAAGTGATTATTTCTAATTCAATTGGCCACAATCCAAGTTTTTAGTGGTAGCCCTTGAAATTAATTACTTTAAACCCCTATCCCCCTTCTATTGGAAAATATACTGGATTGCGGCTAAGGTAACGTTATTAGGGATGTGATTTTCGTTTGAGTACAACTTTGATTTAATAACATTTTGTAGAATTTAAAAAACACAATGATGGACATTTGGTAATTTTGCAAATTTTCTACAACTCTTCTTTTATTCTCACCCTGTCGTGCTTTTCATTGTGTATACGTTAGTGTATACAAGTTTTTGGGGTGCAGGGGTAACGCCTGCCGAAAGTTGATAGAATTTCCAGCGTATCTCCGATTTTATAAGGAATTCATTAGAGACATTCTAGCAGCAAATGACATATTTTGATATTGAGAGGTTGTCGTGTTTTAAGATTTAGAAATTGAAGCTACAAATGACATCTGTGACTATAACAATCCAATATATGAATAAAGATACATTATTTGGAGAATGGATCCAGTTGATGAATTCAAAACTATAAACTAATAAAGAATGTATAAATGTAACAAAAAGACACCTTTTTATCATGAGATCGTGCAGCTTCACAAACTATTGGGACTGAAGTCTTCGCCTCCCCTGCATGACTAATGGTTCCCAATGCACAATTCAAGTTCCCAAAGAGATACAATCACGCAGTCGCAATAACACATACAAAAATGCACATCATTTGATGAAGTTATTGTTAAAGTTTAAAACACGTGTTTTGTATGGTTGCATATGCAATTGTTATCAAGATAATTTCATATTAGAATATGAATTATAATTTACTTGCTTATGTTCATTTATCCTTATGATTTGTCTTAGAAAACAAATAAAAGAACGTCTAAGATCGTTTATTTTTGTCATGCTGGACGTCAGTGTCAGGATTTCTGTGATGGATAGGGGCACAGAAGGGACTTCATCTGCAGCTGGGGAGGGGGGAGGATGCACTGCTAATTTAGGTTTCTATCAAAGTTCAAGTTGTTCCAAATATCCAGTTTCCGGGAATATCCTTCATTTTTTGGGAAAGTTTCTTTATTTTTGGAAATTGTCTTCACTTTTCGGGAAATTTCTATCATTTTCGGAATATTTTTTTCAATTTTCGCAATTTTTTTATTTTCGAGTATTTTTTTCAATTTTAGAGAAATTTCCTTCACTTATCGAAAATGTTTTCATTTTCGGGAATTTTTTGACCATTTTTTGGAAAATTTTCTTCAACAGATAAAAGGTCAACTTTAGCTTGAAAACAAAATGCACCCCTAATGGCCCACATACTCTATACTTATTTGTAAATGCTTTGTGCATAGATCACACACCATCACACTTAAGACCATTGCCACCACTTGTCTTCAGACCCCCTTTTTGAAAATCCTGGATCCGCCCTTGAGTGAAGGGCCCCTTAACTTATTTTTTTTTTACTATCGCAGCCTGTCGTGCCTGTGGAATATTCAAAGAGCGATAAGCGTAGATCATTAGTTTTAGACTTAGATTTTTGTAAAATTTGGCAAAATTTCCCTCAAATTGAAGAAATTTCCACACAAAAAAAAAGAATTAAGAAAATATCCCGAATATGAAGACAATTCTTAGAAAAATTTGTAAGCTTATTCACGAGAATTTATCCAGATTTCCCGATTAGTAGCAACTTTTGGTGGAAACTTAATTTCTTTGGTTCTTTCCCCCTGAAAGGTGACCCTTCCCACGCCCCTGGCCTGGTTCCCACAATAGAATGTTTACATTTATAGCTTTGCCCCCTTTCCTCTAAAGAGGATCGTTTCCTCTTATAATGCAATCCTGGTTACGTCACTGGTCTGCCCTGCCAAGAAGAGATCACCTTGCTGTGAAACAATTGTCTGATAGCAACTTGATGATAAATTGCATTCTGCATCCAAGGAGAATATAATAAGGCTGTAATTTGGTAACTTGACGTAACATGCACAATGTATACATGCACAGGTAGCACAGTACTTAATTATGTATTACTGCATGAACCCAACATGAGTCCTCCCCCCCCCCCCTCTTTCTCCTCTTTTCAGTCCAGAGAAAAGGCTAATACAAATATTTTCGAGAGGTCCTATTTCATGGGACAGGAAGCTGAGAAGTTGGTTGCAAATTTCAGGAATGGTATAGAGAATAGATAGGTCTTGATTATGCATAGTCAAAACTTGACGAGATCTGCTTTATGAAAAGTTTCATTGGGAACCATTTTACCATGGACCCGTACCAAAATTGGAGTGATTTGGTGAGAATGTAAAACACCTCTTCACTTTGGCCTGAAAAAAATGACCAAATCCCCTGGTGACCCCCTATTGAAATAATTCTCATTCAATAGATATAAGATAATCCTTTTTAGAAAACATCACGAAACATCCCAACTCGTTCGCTTTCTGGTACAAAAAGGGCCCTGAACTTGACTCTTTTATCATAGGTTTCAATAGGAAAAATGATTAGTTCCGGGCTATCTTATGTTCATCAGCAATCACGTGATCAACAAGACCGGATTGCGTCTTTTTTTTCTGCAGCCCAGAATTGCCTTTACAGATTTGTTCAGCCAATCATATACAAGAATGGCGATGACGTATTAAATATGAATATTCATATACAACCTTAGAATGTTCAACGTTGCATATTCCTATATGTTGGCAGACACCATCTGAACTGCTGTATATATATATATATATATATATATATATATATATATATATATATATATATATATATATATATATATATATATATATATATATATATATATATATATATATATATATATATATATATATATATATATATATATATATATATATATATATATATATAGCTACGATTAATGTATAGTTGTTTTTTTAAAGTAAATTTCGCAACTCAAATTATTTGAGTGAAAATGACTAAGATTTAAAACTTCAAACCAGCCATTTCTAGTGCTTTTGGCTGTCATTACGTCATGTCTGTGCAAATTACAAAGGCATAACCAGAAACTAGGATGCATAATGCATGCTTCCCCAGTATAAACTTGAAGGCTGTATAGGGCCCACTAGCGAGGAGAAAGGGTGTACAGCAAAGTGGGGCTACAGATCCTTCTGGGCAGATCCCCATGCGTCAAAGAGTGAACAATTTACAGATCCTCCTGCCAAAAAGTGTCCAGATATATATATAGCAAAACTATATATATACAAAGAGCCCTTATAAAAACTATACATTAATATATAGCATATATATATATATATATATATATATATATATATATATATATATATATATATATATATATATATATATATATATATATATATATATATATATATATATATATATATATATATATATATATATATATATATATATATATATATATATATATATATATATATATATATATATATATATATATATATATATATATATATATATATATATATATATATATATATATATATATATATATATATATATATATATACAGTAGTTCAGATGGCGTCTGCCAACATATATGAATATGCAAGGCTGAACTTCCAAAAGTTGTAAATAAACATTCAAATTTAATTGCGTCATCGTCATTCTTGTATATGATTGGCTGAACAAATCTGTAATGGCAATTCTGGGCTGCAGAAAAAAAAAAAAAACGTGACCGGATTGGCGATATTATAAAGGTAGTACGGAAATAATACGGTATTACTCCGCCACCCCAAAATGAGACCCCCTCCCCCCTTCCTTTTCCCCATGCCAGAGAAAAGGCTAAGAAAATATTTTGGAGAGGTTCCATTTTATAGGACAGAAAGCTGAGAAGTTGCAAATTTCCGGATTGGTAGAAAAGGGATAGGTCTTGGCTATGCATACCCAAACTTTACAAGATCTGTTTCAGAAAAAGTTTCATGGGAAACTATGGACCCCGTAACAAAATTTGAGTTATTTGGTAAAAGTATATGACACCTGTTCACTTCAGCCTAAAAACAAAAAAATGCCTAAAACCACAGGCTAACCACTATTGAACATACTGTTATCCAAAAGATTTTAGATGGTAACATCACAAAAGTTTGAAATACTCTCACACAATAGGTTTCAATAGGAAAAATAATTAGTTCTGTGCTACCTAAAAAGACTGGCCCGATTCAACATGGCAACTTCTAGTGGATCTCACTTGCAAGCACGATTTTTTACGAAACAGAAACAGTGAGTACTTTGTCTCTTTTTTTTCTGAATGAGTTGTCAAATAATTTTTTGATTACCTTATATTATATTTTAGGGTAATTAGTGATGCTGGTCGGATGGATTTGTTTCACGTGTTTGATAGTGTCAAGACTTATACCCATTCCGCGACGAATATTCTAATAGTGAGCAAACCAGTCTAAAATTAAAAGTTAAAGTGAACTTGGAGTAGGATGGGTTGGGGATTGGGAATCACGACAAAACTTAAAAATGGTAAAAAATTTAGCATTTTTTGGGTTTGAGCAGGGAGCTGCCAGGCTGGAGAGTTTGCCTTGTGCACGCAAGATCTGGCCGCACAGCTTGCTCTGCGGTTTGGCACCTGGCCCCCTTTGGCCATAGATCTGGCCACGCATGTAAAGCAATTTGGCCCAAATAAAGTATAGTACTAACACAAAGCCTGCATGTTTATACAAGACCTGATGAACATTCAATCATGAAAGCTTTAATTCAACCTGTTTATACCTTATGCAACCAGCCACTAAAACATGTCAACTCCCACCCATACCTAGGTGTTGAAATTGATAATAAACTTAGATGGGATAAACATATACATAACCAAGAAAGCTAAGTCTGTACTTGGCCTATTCAAACGTAACCTCTCAAACTGTCCCACCGACGTTAAATCCACTGCTTATAAAGCTCTAGTCAGGCCAGTATTTGAGTACGCATCAGCAGTCTGGGACCCCCATCACCAGTGCGATGTGGATAAACTTGAATCTATTCAAAGGAGAGCAGCCAGGTTCTGTATGGCAGACTACTCTTATAAATCTAGTATAAAAAACATGCTTCACAAATTAGATTGGCCACTGTTAAAAACAAGAAATACAACGCCCGGCTACATATGCTATATAAAATCAATAACAATCTTGTCGCCATCAATAAAGATGAACTTATCCCCACCGTCAGAAATTATACAAAAAATAATCATGACCTTTAATTTCCAGGTTCCCTATGCTAAAAAGAATGTATATAAACACTCTTTCTTCCCTCACACACTAAAGGATTGGAATGCTTTACCCTCAGACATTGTACATACACCAAGTCTCAACTGTTTCAAAGCTAAACTTACTAACACTTGTATTGCTAACTAATTTTTTTATTATTTTTTTAAATTATTTTTTACTTATACTTTTTACGCTCGGTTGGCGTTCATGTCCTCTTGAAGGATTTTTGCCAACTTAACGGATTCAGATTCAGATTTCTTGTGAAATTTAACTATCCTGGGCTGATCATCAGCTAGAAATCACGGGTCACTTGCCTGTGCAAAATGAAAACATTTCAGTCTGGGGGAACTGTTAACAGGTAAATCGAAAATGTTGATTTTCCATTTTGCTTTAAATGATATTATCTTTGTTTTTATTAATTTCTAGTGTAAGGAACCCTAGGACTGAAGTGAAGGTATTGGAATGATAAATAAAAAATAAAAATGATGAAATACTATAACAGTACAGATGATTTACCGGTGTCTCGATCTTGAGCGGTCACTCAAGAAGTTACCCGTAACATAACATTACAATCAAAGTAAAATCGCATTGCACGCAGCGATTATCAATATCTAACAAACTGAAAAAACATACCTACAGTAGCTTTCAATATCTTATTCTCTGTTATTCAAAGAATCATTCAATAGTAATTTTGGAATAATAATCCTAGGGCTGAATACATTGTAATCAAGCTTAAAACAAGAAGATGACTGCAAGATTGTCACAAAACTTATCATTCTTAGAAAAATAATGAAAACATGAATATTCATGAGGTATTAAACTCACACAAAGGTCAAATTAGTTCCTTAGTTGTTAACTTCAGATGAAAGGAAAAAGGAACTTGACTTCCTGATCTTTCAAAAAAAATTATGATTGCCAACCAACTGTCAGATAAAGGCTCAGACTGCCTTATAAAATTATATAATCTATGATCCAGAAGTTTTTAGTCTTATAAATTTTCATCAATATTCATTGCCAAAAAGGAATCATTGTGAGCATATGGAATGCAAAACCTGCCCTCTTATCAAATTTGTAAGTGTAATTTACTTTTTTTGTTGAATTTCATGGTAAAAATTGATAATACAATTAGGGCGAGGGTTCTGGCTTCTGCTTCTGTCCAGTTGATTAAAGCCTAGATCTGGAACTAAAAAAATTATATTTAAAAGCCTTTTAACTTCTCTCTCTCTGCTGAAATCTTGACATATCAAAATGAACTAAAAATTGATAAAAAGGAAAGTATTGATATTAACTGTTTTAGCTGTACTAGCCCCATCTGTCCTGTCCTTCAAAAGACTATGTTGTGACGACTAGATCAAAGTCTTTAGTATTGAAGTTGGTGCTTACTGTATGTGCTTCATGTATGTATGTATGTGTGTGTGTGTTTGTATGTATGTATGTATGTATGTATGTATGTATGTTTGTATGTATGTATGTGTGTAGGTATATATGTACTGTACAGTATGTGGAAGAAGAAGTGAGTAAACAATACTTATTACTTCACCATGACTCGTTCATGAAGCAATATCTTTCCTTAGGAGAATGGTCCGTCAGTCATTTACAGTTAATGCACATATAAATTAAGGCATATGATACACAGCTATTTTATCACCAGTTTAAAAACATATGTCTCCCAATAAGAAACGTAGCACCATTTCCATTAAACTCTGCAATGTTGTGGTTTATAAAGTGACCTTCACTAGTCAGGTTGGTAATTGTCATACCTGAGTTTTCATGACAAACTCGGGTGTTGGTTGTGGGTCTTTAGAGAAACTTTTTGGCATGTTCTTTCTCCTCCAACATAATGTGCTTTCAATTGACCAAAAATACACCATTTGTGTTTCAAGTTATCTTTAACCTCCATGGCACGTCTGTGTCAATGCAAGTTTCATCAACCCACCATATTTTAAGATGATTATCAAAATAAAAATTGTATTCTTGTTCTTCTTCATATTTTAGATATAAGGTAGCTGAATCGCCATTTTCAGTTCCAGCTAGTGTTGAAGTTCCCGACCTGAGTGCACTAATTAATAAGCTTTTACTAGAAGGTAAGGTAGTTCTTGATCGTTGGACCTCAGGCAAAAACCTCAACTCTAGAGCCTACAGTGAAAGCCAGGATCCACCTGCACACTTTCACCAGGATCCACCTGCACACTTTCACCAGGATCCACCTGCACCCTTTCACCAGGATCCACCTGCACACTTTTGCCAGGATCCACCTGCACACTTTTGCCAGGATCCACCTGCACACTTTCTACATCCATCCCTGTCACCCACATTAATGAAACTAAAGTTTAATGTTTTATGATCCTAATGATTTTTTTCTAAAATAGAATCTTTGTTTTGATTTAATTGCTGCAAAATTTTTAAAGCATTAATTGTAACCCTTAAAGATCTAGAAACCCCATTTGAAAACTGCAAATTTTAGGAAATATTTTTGATAATGCTAATTTTCTACACATTCCTTTCACTTTTGATCATTATAAGTACAGTATGTACTGAATGAAAACTAAGACTGATCTTTACATTGATGTGCTAATTATTTTTCACTGCAATATTCAACTATATGCAGACTTGCAAAGTAAATTAGATATGCTGCTTGTAAGTGTAAATCAAGAAATACATTGTAATATGGACAATGGCATAGCTATGATATTTTCCTAGGTGGAGTAAATACATTAGAATACTGACCTACAGTTTCACTCGTGAAATAAAGTTCATCATTTTAAAATTCCTGTTACCTAAATTTTCAGAATGTTTGCAAGATCTTAAAATTTTATGATTTTAGATTTTTTTGCTTTTCTGTGGCCACAAATAGATAAAAAAAAAAAAAGATAAAAAAGAAAATTTATCAGCAATTTTGCTTCAAATTAAACCCAAATAAGGAGTTGTCCACTCTTCTCCCCATTCCCCATACAGTATTACTATTGGTCAAGAAGATATGCTTAATAACCCTATTCCCATTTTCTATTTCAGATAAAGCAGACAGGCAAGTTTGCACGGTTGATTTTGACTTTCTTATTAAGGATGAATTCCTTAGAGTTCCTTTAGGGAAACACTTGGAGGAAACAGGCGTATCCACAGAGTCAGTAATTGAAATAGAATATCTTGAGCGTCATCCATCTCCAAAACCAGTTGGTAGTATAGTTCATGAAGACTGGGTCAGCTGCGTTGAAGGAAATGTAGACAGGTATGATTTGGTAATAAATGTATGATTTGTCGGTAATTAGATATATTAATTTTTGCCGATCTTGATATTGTCAATATCAAAATTTGATTGATATTGATATGGAATTTGATATGGCAAATTTAAACCATTTTCATAAAATTAAAAACAGCATATCAATATGTACAAAAATTTGGTATGGAAAATTCAAACATTTAACTTTTGTAACACAGAAAAGTTGTTATACAGTATGTCTTTGTCAGAATATGTTTATGACTCGCAAGTTAAATAAAAAACAGTAAAAGAATATTTGTGACTAGACGTGACTCATTACGAAGCACATTTTTCAATTAAATTTAATCAATTCTAACCACTATCAGCACTTCAATTTCATACTTTCTCGTTCTTATCTGAGGACTTCTCCTGTTTTTGTTTTGGATTTTCTGACTTTTTTCCTCTGGATTTGGGTAAAATCTTTCTGATATTTTTGTTTTCACACCTAAGCTCAACTTTCGCTTGGCCTAACTGACACAGTGAACCGGGGACCTCTCGCCTAGTGCGGGCAGCCCTGGGCTTTTCCTACCTCTCTTTACTACCCATTTTCTTTTTCCTTATTGAACCTCATCCCATTCTTCCTCCTGCCGTCCTTGTCTGTTATTGGGGCACTTGCTGCTTCCTTTTCACCCCTTCTTTTTTTATTTTTTTCCATCATCATTGAGACATCAGACCTTGGGACCTCACCTCAACCCTCCAGACATGCCTCAAATGCCATCCTCTCCCCCTCAACCTCATTTCCTCCCATTCCCCATCCCCCTTTCCTCTCCTTACAATTTCCAACCACCCCACCCCTCCTCACCATGTCCAAAATTCATCATTGTCTCTTCCCCCCTGGTGATCCAGACCTCCAAAAACCTAAACCCATTTTCCCTCACCAAGGCCCTGCAGGGTATCATTGGTACCCCTAACCATGTAAAATGCTCAGAAGTCTGGAGACCCCCTGGTCAATTGTTCCACCTCTACCCAATTCATCCCAATTCAAATTCCTAGCCTCTACAACCCTTGCCAACACTGGTGTCAAAATCATCCCCTCTGCCCACCGTTACCTTAATTCCTCCAGGGGGGTAATCAAGTGCCACGATCTTCAGGAACTCCCCTCGAGGAAATAAAACTGAACTAGAGTCACTGACTTCTGCCGCAACAATACCACCATCAAAACCAGCACGTACTTCCTCACGTTCAACCCCTCCCCACCTCCCCCCAACCTCCATCCACATCGGTTACCTCAATGTTCCCATCTCCCCTTACATACCTAACGCTCTCAGATGCCACACCTGCCAAATATTTTGCCACAGGAAAAGCAACTGCCGCTCCCAAGCCAGCTGTGCTGCTTGTGGCTCCACATCCCATAATCTTACAAACTGTAAAAACAAACCCAAATGCATTAACTGTTCTGGAAACCACCCTTCCTCCTCCAACTCCTGCCCTAAATGGCTCAGGAAAAAGGTCTCTAAAATAAAACCTCCAAAACGTCTTCAGGAAACCTTTTTATCCTCCGCCAACTCTGCCCCCATTTTGGGGTACTCAGGGTCACACTTTATCTCCCAGAATGCCCGAAAAGCTTCTGGCAGCTATTCTATCTACATCAGGAATTATATCCCCTCGAGCCTCATCCCTATTCACTCCAACCTCCTGCCATCTCATGACCTTACCATCATGTAACCTTTACATCCTTCCAAACCTCCCCCCCCCCTCCCTACCCCACTGACCTCAACAGCCTCATCTCCCAACTCCCCAAACTCTTCATCCTCATGGGTGACTTCATTGCCCCTTTGGGGCTCCTTCTCCTGACGGTCAGTGGTAAACACATTGAAAACTTTCTGAACCATCACAACCTCTGTCTCCTCAACGATGGCTCTCCCACTTACTTACACCTGGTAACGGGCACTTTCACCAGCATTGATCTCTCCATCTGCGACCTCCCTCTTTGTAGAATTCTCTAACTAGAGAGTTCACCCTTCACTCTGTGGAAGTGACCATTTCTCCATCCTCATCTCCACCCTCCCCTCCTCAAGACATACTTTTCCTACAAACTGGAATTTCTCAGCAAGAGACTGGAATATTTACTCCACTTTATTCAACATCTCCATCATTAATGACATCCTTCTCTCTGACAACCCTGTCTCTCTTTAGTTTCAAGGTTTAAGGTTATCGCCAATGTCTCTATCCACTTCCTCCTTCACCTCGAAGAACTTCAAGCCTTGGTTTACCACTGATTGCAAAAAAGCAATCTCTCTTAAGAACAAAGCCCTTCATCTCTTGAAACCCACCCATCTCCCCAAAATCTGGATAACTTCCGAATTCTCAGAGCCAAAGCCAGAAAGACCATCAAACTCAGCAAAAAGATTTCTCCTGGAAAACCTATGTCTCCTTCTTGGATCTCCAGACTGCTCCCTCCAAAGTCTGGAGCATGATCCGAAGCTTCAAAGGAAAAGCACCTCCAATAATATCTCTCACCTCATCCATAACAACACCAAAATCACTGACCTCAATGACATCTGCAACAGCCTCCACTTTCACCAAAATGTCCTCCAATGAGATTTTTTCCCACTCCCTTTGCAACCTAAAATGGAGGCTGTGAAAAATTTTTGTAATTTTCAGTCTAACAATTAGGAAACCTACAACCTTCCGTTCACCTACTCCGAGCTCTCCTTTGCCCTCAAATAATCTGGGTCCTCTTCCCAAGGGCCCCGACAGCCACTATAATCTCCTCAAAAACCTTCCCAGGACTTCTCTCAACATCTTACTCAAAATTTACAACCACCTGTGGTCCTCCAAATCTTTCCCAACATTTGGAGAGAGGCCATCATTATCCCCATCCCCAAGCCCAACAAAGACAGATCTATTCCCACTAACTATTGCCCCATTGCTCTCACATCCTGCCTCTGCAAGATAATGGAATGTATGGTCAATTATAGACTTTGCTGGTATCTTGAGAAGAGCTTTATCTCAAAATAGTTTCAGGAGAAACTGGAATTGCCTGGACCATATCCTCAAACTAGACACTACAGTACAGTATTTCAAAAATCACCACACCATCTCTATCTCCTTTGAAGTCGAAAAGGCCTTTGACACCACCTGGGAGTATGGTTTCCTTAGGAACCATCACTCCTCCGGTCTCAAGAGGTCTCTTTCCAACCTTCATTTAGAACTATCTCCATTCTCACTGTTACCTCTGTCTTTGTTGTTTACATTCACGTACTTGTAATAATCATATACCACCTTAGCTTTGAGCCTTTGACTTACTTCCGTGCCCACGACGACAGGGATTATATTATACATTGTTTGCATTCCGGATCACCTGTGTTGGAGACCTGGAGGAATAGACAAATTGTTAGCAGAACTCCCTAACGAATGGACTTAACATTGTAAAGGACAAAAGGATTGTAAAATTATGGAAAGGATCATCAATCAGAGACTAAACTGGTTCCTTAAGACCAACAGATTCCTCTCCCCTCACCAAAGGGGCTTCATGAAACGTCGCAAACCCTAGACCAGTTAATTATGCCCGACACTGCTATCCTGGATTCTTTTGCAAAAAAGAAAAACCTCATTGCAATTTTTTTGACCGCGAGAAAGCTTTCGACACTACTTGGAAATACGGCATTATCTGTAAAATTCACACCATCTGCCTCAGAGGATTATCTCCCCATCTTTTTCAAAACTTCTTCTCACCCAGGCAGTTCCAAGTTTGTATTGGCCACACCCTCTCAACCCCTACCCCCAAGTAGAAGGCATCCCCCAGGGCAGCATCCTCTCTGCCACTGTCTTTAACCTGAGCATTAATGACATCGCGGACAACCTTGGCCCCAACATTAATCGTACCCTCCACGTGGACGACTTCACCATCTTTAACTCCTCCCCTAGCTTTCCTCTTGTTTAAAATAGACTTCAATTCAGCCTCAACCAGCTGCAAGTCTGGTGCAACAATAATGGTTGTAAATTCTTCAAAGACAAGACAGTCTGCATGCACTTCTGTCATTTCAACAACCTTCACCCCAACCTGAACCTTGTGCTTAATGGCAATTGCATCCCTAAAGTTGAACACACAAAGTTTCTGGGTTTAACTCCAGACCCCAAGCTCTCCTACAAGCAACACATCTTCAACCTGAAACTGAAATGCAACAGCTCCCTCAACATTCTCCGCCTCCTCTCCAACACCACTTGGGGTGCGAACCGCCATGCTCTTCTCAAAATCTTCAGGCTCACCATTCGTGCCAAGTTTGACTACGGCAATATTGTCCACTGTGTTGCTCACAACTCTTACCTCAACCACATCAACACCATCCACAATGAAGCCCTCAGGCTTTGTCTGGGTGCCTACAGGACCTCCCCAATCACCAGCCTTCATGTTGAAGCCAACAACCCCCCCTTTCTACTTAGATGTAGAAAGCTTAGCCTCTCCTATGCTTTTAGAGTCCTCGCCAACACCCAGAACCCTGTTTACAACCCCATTAGATACCCCAATTTCTCCACCCTCTTCGATAGGATTAAAACCCTATTATCTCCCTTTAGCTTACGCATTAAATCAGACCTCTTCCATCTTGGGGTCAACCCCGCTACTCTTGGCACCTTCTCCTGGCCCACTTTTTCTCCTTGGGCCACCCCCCTCCCTTCTATCCACCTGGGCCTCTCCACTCATCACAAAGCCCAAAGCCACCCTAACCTCTTCATCAATCTCCACAATCAAATCAAAGACCAACTCTCAAATTACACCTTCATCTATACTGGTGGCTCCAAGAGGCAACAAGACAGCTGCTGCTGCCGTCATTCAAGACATCACCCTCAGTAGCAGACTTCCCGACTACTCGTCCATCTTTTCAGCCAAGGCAAAGGCCATTCTCCTTGCCCCCAACTTTATTGAGTACTCTCCACTCAGCCATTTTGCCATTTTCTCCGACTCAAAGGCTGTTCTTCTTTACTCAATCTTAAACGGGATAACTTCACATCCCACCTCCCCCTCCGGAAACTCCTTTCACCCACCCTCCGCAGGAAAAGTATTATTTTCATCTGGATACCCAGCCACGTTGGCATCCCTGTCAATAACAGGGCTGATGCAGCTGCTAACTTTGCCCTCAACCTTCCCTTCACACCTTTTCCCAAAACCCTTTCTGTCATCAAACCGCTGATCACTTTCCTTGTTTGTGACTGCTGGCAAACCTCATGGAACTCCCAAATTGATAACAAACTCCACATCATCCAGCCCACCATTCCGATCAAACCCATCATTGACAACCTCTCTTGTATCAACAACGTTCATATTACCCGTCTTAGAATTGGTCACACCCACCTCACCCACTCCCACCTCCTTATTGGCTCCCCCCAACCCTTCTGCAACAATTGCCATTGCACCCCCACAATCCATCATATTCTCCTTGCCCCTGTACAAACTTCCCAAAGCTTCCCTCGCTCCCCACAAACTCAATTTCTGAGTTCTTCCAGAAAAATCTTGCGGATAAAATTATCTCTTTCCTTCATCATGCTTCCCTCTACAACCATATTTAATTCTCCTCTTTTACCCCCTCTCTACTTTGTTTTTGTTTCACCCATGCACCTCCTCTCTCGATCACAGCTTTCTGACTTTTTATTCTTAAATTTCTCTCATTCTCCCCCTGTTTCCTTTCCTTTCTACCTCTAGAATGATCTGACCTCTCAGGCACAATTTGACCCTCGTTGTCATGGTGCCATTAAGCCCTAATCAAACAAACAAAAGATTAAAACTACGTGCCATTGGTGAGTTATAGACTAACACTCACCATTTCAGGGTGGGCATAAGTAACACCTATTCACAAAGGTATACCCAGCACCTGGTGTCCCCCAAGGCAGCATCCTCTTCCCTTATCTTTTTATCCTCAAAATCAACAGCATTTTTATCTTCAAAATCAACAGCATCACCAAAGCTCTCTTCCCCAACATCAAGTGCTCTCTATTTCGACGATTTTGCCATTTTCTCGTCCTCTCCATGCTTCCAAATCTCTCTAAAATAATCTTCAAAAATGCCTGGACAACTTAGCTCACTGGAGTGACACCAACGGCTTCAATTTTGAAAAGACAAATTTGTTCTCATTCATTTCAACAACAGCAACTCTTTCTTCCTTCGTCCCAATCTCTGTCTAAAAGTTTCCATCATTCCCAGTAAAGACAGTTCTCATTTCCTTGTTATCTCCCCACATCAACATCCTCAAAACCAACTGTTACAAAACCCTCAATCTCCTCAGGTCCTCTCCAGCACGGACTGGGAGCCAATTGTCTCACCTTGCTCATCTTATATCGCTCCCTTCTCAGATCTAAGTTGGACTACACCAACTTCATTTACGGCTCTGCCCGCAAACTTTACTTGAGGCAATCGAGGTCATTGAAAATAATGCCCAAAGGCTTTGCCTTGGCACCACCCATACCACCCTCATCACCAGTCTTTACATAGATGAATGAACTCTTGGCCTCAGGTGCACCAGGGCTGGTCTCTTCTTCGCTCTTCGCATTCTCACTGACCCACGGAACCCATGTTTCCATTCCACCCACTCTCCTTCCTTCACTAACCTCTTCAATCTCAACAAACGCACCCCCATTCTCATCTTCCCAAAGGCAACATCAACATTTTTTATCCCTCCCACTCCCACCTGGTTATTCCTCTTTCCTAAGTTTTCATTGTCCTTTTTCCGACACGAATGCTCCTCACAACTCAGCCTTCTTTTTCTCCAAATACTGGCAACTCAGTAGACATTTCATGACCACTCCTTCCTTTTCATCAATGGCTCCACACAGGAAGGCTCCTTTGCAGCCACAGCTGCCTGTCCGAGCCTCATCCTTTCTTCAAGGTTACCTGATGGAGCCTTCATCAACTCTGATGAAGCAAAGGCTATCCTCCTAACTTTAAACTTTGCTGAACTCTCCTTCCGCCCCCACTTTGTCATCTTTTCTAACTCCAAATCCATTCTCACTGGCATCCTCAACATGTTGTGGTCCAATCCACTAATCTTACAAATCCTAAACAAACTTACATTCTCTCTTCCTCTGGGAAGAAATCATTTTCTTGATCCCCAGCCATGTCGGCATACCTGGCAATGAGAGGGCCAACAGAGCCACCAACAAAGCTCTGTTGAACCACATTTCACCTATCCTTATTCACATTCTGACTTCTGTGTCACCATTTCCAGGTACCTCAGGAAGACCTGGCAAGACTTTAGAACCCTGAGACCAGTAACAAACTTCACACTACCAATCCTTCAGTCGGGACCAACCCTGCCCTGCACAGTTGCAATCATAGTGAGGATGTTGTTGTCACTGGCATTTGCCTTGGTCACTCCTTTATCAACCACCCCTACCTCCTTTCAGGCTCTCCTACACCTCTCTGCCCTACTTGCAACACTAATCTCTCGATCAAGCATATTCTCTTAACTTGTCCCTTATACCTGAACTCCAAATCACTCCTCTCCTCCTCCACCTCCATTTCTAATCTTTTCAAGAACAATCCCTCCTCCAACATCATCACCTTGCTCCGCAATAGCAATTTATTCCACCTGATCTAATCCTTACCCACACTTTACCCTTTTCTATCCTACCATCCTATCCTTTCTTCTTTTTTATTACCTGTATTTGCTCCTTTATTATTTA
Source organism: Chiridota heheva (assembly GCA_020152595.1). Lineage (NCBI taxonomy): Eukaryota > Metazoa > Echinodermata > Holothuroidea > Apodida > Chiridotidae > Chiridota > Chiridota heheva. Next base: position 1,020,565 of record JAIGNY010001069.1, read on the forward strand.
TTCTATTTTTCTCTCTCCTTCCTTTTCCTCTCCCATTCCTCTCTGTCCTAACTCTTGCACCTTAGATTTCTAACACCCTCTTGGCACATTTGACTGTCGCGATGCTGTTAAACATCAACAAACAAACAAATCAAAACAATTAGGAAAATAAATTTTTCCCTACTTAAACACCTCAATGCAGGTCATTAAACACCTCAATGCAGGTCATTAAACACCTCAATGCAGATCATTAAACACCTCAATGCAGGTCATTAAACACCTCAATGCAGGTCAGTAAACACCTAAATGCAGGCCAGTAAACACCTCAATGCAGGCCATTATATACCTTAATGCAGGTCATTGAACACCTTATTACAGGTCATTAAACACCTAAATGCAGGCCATTAAACGCCTCAATGCAGGACATTATATACCTCAATGCAGGCCATTAAACACCTCAATGCAGGCCATTAATCACCTCAATGCAGGTCATTAAACACCTTAATGCAGGTCATTAAAATCTAAATGCAGGTCATTAAACACCTTAATGCAGGCCATTAAACACCTCAATGCAGGTCATTAAACACCTCAATGCAGGTCATTAAAATCTAAATGCAGGTCATTAAAAACCTCAATGCAGGCCATAAAACACCTTAATGCAGGTCATATCATACACACATGACGTGGGGCACAAAATTTGTTATATCGGTAGATATTGGAATGGGAGCGAGCACTATATAGCTATATCAGAAAAATTGTGTATGTTCAACTTTGTATTCAAATTACAATATAAAAAATGAAGATTACAATTAAAGGAATATTCCGATGATTTTTGTAATATTGTATGTGAAAGAGCATACTTCCAGAGCCAATTTGGTACAAAAATCAGGTTGATATCATATTCCATTCAGGAGATATGTATTTTTAAAGATTTCCCAATTGCATTTTGAAGTTTTTGTACAGTATGATGAATTCGTGTTTGATGATGTCATAGAGGCAATTCCATTGCAAATGTTTATGTATTGCTTTGTACGTTAATTGGTTGTTTCTGTTTGATTAGAAACAATTTTCCAAAACTTATTGAAGTAGGGTATATTTGGCAATTTATATAAATACCTAATTTTCATCACTTTTTGTGAACCTTAAAATTGAATAATTCTTGGTAGTAATAACTTATTGGCATGATTTTTGTACTAAATTGTTTCAAATATTTTTCTCTTTCTTATGAAAGGTTACGAAAAAACATGGGAATATTCCTTTAAATGATCTGACTGCACCATATTTTTGCTGTTATTAAATGGAACCTTTCTTATTTATCATTACAGGATATTGTCTGGTTCATATGACAATGTGGTAAGGATATGGGACTGTAAAGGTGAATTATTGGCAACACTACCGTACCATACTGCTCCTGTCAAAACTGTAGCATGGATCAAACATGGTGAGTCTTATAAATTCACTTCATGTTATAATGCCAAAATAAACTATATACATTATACATTTATGATTGGCAACCAACTGTCAGATAAAGGTGCAGACTGCTTACACAATAGTACAAAGTGAAATAAACAGTTGTGCACTCCTTACCTTTTATCAAGTCTGAAGCAGGTAAGTTTTCAATGAGAAAAGTATAGTAAAATATTTTCCCCAATTTGTTTTTCCTATTGACCCAAGATTTTAGAAAACTTTTAGTTTGGCCTAATGTATTTTATTTTTTGTGCAAACAAAGTGTAAGTTCGTACAGGTTCTTCAACAGTGTTGTTTAATGCTAGCCTTTTTCCGGGGGGCAAAAACATTATTTATTATCAAACTCTGGCTGGTCACACACATAACGTAGCAAAGAATGAACCAAACTCTGGCTGGTCACACACATAACGTAGCAGAGAATGAACCAAACTCTGGCTGGTCACACACATAACGTAGCAGAGAATGAATCAAACTCTGGCTGGTCACACATATAACATTGCATAGAATGAACCAAACTCTGGCTGGTCACACACATAACATAGCAGAGAATGAACAAACTCTGGCTGGTCACACACATAATGTAGCAGAGAATGAACTAAACTCTGGCTGGTCACACACATAACATAGCAGAGAATGAACAAACTCTGGCTGGTCACACACATAACATAGCAGAGAATGAACAAACTCTGGCTGGTCACACACATAATGTAGCAGAGAATGAACTAAACTCTGGCTGGTCACACACATAACGTAGCAGAGAATGAACCAAACTCTGGCTGGTCACACACATAAAGTAGCAGAGAATGAACTAAACTCTGGCTGGTCACACACATAACATAGCAGAGAATGAACCAAACTCTGGCTGGTCACACACATAAAGTAGCAGAGAATGAACTAAACTCTGGCTGGTCACACACATAACGTAGCAGAGAATGAACCAAACTCTGGCTGGTCACACACATAACGTAGCAGAGAATGAACTAAACTCTGGCTGGTCACACACATAACATAGCAGAGAATGAACAAACTCTGGCTGGTCACACACATAACATAGCAGAGAATGAACCAAACTCTGGCTGGTCACACACATAACATAGCAGAGAATGAACCAAACTCTGGCTGGTCACACACATAATGTAGCAGAGAATGAATCAAACTCTGGCTGGTCACACACATAACGTAGCAGAGAATGAACCAAACTCTGGCTGGTCACACACATAACGTAGCAGAGAATGAACCCAGTGGACCCTGGGATTCAAACTACTACTCTTATTAAGTACAGCTTTGTTAGTATTGCTTATAATGTAAATGACTCCATCAGGTTAATTTGTAGTAGGCCTTTGAGTGGTATCCAGAGAACCACCTGAAAGCTGGGTTTGGGGTCCAAAAACTGTTGAGATCAGTCATCTGTAAAAGAATTCTTTGAACTAGTATTTCTTCATCTAATTTCAAGCCCTGCCATCTACCGTTTGTTCACAAGTTTGATTCGGTAACTTCAATGGATTGTGTAATATTTGTATGTTTTTTAGCCTGACTGTTCAAAGAAGAGTGAGCTATTCTACTACCCGTAGTGTAGTGAGCTATTCTACTACCAGCAGTGTAGTGAGCTATTCTACTACCTGTAGTGTAGTGAATTATTCTACTACCTGTAGTATGGTGAGTTATTCTACTAGCCGTAATGTAGTGAGCTATTCTACTAGCCGTAATGTAGTGAGCTATTCTACTACCCGTAGTTTAGTGAGTTATTCTACTACCCGTAGTGTAGTGAGCTATTCTACTACCCTGTAGTGTAGTGAGCTGTTTCTACTGAGCTATTCTACTACCCGTAGTGTAGTGAGCTATTTCTACTACCCTGTAGTGTAGTGAGCTATTCTACTACCCGTAGTGTAGTGAGCTATTCTACTGCCCGTAATGTAGTCTATTCTACCCGTAGTGTAGTGAGCCATTCTACTACCCGTAATGTAGTGAGCTATTCTACTACCTGTAGTGCAGTGAGCTATTCTACCCGTGGTGTAGTGAGCTGTTCTACTACCCGTGGTGTAGTTGGCTATTCTACTACCTGTAGTGTAGTGAGCTATTCTACTACCTGTAGTGTAGTGAGTTATTCTACTACCCGTGAGTGTAGTGAGTTATCTACTACTCGTGTGTAGTGAGCTATTCTACTACCCGGTAGTGTAGTGAGCTATTCTACCCTGTAGTGTGTGAGCTAGTTTTACTACCTGTAGTGTAGTGAGCTATTCTACTACCGTGGTGTAGTGAGCTTTTACTACCCGTAGTGTAGTGAGCTGTTCTACTACCCGTAGTGTAGTGAGCTACCACCGTAGTGTAGTCTATTACTACCCGTGGTGTAGTGAGCTGCTATTCTACTACCCGTGGTGTAGTGAGCATTCTACTACCCGTAATGTGCAGTGAGCTATTCTTACTACCTGTAGTGTAGTGAGCTATTTTACTACCTGTAGTGTAGTGAGCTATTCTACTACCCGTAGTGTAGTGAGTTATTCTACTACCCGTAATGTAGTGAGCTATTCTACTACCCGCAGTGTAGTGAGCTATTCTACTACCTGTAGTGTAGTGAGCTATTTTACTACCTGTAGTGTAGTGAGTTATTCTACTACCTGTAGTGTAGTGAGCTATTTTACTACCTGTAGTGTAGTGAGCTATTTTACTACCTGTAGTGTAGTGAGCTATTCTACTACCTGTAGTGTAGTGAGCTATTCTACTGCCTGTAGTGTAGTGAGCTACTCTACTACCTGTAGTGTAGTGAGTTATTCTACTACCCGTAGTGTAGTGAGCTATTCTACTACCCGTAGTGTAGTGAGTTATTCTACTACCCGTAATGTAGTGAGCTATTCTACCACCCGTAGTGTAGTGAGCTATTTTACTACCCGTAGTGTAGTGAGCTATTCTACTACCCGTAGTGCAGTGAGTTATTCTACTACCCGTAATGTAGTGAGCTATTCTACTACCTGTAGTGTAGTGAGCTATTTTACTACCTGTAGTGTAGTGAGCTATTGTACTACCCGTAGCGTAGTGAGTTATTCTACTACCCGTAATGTAGTAAGCTATTCTACTACCCGCAGTGTAGTGAGCTATTCTACAACCTGTAGTGTAGTGAGCTATTTTACTACCTGTAGTGTAGTGAGTTATTCTACTACCTGTAGTGTAGTGAGCTATTTTACTACCTGTAGTGTAGTGAGCTATTCTACTACCTGTAGTGTAGTGAGCTATTCTACTACCCGTAGTGTAGTGAGTTATTCTACTACCCGTAATGTAGTGAGCTATTCTACCACCCGTAGTGTAGTGAGCTATTTTACTACCCGCAGTGTAGTGAGCTATTCTACTACCCGTAGTGCAGTGAGTTATTCTACTACCCGTAATGTAGTGAGCTATTCTACTACCTGTAGTGTAGTGAGCTATTTTACTACCTGTAGTGTAGTGAGCTATTGTACTACCCATAGTGTAGTGAGCTATTTTACTACCTGTAGTGTAGTGAGCTATTCTACTACCCGTAGTATAGTGAGTTATTCTACTACCGGTAATGTAGTGAGCTATTCTACTACACGTAGTGTAGTGAGCTATTCTACTACCCGTAGTGTAGTGAGCTATTTTACTACCTGTAGTGTAGTGAGCTATTTTACTACCTGTAGTGTAGTGAGCTATTTTACTACCTGTAGTGTAGTGAGCTATTCTACTACCTGTAATGTAGTGAGTTATTCTACTACCTGTAGTGTAGGCATCAGCATATGGTTAAAGCTTTTGGAGGAGTTTGTTTGTTATGATAATGACAGTCCTGAAATGAATAGCAATTAAATATTTGTCTTACATGAAAGAAAAGCAAACAAAAGAGTCCCTAACTTCAAAAGTATTTGAAATTAAGTGTCAGGGAATGAAAAGAAATATAAGCAATAAGTGTTTGAATAGAGAGCAAGCATAAAAGAGTGATTTTGTAGGCAGCCCTATCTGATTTATTTGGAAAGATATTAAGTTGAATATATTTTTACATTTGTAAGGGATATTATTTGGGATGTCATTTGGTGGGATGTCATCTGTAATGCTGGGTAAAATGTGACATGATGATTGGTAGATGGAGGAATTGGTATGAGGGTGGGATGGCATGTGGGACAGAGTGTGATGGCATGTGAGACAGAAAGTGGGATGGCATACTGGACATAGGGGTTGGTATGTTGGACAGGGTGGGTTGGCATGTGGGACAGGGTGGGTTGGTATGTTGGACAGGGTGGGTTGGCATGTGGGACAGGGTGGGATGGCATGTGAGACAGAAAGTGAGATGGCATGTGAGACAGAAAGTGGGATGGTATACTGGACATGGGGGTTGGTATGTTGGACAGGGTGGGTTGGCATGTGGGACAGGGTGGGTTGGTATGTGGGACTGGGTGGGTTGGCATGTGGGACATGTGTTGGATTGTAATCTGGATTTCAGATGTAGGACAACTCCAAGATATTTTGAGGCTTGTAGTAAAATGTTGTGAAAATCTAAAACAAAGGAAAAGGTAAGTGCATCTTTTAAAGCCCAGGTAATTTTAAATGAACTGCCCCTACTAACCTTATTACTGCATATACGTCCCTCAATAAGCCTACTTTTTCTCTATGCTACAATCTTGGACAAAACTCATTAAAACACATAGTAAAAATATGTGATGCTTTTCATGAACTTACTTTTCTATAGTAAATTATTCCTCATTCAGAAATCAGAAATGCTGGAATTGTTTTCTTTCTTCAATCCCTCTTTCATTTGTAATTAATATTTTAGAATTTTAAGGACATTGTTATAATGTCATTGATGCCGCCAGTGTCCTCCTTCCCTACCTAAATATATTAAACGTCCTCTCCTCCCCCCCCCCGTTCAATTTTGGCAATTATTATTTTTTCTGGAAATGACATCCAACATTGGAAAGGGGGAGAGGGTAGGGGGTTACAATTTTTGGAAAAATCATTAAAGAAACATAACAATATAAAGTATGTAGCTCTCATAATGCTGAATTGTTCCAACAGTTTTGTCCAAGATTTTAGCTTCACATAGTCGGGCATGCTGTTGTCAAATAATTCTAGTTACAACTTATGTCTGTGCCCAAATGCCTGCTTTAAAATTTTGTAATGCCTGTCTAGAATTCCTTTTTCTTTAGATTGATTGTAGAAGTCTCTAGAAATTTAGGGACTAATAAATATTTAGCCAATTTTGTGACTTTTGGAAACATACACAGTACTGCATTGTGCTGGTAATGGTCAACATACCTTTAAACGACGGTTAATGTTGAGACAATTATATAATGCAATTCAACGTTTCTGATTGATTAAAATATTTACACAATTCCTGACTAGCCAATCAAAAACCGTTGTGGAAGTGACGCCACCATTGTTCATGAGTCAAACTTGCAGGTGACGTATCATTACTACTGGCGCTGATAAGCTGCTGCCACAATCCGCATCTTTGTGATGGATTTTTACATTTTGCTTTTGAATTTAAGTACACTAACTGTTACATCCTTGCACCATTTGTTCTTTGAGTACACTAACTGTTACATCCTTGCACCATTTGTTCTTTGAGTACACCAACTGTTACATCCTTGCACCATTTGTTCTTTGAGTACACCAACTGTTACATCCTTGCACCATTTGTTCTTTGAGTACACCAACTGTTACATCTGTGCACCATTTGTTCTTTGAGTACACTAATTGTTACATCCTTGCATTATTTGTTCTTTGAGTACACTAACTCTTACATCCCTACACCATTTGTTTTTGAGTACACTAACTGTTACATCTGTGCACCATTTGTTCTTTGAGTACACTAACTGTTACATCTGTGCACCATTTGTTCTTTGAGTACACTAAGTGTTACATCTGTGCACCATTTGTTCTTTGAGTACACTAACTGTTACATCTGTGCACCATTTGTTCTTTGAGTACACTAACTGTTACATCTGTGAACCATTTGTTCTTTGAGTACACTAACTGTTACATCCTTGCACCATTTGTTCTTTGAGTACACTAACTGTTACATCCTTGCACCATTTGTTCTTTGAGTACACTAACTGTTACATCTGTGCACCATTTGTTCTTTGAGTACACTAACTGTTACATCCTTGCACCATTTGTTCTTTGAGTACACTAACTGTTACATCCTTGCACCATTTGTTCTTTGAGTACAATAACTGTTACATCCGTGCACCATTTGTTCTTTGAGTACACTAACTGTTACATCCGTGCACCATTTGTTCTTTGATTACACCAACTGTTACATCCGTGCACCATTTGTTCTTTGAGTACAATAACTGTTACATCCGTGCACCATTTGTTCTTTGAGTACACTAACTGTTACATCCGTGCACCATTTGTTCTTTGATTACACCAACTGTTACATCCGTGCACCATTTGTTCTTTGAGTACACCAACTGTTACATCCGTGCACCATTTGTTCTTTGAGTACAATAACTGTTACATCCGTGCACCATTTGTTCTTTGATTACACCAACTGTTACATCCGTGCACCATTTGTTCTTTGAGTACACTAACTGTTACATCCGTGCACCATTTGTTCTTTGAGTACAATAACTGTTACATCCGTGCACCATTTGTTCTTTGATTACACCAACTGTTACATCCGTGCACCATTTGTTCTTTGAGTACACTAACTGTTACATCCTTGCATTATTTGTTCTTTGAGTACACTAACTCTTACATCCCTACACCATTTGTTTTTGAGTACACTAACTGTTACATCTGTGCACCATTTGTTCTTTGAGTACACTAACTGTTACATCTGTGCACCATTTGTCCTTTGAGTACAATAACTGTTACATCCGTGCACCATTTGTTTTTTGAGTACACCAACTGTTACATCCGTGCACCATTTGTTCTTTGAGTACAATAACTGTTACATCCGTGCACCATTTGTTCTTTGAGTACACTAACTGTTACATCCTTGCACCATTTGTTCTTTGAGTACAATAACTGTTACACCCTTGCACCATTTGTTCTTCTTAATGTTGTATATTATTGTGGAATGTTTCATTTTCCGAAGTTTAATTGATTTTTAACTTTTCAGAATTAATTGTCTTTGTGAGAACTTTGTGCAACTACCAAACATGTCCTGTTCCGGTTTCACAACTTTGTTAGTTTTCAATTTCAGTTCACTAGTTGCTCTACTTTAGTGAATCTGCTCAGCATGCAAGTGGTAGCTGCTTTTCTGCTATTGTTCCTTGCCTTGTCAATGTGGATTACATAATAGCAAGTATGGTATTTTCTCCCGACCTGCCTTGCGGCAGGCTGCAAACAATGGGGAATTTTTGATGAACTTACTCCTGGCAAAAGCTGCTCTCTCTTCGTTCATCTGCAAGAAGTCCTGTTAATTCTACATGTGTTAAACTTAAAGATCTTGGAATTTTCAATTATTGCTCTCGGCGAGCTGGATCACACAATGACATAATATATATACCATCAACAACACATGCTCTAAAACCTCAAGAACCTTTCCTGGTAATAAGCGTAACTCACGTGGCATAGCCAAACATATTAATCATTGTAATCTTAGTGAAATTAAATTAGAATCACAAAACAATGCTAATTTCTGTAAATCTTTGAAAATTGAATGTGTCAATCCACGATCAGCGTGTAACATGGCATGTGCATAGAGCTATATATAAGAACTAGAGTGCGCACTCCCTATACAGCGTACATATCGCTGATGTGCGCACATGGACAGCTGTCCGCCATTACCAAAACAGGCAAAAGACATCATGAAGCACCTGGATGTGCAATCACACTCCGTGTTAAGCATATAGAGTTGGATATTCATTCACTCTCAGTGTTAAGCTTATAGAGTTGGATGTTCATTCACCTTCCGTGTTAAGCATATAGAGTTGGATGTTCATTCACCTTCCGTGTTAAGCTTATAGAGTTCGATGTGCATTCACCCTCCGTGTTAAGCATATAGAGTTGGATGTTCATTCACCTTCCGTGTTAAGCATATAGAGTTGGATGTGCATTCACCCTCCGTGTTAAGCATATAGAGTTGGATGGTCATTAACCCTCCATGTTAAGCATATAGAGTTGGATGGTCATTCACCTTCCGTGTTAAGCATATAGAGTTGGATGTGCATTCACCCTCCGTGTTAAGCATATAGAGTTGGATGGTCATTAACCCTCTGTGTTAAGCATATAGAGTTAAATGTTCATTCACCTTCCGTGTTAAGCATATAGAGTTGGATGTGCATTCACCCTCCGTGTTAAGCATATAGAGTTGTATGTGCATTCACCCTCCGTGTTAAGCTTATAGAGTTGGATGTTCATTCACCTTCCGTGTTAAGCATATAGAGTTGGATGGTCATTAACCCTCCATGTTAAGCATATAGAGTTGTATGTGCATTCACCCTCCATGTTAAGCATACAGAGTTGGATGGTCATTCACCCTCCGTGTTAAGCATATAGAGTTGGATGTTCATTCACCTTCCGTGTTAAGCATATAGAGTTGGATGGTCATTTACCCTCCGTGTTAAGCATATAGAGTTGGATGTGCATTCACCCTCCATGTTAAGCATATAGAGTTGGATGGTCATTTACCCTCCATGTTAAGCATATAGAGTTGGATGTTCATTCACCCTCCGTGTTAAGCATATAGAGTTGGATGTGCATTCACCCTCCATGTTAAGCTTATAGAGTTGGATGGTCATTCACTCTCCGTGTTAAGCATATAGAGTTGGATGTTCATTCACCCTCCGTGTTAAGCATATAGAGTTGGATGTGCATTCACCCTCCATGTTAAGCTTATAGAGTTGGATGTGCATTCACCCTCCATGTTAAGCATATAGAGTTGGATGTTCATTCACCTTCCGTGTTAAGCATATAGAGTTGGATGGTCATTTACCCTCCGTGTTAAGCATATAGAGTTGGATGTGCATTCACCCTCCATGTTAAGCATATAGAGTTGGATGTTCATTCACCTTCTGTGTTAAGCATACAGAGTTGGATGTGCATTCACTCTCCATGTTAAGCATATAGAGTTGGATGTGCATTAACCCTCCGTGTTAAGCATATAGAGTTGGATGTTCATTTACCCTCCATGTTAAGCATATAGAGTTGGATGTTCATTCACCCTCCATGTTAAGCATATAGAGTTGGATGTTCATTCACCTTCCGTGTTAAGCATATAGAGTTGGATGTGCATTCACTCTCCGTGTTAAGCTTATAGAGTTGGATGTGCATTCACTCTCCATGTTAAGCATATAGAGTTGGATGTGCATTAACCCTACATGTTAAGCATATAGAGTTGGATGTTCATTCACTCTCAGTGTTAAGCTTATAGAGTTGGATGTTCATTCACCTTCTGTGTTAAGCATATAGAGTTGGATGTTCATTCACCCTCCGTGTTAAGCATATAGAATTGGATGGTCATTCACCCTCCATGTTAAGCATATAGAGTTGGATGTGCATTAACCCTCCGTGTTAAGCATATAGAGTTGGATGTTCATTCACCCTCACGTGTGAAGCATATAGAGTTGGATGTTCATTCACCCTCCGTGTTAAGCATATAGAGTTGGATGTTCATTCACCTTCTGTGTTAAGCATATAGAGTTGGATGTTCATTCACCCTCCGTGTTAAGCATATAGAGTTGGATGTGCATTCACCCTCCGTGTTAAGCATATAGGGTTGGGTGGTCATTCTCCCTCCGTGTTAAGCATATAGAGTTGAATGTTCATTCACCTTCCGTGTGAAGCATATAAAGTTGAATGTTCATTTACCCTACGTGTTAAGCATATAGAGTTGGATGTTCATTTACCCTCCGTGTTAAGCATATAGAGTTGGATGTTCATTCACTCTCCGTATTAAGCATATAGAGTTGGATGTGCATTCACCCTCCATGTTAAGCATACAGAGTTGGATGGTCGTTCACCCTCCGTGTTAAGCATATAGAGTTGGATGTTCATTCACTCTCCGTGTTAAGCATATAGAGTTGGATGGGCATTCACTCTCCGTGTTAAGCATATAGAGTTGGATGTTCATTCACCTTCCGTGTTAAGCATATAGAGTTGGATGTGCATTCACTCTCCGTGTTAAGCTTATAGAGTTGGATGTGCATTCACCCTCCGTGTTAAGCATATAGAGTTGGATGTTCATTCACCTTCCGTGTTAAGCATATAGAGTTGTATGTGCATTCACCCTCCGTGTTAAGCATATAGAGTTGGATGTTCATTCACCCTCCATGTTAAGCATATAGAGTTGGATGGTCATTAACCCTCCGTGTTAAGCATATAGAGTTGGATGTGCATTAACCCTACATGTTAAGCATATAGAGTTGGATGTTCATTCACCCTCCGTGTTAAGCATATAGAGTTGGATGTGCATTCACCCTCCATGTTAAGCTTATAGAGTTGGATGGTCATTCACCCTCTGTGTTAAGCATATAGAGTTGGATGTGCATTCACCCTCCATGTTAAGCTTAGAGAGTTGGATGTGCATTCACCCTCCGTGTTAAGCATATAGAGTTGGATGTTCATTCACCTTCCGTGTTAAGCATATAGAGTTGGATGGTCATTTACCCTCCGTGTTAAGCATATAGAGTTGGATGTGCATTCACCCTCCATGTTAAGCTTATAGAGTTGGATGGTCATTCACTCTCTGTGTTAAGCATATAGAGTTGGATGGTCATTCACCCTCTGTGTTAAGCATATAGAGTTGGATGTGCATTTACCCTCCATGTTAAGCATATAGAGTTGGATGTTCATTCACCTTCCGTGTTAAGCATATAGAGTTGGATGGTCATTTACCCTCCATGTTAAGCATATAGAGTTGGATGTTCATTCACCCTCCGTGTTAAGCATATAGAGTTGGATGTGCATTCACCCTCCATGTTAAGCTTATAGAGTTGGATGGTCATTCACTCTCCGTGTTAAGCATATAGAGTTGGATGTTCATTCACCCTCCGTGTTAAGCATATAGAGTTGGATGTGCATTCACCCTCCATGTTAAGCTTATAGAGTTGGATGTGCATTTACCCTCTGTGTTAAGCATATAGAGTTGGATGTTCATTCACCTTCCGTGTTAAGCATATAGAGTTGGATGGTCATTTACCCTCCGTGTTAAGCATATAGAGTTGGATGTGCATTCACCCTCCGTGTTAAGCATATAGAGTTGGATGTGCATTCACCCTCTGTGTTAAGCATATAGAGTTGGATGTTCATTCACCTTCCGTGTTAAGCATATAGAGTTGGATGTGCATTCACTCTCCATGTTAAGCATATAGAGTTGGATGTTCATTCACCCTCCATGTTAAGCATATAGAGTTGGATGTTCATTCACCTTCCGTGTTAAGCATATAGAGTTGGATGTGCATTCACTCTCCATGTTAAGCATATAGAGTTGGATGTGCATTAACCCTCCGTGTTATGCATATAGAGTTGGATGTTCATTTACCCTCCATGTTAAGCATATAGAGTTGGATGTTCATTCACCCTCCATGTTAAGCATATAGAGTTGGATGTTCATTCACCTTCCGTGTTAAGCATATAGAGTTGGATGTGCATTCACTCTCCGTGTTAAGCTTATAGAGTTGGATGTGCATTCACTCTCCATGTTAAGCATATAGAGTTGGATGTTCATTCACCCTCCATGTTAAGCATACAGAGTTGGATGGTCATTCACCCTCCGTGTTAAGCATATAGAGTTGGATGTGCATTCACTCTCCATGTTAAGCATATAGAGTTGGATGTGCATTAACCCTACATGTTAAGCATATAGAGTTGGATGTTCATTCACTCTCAGTGTTAAGCTTATAGAGTTGGATGTTCATTCACCTTCTGTGTTAAGCATATAGAGTTGGATGTTCATTCACCCTCCGTGTTAAGCATATAGAATTGGATGGTCATTCACCCTCCATGTTAAGCATATAGAGTTGGATGTGCATTAACCCTCCGTGTTAAGCATATAGAGTTGGATTTTCATTCACCCTACGTGTGAAGCATATAGAGTTGGATGTTCATTCACCCTCCGTGTTAAGCATATAGAGTTGGATGTTCATTCACCTTCTGTGTTAAGCATATAGAGTTGGATGTTCATTCACCCTCCGTGTTAAGCATATAGAGTTGGATGTGCATTCACCCTCCGTGTTAAGCATATAGGGTTGGGTGGTCATTCACTCTCCGTATTAAGCATATAGAGTTGGATGTGCATTCATCCTCCATGTTAAGCATACAGAGTTGGATGGTCATTCACCCTCCGTGTTAAGCATATAGAGTTGGATGTTCATTCACTCTCCGTGTTAAGCATATAGAGTTGGATGTGCATTCACCCTCCATGTTAAGCATACAGAGTTGGATGGTCATTCACCCTCCGTGTTAAGCATATAGAGTTGGATGTGCATTCACCTTCCGTGTTAAGCATACAGAGTTGGATGGTCATTCACCCTCAGTGTTAAGCATATAGAGTTGGAAGTGCATTCACCCTCCGTGTTAAGCATATAGAGTTGGATGTGCATTAACCCTCCGTGTTAAGCATATAGAGTTGGATGTGCATTCACTCTCCATGTTAAGCATATAGAGTTGGATGTGCATTAACCCTACATGTTAAGCATATAGAGTTGGATGGTCATTAACCCTCCGTGTTAAGCATATAGAGTTGGATGTTCATTTACCCTCTGTGTTAAGCATATAGAGTTGGATGTGCATTCACCCTCCGTGTTAAGCATATAGAGTTGGATGTGCATTCACCCTCCGTGTTAAGCATATAGAGTTGGATGGTCATTAACCCTCCGTGTTAAGCATATAGAGTTGGATGTTCATTTACCCTCTGTGTTAAGCATATAGAGTTGGATGTTCATTCACCCTCCATGTTAAGCATATAGAGTTGGATGTGCATTCACCCTCCATGTTAAGCATATAGAGTTGGATGTGCATTCACTCTCCGTGTTAAGCATATAGAGTTGGATGTTCATTCACTCTCAGTGTTAAGCATACAGAGTTGGATGTGCATTCACCTTCCGTGTTAAGCATATAGAGTTGGATGTGCATTCACCCTCCGTGTTAAGCATATAGAGTTGGATGTTCATTCACTCTCAGTGTTAAGCATACAGAGTTGGATGTGCATTCACCTTCTGTGTTAAGCATAAAGAGTTGGATGTTCATTCACCCTCCGTGTTAAGCATATAGAGTTGAATGTTCATTCACCTTCCGTGTTAAGCATATAGAGTTGGATGTTCATTCACCTTCCGTGTTAAGCATATAGAGTTGGATGTTCATTTACCCTCCGTGTTAAGCATATAGAATTGGATGTGCATTCACCCTCCGTGTTAAGCTTATAGAGTTGGATATCAAAAAACCCATCTCCATGATGTAAAGTCTAGGTGTGAAGCAAGTGGATTTTATTTCTTAAATATTTATTCTAATTGTCTTACTTTTAACAGGGCCCCTACAAGTGATCATTTTGAGGCAATTTTTAGAAAAATGTTGTAAATTTTCGTAAAATTTTGTTCATTTTTGGGGACTTTCCTTAAAATTTCAGTGAAATGTTTGACAATTTTAGGTAATTTCTTATCATTTTGGGGCAATTTTGAGGGAACTTTTGTCAATTTTTTGGAAATTTGGTCATTTTCAGGCACCCTTTTTTTTCAAATTGGGGTGAATTGTTTGACAATTTAAGGAAAATTTCTTTTATTTCTTGCAATTTTGTTCAATTTTGAAGAAATTTTGTCAATTTTTGAAAAATTTGTTGACAAATTTGAAATAATGATACCAAATATTCCTTTAAATTAACCTTCATTTTTGCAAAATATTCTTCGATTTTTGGGAAATTTAGTTAATTTTCAGCCACTTTCCTTAAAACTTTGGTGATCTGTTTGTCAACATTTTAGTCAATTTTCTTTGACTTTTAAGGAAAATTGTGTCAATTGTTTTAAAATTTGTTGAAAAATTTCATATGAATTTACCAAATTTTCCTTCAGTTTAATATTAATAATTTCCCAATTTTACTTCCACAAGCCCCAACAAATCCTCTTAAGTCATTATTATCATTTTTGCACATCAGCAAAAAAGTGGGGGGCTAAAGCCCCCTCCCCCCATCTCCCATGGTCTCTGTTATAAGTATATAAAAAAAAAGATGACACTCCATGACAAGTCATAATCTTGGTAATTACCATGCCATGAATTATGGTTATGCTTGAAATCATTGTTGTACCTCTCTTGTGCTCTAATACCAGCTGTTTCAAACATGAAGGCTTACAGGTCATTTAAATGTAACAAAGCACAATAAGAAACTAAAAAACTGATAGCAGGGGTGGTGCCAGGATTTCTCGAACAGGATAGGGGTGGGGGGTGTCTTCCCAGGACAGGGGGCTCAGAGAGACTCTAAAATATATCCCACAATAAAAAAAATATATAAATTTTCTTGATGGCTCCACAAAATTTCCTGATGGGGAGAGGGGGCTGTAGCCCCTGCCTCCCCCCGCCTGGTGCCACCCCTGACTGACAGGAAAATTTAGTATTGTATAATCATATAAACCAAACTATTATAGAAAAACAAAAATGGAAGTAAATTAGCATATCATTCATCAATCAAATTAATCATGAAGTTTAGATTAATAAATAAGAACACACAGCATTATTAGTAATCAATAATGCATACAAAGTAAAACAAAACTAATGAACCACAAACAGCCAACAACGATAACACACACACACACACACACAACAATTCTTTGTGTGAAGGACTATGGACATCTTGTGGCAACATGGGCTAAAATGGTTTAAAATATCAACTAAACCATGAAACCAGCAAAACAATTCTAACAAAATTGGTTTAAAATTGACCAGGATTTACAGTCAGTCAACGTAGAGGTAGCTACAGTCACTCGCGTTAACATACGTACGTCAAAAATCTTTTGCCTGTTTTGGTAATGGCAGACAGCTGCCCATGCATGCACAGCAATTTATCAAAGTCTGCACTCTAGTTCTTATATATAGCTCTATGGGCATGTAACATTTATGATTATGTTTTGGATCAAAATTGAGATATTTGTGCCATCATCGAGACATGGTTCAATGAAATACAGGTCCCATAAAACATGATTTTACACAAACAACTACAAATTAGACGATCATTCTAGATTGGATTAAAGATGGGTGGTGTTGCCATTTTCTAGAAGTCTTTTATGAAACTTACAGTCGTACAGAAAACTAACTTTGATTTGTTTCAAGTAGCAGAGTGCCACTGGGTACTAAGACACTTGAATGTAAACATACATATTGCAGTGGTGTATAGACCCCTGTGAGACCTTCGGACATGAATGCAAACAATGTCGAAACTTCTACATTTTTGGAGGAATTTGATTTTTTCTTGAAAGTTTTGTTTTATCAAAGGACAATATAGTTATAGTGGTTGATTTCAACTTCTGTGTCAACAAACCTGAAAGCAGAGATGCTGCCAAGGTTTTTGATGTATTAATGACATATGATCTTTAAAATACATTTCATTTCCCCATGCATGAGTCTGGTAATACCCTAGATTTGATCATTTAAACAAAAAAACTCTGATATTTCAACAATCAATTTAAAGCCAACTTATTACACTTCGGATCACATGTTCATTTGTGCAAACATAATATTCACAAACCTGAAGAGATCACGACATGCCCGACAATATCCTACAGGAATTTTGCATCCATTGATTTGGAAGATTTTAGGAGTGATTTAATGAGATCCACTCTGTATGCAATGCAATTTGAGGATGATAGTGAATTGACAGATTCCTATAAATCTGTCTTGAGTTATCTGTACAGATGTATACACCACTAATCACTAAAACTAGCAAGGTTGTACCCAGCAATAAGTGGTACAATGCTGATCTTCTTAAACTAAAACAACAAGGGAGAAAACATGAAATAATATGGCAGGAAAAGAAGACTTGAAGCCCAAAATCAGTTCAAGAAGTCACAAAATGAATGCGTGAAGCAACTTAAATTCAGGTATTTTTCTCACATCATTGATGAATGTGGCAACGACCAAAGAGAGTTATTCAAGAGCAATCAATATTCTTGCAGGAAAATAGAAAAAAATTTTTTCAGTACACTCATCTGGGGTTCAGCTTGAAATTGACTTTAAAAAAGAAGAAAGAAATTGAAGATCTCGCTTAGCGGGAAGGACTTGAACCTTTAGTGGACTATGCCAAATACAACACAACTAAAAGTATTGTGGTCTAGCTTCTTTGTGCTCAGTGAGGACAATGTAAAGGAGCCGATTTCAAAGTCATCTTCAAAAACTTGCATCTTAGATCCCCCCATACCAACCAATTTTTTTTTTTAAACAAATAATTGATGATATGCTCCCAGTATTAACAAAAATCATAAATATGTCGTTGCAGCAAGGATCTTTTCCAGACATGTGGGTAACTGAAGAAAAACTGCCTTCCTTTATATAGAGTGCACAACTACAGATCCATCAGTAATCTAAGCTACATAAACTGATTGAGTCGGCCTCTATGGGTCAGTTTACGGACCACATGGCAAGGCATTCTTTGTCATGCAGTCAAAATTTTGCATACAAGAAGGGCCACAGCACAGACACAATTATAACTAACATCCATTCTAACATTCTTATGGAAATGAACGACCGAAATGTGGTTCTTCTGGTTATGCTGGACCTCAGTGCTGCCTTTGATACAGTGGACTTAAGTTCTCTGTATAATGTTATAAGTTCACATTTGCCCTCAAAAGGAGGCTATGCTGATGACCATCAACTGTATTTATCCTTCAATTCTGGTATACAGTAACTGATAATAAATTGCTTTCAGTTCAAGCTATGAATTCGTGCATTGCTGATATAAGAACGTGGATGCTTACACATAAATTGAAAATTAATGACAATAAAACGTAATTCCTTATTTTAGGTTCAAGTCAAATGCTCTCTGAAGTAGCCATCCAATCTATAACACTTGATCGAGCTGAGATAAAACCAGTTGTTAAAAACCGTGGGGTAATTTTTGACATAAATCTTTCGATGGATCTTTAAGTTGGTATGGTTTGTTCAAAAACTTTTGCACAGCTCTATAAACTCAGCAAAATAAAACGTTATGTAAATAGAAAACCCTTGTTAAATTAATTTACGCATTCGTTACATCCCATTTAGACTATTGTAATAGCATACTATTCGGAATCCAAAAATACCAGCTACAAAAGCTTTAATGCATTCAAAATGCCGCTGCTAGATTAATCACTAACACCATAAGATCTCAGCACATAACACCCATTCTTAATGATTTGCACAGGCTCAAGGTTGAACATAGAATTAACTTTAACATCATTTTACTTACCTTCAAAGCTAGAGTTGGTTTGGCGCCATCTTATATTAATGACATTTTGATTACAGACAACTCCTCCAGAAACTTGAGATCATCACACCAAAACGAATATAAATTACCAGGCACCAAGTCAATAACAATAGGACGCTGGTCATTTTTATATGCTTCCCCATTTCTTCGGAGTTCGCTTCCATTAAATCTCAGAAACACATCCAATATAAGGCCCCGGTCATTCTTATATGCTTCCCCATTTCTTCGGAGTTCGCTTCCATTAAATCTCCCAAACACATCCAATATAAGTTCATTCAATAAAAGTTTGATAAGTTATTTATGTACTTTGTGCTATAGTTCCTAATTTCATCTTTGTTTGTATGTTTGTAATTGTGCGTGGATGTGTGTAATTTCTATGTATTTATGTATGTACAGCCCTGCTAGTGTTATTTTGATTCTAGCAGCACTGTATAAATTCTTACTAAGATTAAGACTAAGATCATCTGTCATATGTGTCCACTCTGATTGTCCATACCTTAAAAATCAATTTTCCTTAATTTTTCATTAAGGTCAAAAAGTTGTTTTACACTCGTTTACACTTCTTTGATACTAAATTTTTTGTTACCCTCTTTTACAGATGACACAAGCAGTTTGGTCGCAAGTGGGTCACATGACCAGACGTTACTTATCTGGGAGTGGAACGAAGAAGAGAAGACACATGAGTGTTTATATTGCTGCCGTGGTCACGCTAGGAGTGTGGATAGCATAGCTGTTGATAAACAACAAACACGGGTAAACTTCATCCCATGAATGTCATGTTATACACCTCTAATATTGTAAAAAGTTGTTCAATTCAGTAAATGGTGGAAATGCAAGAAGTTCTTGACTTTTTCATTTGTTTACTTTCATTCATAAACATTGTTGTAATTCACATAGTTCTTCCAGAAAGTTAGCAAACTTGGTCAAAGTTAGCAAACTTGGTCAAAGTTAGCAAACTTGGTCAAAGTTAGCAAACTTGTTTAAAGTTAGCAAACTTGGTCTTACAATTGTTGAATTTGTAAATTTCGATGGCTATGCAATACATCCAAATTTTGCTTCTAATTTTCATTTAGCCTTTTCCCTGCAAGAACCTCTATTTCTGCAGGAATGACTTTACTGCTAGAAGCAAGTAAGAATCCTACCACATTACATCACACTACTCATCACCTGTAGATGATTGTACAGAGATGAGTTATGTACTCCAGGGCCTCATCATGTGTGTAATTTTATGACAGGATTCACTTAGAAAGGTTGTTTTTATCAGGGAGTTTTTAAGATCCTGTTGGGTTTGAGTGCAATGCACTGAAAATCTATTTATTCACCATTGTTTTTTTGCTATCATAAATTTGTCAAAATTTGGTCAGAAGTTTGTCTACTGCATATGATCGAAAATTTATAGTTTTCATGTTGTTGTTGACTGAAGCTATTGAAAATATTTTGTTATATGCAAAACTTGTGGCGTGTGAAACAAACAGATAAAATTACCAAACTGCATGTCCTAACTTTCAATATTTCAAATGATGACAATGTAGTTTGATGTTGATTGCGAGTAAAAATGTTAAGAATTCAAAGCCTCCTTATGATTTCAGCTGCACAACTTTATAGAATTGTGACAGAGGATTAAAAAGACGTATGTTGTTTAAGAAAATGAAGCATACTGTACTGTAGGTCTTCTAATTAGTACATACAATTTTTATTAAAAGTTTCCCAATTTAAAATGTCTCTACTGTCCGTAGATATTTGAAGTTTTTAAGTTCTGTGGCTCTGCATGATTATCTTATATGAAACATGATATCACATTTAACAAAATGATGAAGAAAATGTTCAAAAATCTTTTGTGAAGGTTAAAGTTCTCTCAAATTTTTGTAGAAACAACTGGAATCAGACTAACAGTTATGAAACAGGATATTACAAGGAACAAAATGATGAAGAACATGTTCAAATCTCTTTTGTGAAGGTTAAAGTTCTCTCAGATTTTTGTTGAAATGACTGAAATCAGACTAGCAGTTATGAAACAGGATATAACAAGGAAGAAAATGATGAAGAACATGTTCAAAACTCTTTTGTGAAGGTTAAAAGTTCTCTCAGATTTTTGTTGAAATGACTGAAATCAGACTAGCAGTTATGAAACAGGATATAACAAGGAACAAATTGATGAAGAACATGTTCAAAACTCTTTTGTGAAGGTTAAAAGTTCTCTCAGATTTTTGTTGAAATGACTGAAATCAGACTAGCAGTTATGAAACAGGATATAACAAGGAACAAAATGATGAAGAACATGTTCAAAACTCTTTTGTAAAGGTTAAAGTTCTCTCAGATTTTTGTAGAAACAACTGAAATCAGACTAACAGTTATGAAACAGGATATTATTACAAGGAACAAAATGATGAAGAACATGTTCAAAACTCTTTTGTGAAGGTTAAAGTTCTCTCAGATTTTTGTTGAAATGACTGAAATCAGACTAGCAGTTATGAAACAGGATATTACAAGGAACAAAATGATGAAGAACATGTTCAAAACTCTTTTGTGAAGGTTAAAAGTTCTCTCAGATTTCTGTTGAAATGACTGAAATCAGACTAGCAGTTATGAAACAGGATATAACAAGGAACAAAATGATGAAGAACATGTTCAAAACTCTTTTGTGAAGGTTAAAGTTCTCTCAGATTTTTGTAGAAATGACTGAAATCAGACTAGCAGTGACATCACAGCCTCACATTTCTTCAAATTCTTTGTGTATTTTATTGAGGGATATTTTGCAGTTGTGTGACTTACCATCATTGGATATGTCAGGATAGTGCTAAAAGATGGTCTATTGAAGTGATTGTACCTTGAAAAATTTGGAGAGAATCAGTAAAACTTAACATTTATTTTCAATTTGAATACATTAACATTGTTAAAAAAGTGAGCGTGTGATGTCACTCTTCTGTAGTAGACTTTCTACACCAGTCATTTTTATACAAGCTTAAAAGGATTTTAAAGTTAATGACGATATTAATATTATATTTATTAGTTTTATATAAAGCTTTCCTACAATCTCACTCAAAGTGCTTGAACCTTCAAGTTGTCCAATCGTCTCACAAACGAAACTTTCTCAAGTCCCTGGGGACTGTTCTCATTGCGCAGCCACCGCAGCGCCGCAGCGCAGCAGCCACCGCAGCGCAGCAGCCACCGCAGCGCAGCAGCCACTGCAGCGCAGCCGCCAGCGCAGCCGCCAGCGCAGCCGCCAGCGCAGCCGCCAGCGCAGCCGCCAGCGCAGCCGCCACCGCAGCGCAGCCGCCACCGCAGCGCAGCAGCCACCGCAGCGCAGCAGCCACCGCAGCGCAGCAGCCACCGCAGCGCAGCAGCCACCGCAGCGCAGCAGCCACAGCGCAGCAGTCATTTAAATTGATCAGGTATCATTACCCTGCTCTGTTCCCAAATGCTGAGCCCAAATGAGAGGGCAGCACGTCTCATTTTTAAAGTCTTTGGTATGACCGGTAAACAAACCCACGGACCCAGGGCTTTACCAATTGAGCTAGCCAGTTCAATATCTCTTGTGCAAAACAAGGTATTATGATATTTTCCTCACCATGCTGAGTGTATTTTTGTTTCCTCACCATGCTGAGTGTATTTTGTTTCCTCACCATGCTGAGTTTATTTTTGTTTCCTCGCTATGCTGAGTGAAGGTTGTTTTCTCACTATGCTGAGTGTAGTTTTGTTTCCTCACCATACTGAGTGTGTTTTTGTTTCCTCATCATGCTGAGTGTATTTTTGTTTCCTCACTATACTGAGCGTATTTTTGTTTCCTCACCATGCTGAGTGTATTTTGTTTCTTCACCATACTGAGTGTATTTTGTTTCCTAATTATGCTGAGTTTATTTCTGTTTCCTCGCTATGCTGAGTGAAGATTGTTTTCTCACTATGCTGAGTGTAGTTTTGTTTCTCCACCATACTGAGTGTATTTTTGTTTCCTCACCATGCTCAGTGTATTTTGTTTCCTCACCATACTGAGTGTATTTTGTTTCCTCACCATACTCAGTGTAGTTTGTTTCCTCACCATACTGAGTGTAATTTTGTTTCCTCACCATACTCAGTGTAGTTTGTTTCCTCACCATACTGAGTGTAATTTTGTTTCCTCACCATACTGAGTGTAGTTTGTTCCTCACCATACTGAGTGTAATTTTGTTTTCACACCATACTACAGTGTAATTTTGTTTCCTCACCATACTGAGTAGTTTGTTTCCTCACCATACTGAGTGTAATTTTGTTTCCTCACCATACTGAGTGTAGTTTGTTTCCTCACCATACTGAGTGTAATTTTGTTTTCACACCATGCTGAGTGAAGTTTGTTTCCTCACCATGCTCAGTGTATTTTGTTTCCTCACCATACTGAGTGTATTTTGTTTCCTCACCATACTGAGTGTATTTTTGTTTCCTCACTATACTGAGTGTATTTTGTTTCCTCACCATGCTGAGTGTATTTTGTTTCCTCACCATGCTGAGTGTATTTTATTTCCTCCCCATACTGAGTGTACTTTTGTTTCCTCACCATACTGAGTGTATTTTTGTTTGCTCACAAAAGTGCCTTGATTATTCAGCTTTCTGTAATCTGAATACACACAAAAAACCTTGGGCTACTTGACTGTGATGTGCATGGGAATGGCATATAAACAATCATTGTTTTGAGTGGAAACACACTACACTGAACAGAAAGTCGGGTTGGTATTTTTCATACCTGACTTTTCAGGATCAACTCGGGTGTCGGGTGCGGGTAGGCTTAATGAGAAACTTTTCGGTATGTTTGTGGTTAACATTACATTTACCTGTTGATATACTTCCATTAAATCTTGAATTAGGTACCCTCGCATATCTGGAAACACCTTAGATTCTGATCAGTCAAGCCCATCAGTTACAGATATCAAACTTCAATCAGTGAGCAAATCAAGCAAAAGGTCCATGTTATTCAACACTGTGCTTTGATGCACAAGCAACAATCTTGCATTCTAATCTATCATTTTTACGCACTTTGCTAAGAGCTTCACTTTAAATTTACTGGAGTTTGTTGTATTTCTAAACTGAGGCACAGTACTTTCTTTGGAGGATTTGATTAATTGAGATGGTTTTTAAGAGCATAAATCATCAAATAATGCTCTTTGAAATATGTGTTGTGAAACTGTACATTTAAACTTTTACACTTTGAAAAGTGCAAGGCCAAATAAATGGGGGGAAAGTAAGGATCAATGAATCATACATCACATTGATTGATTTACCACTATGCATCATGAATGTATGCCAAAAAAGATATTTACTGTGGCAAAATGTTCTTTGTCTGAGAAACTGAAATCTTTTCTACATTTTTAATGATGTACAGTAGTGCACGGTTTCTTGATTAATTTTAGGTAGGCTTAATGAGAAACTTTTCGGTATGTTTGTGGTTAACATTACATTTACCTGTTGATATACTTCCATTAAATCTTGAATTAGGTACCCTCGCATATCTGGAAACACCTTAGATTCTGATCAGTCAAGCCCATCAGTTACAGATATCAAACTTCAATCAGTGAGCAAATCAAGCAAAAGGTCCATGTTATTCAACACTGTGCTTTGATGCACAAGCAACAATCTTGCATTCTAATCTATCATTTTTTTACCGCACTTTGCTAAGAGCTTCACTTTAAATTTACTGGAGTTTGTTGTATTTCTAAACTGAGGCACAGTACTTTCTTTGGAGGATTTGATTAATTGAGATGGGTTTTTAAGAGCATAAATCATCAAATAAAGCTTTTGGTAAAAAAAAAAAATAGATTTGCTCTTTGAAATATGTGTTGTGAAACTGTACATTTAAACTTTTACACTTTGAAAAGTGCAAGGCCAAATAAATGGGGGGAAAGTAAGGATCAATGAATCATACATCACATTGATTGATTTACCACTATGCATCATGAATGTATGCCAAAAAAGATATTTACTGTGGCAAAATGTTCTTTGTCTGAGAAACTGAAATCTTTTCTACATTTTTAATGATGTACAGTAGTGCACGGTTTCTTGATTAATTTTTTCTAAGGGTCACCATTTTACAACAGCCTCATGCTGTGGGCCAATTACGTGGCAAAACCAGCATCACATGACAAACAAAATCTGTCAAAACAATCCCTGAATACAAACAAGCTGAGTGCACACGCGATAAGGATGTACACCAGATGTCGGCGGTTCTTTTATCCGCCTTCCTTTGACACGCCGCGAGTCTGCCCATTTTATAGCAGAACTAAAAGTAACATTTTATTTGATAAGCAGCAATGTTCTAATGCACTGAACTGCCTTGGAAAACCCAAAATAAACAAAAAAATTGTGATTTTTACTGACCTTATTCAGAACATACTATATATTTTTTCCACCATGACAATTGTTTGTGGGCCAGATTAAAATGTCTGGCGGGCCAGATTTGGCCCGGGGCCGCCTATTAAAAATCGCTGATGTATCGTATAATAGTTTAATGTATTGCAGCTACACCTGTAATATGCCCAGAATTGTTCTTTTTAGATATGCAGCGGTTCTTTTGACAAGATGCTTAAAGTATGGTCAGCAAGTAAGTACTCAGGCTCATTGCTTAGAAATGGGAAAGTCATCCATATTGTTACCAAGGGCAACAATATGGATGGTAACCACATTTTGCAACCAAACATTCACAAAGGTAGAGGTTTATGTTGTTCCATGTTCTGTATCCTAAAAATTACTAGAAAGATTTTCATTTTGATTGGTAGAAAAATGTATTAAGGAAAGATGAGCCACGACTTCAAAGTTTTTATGATTCATGTGGGGGTGTGGCTCAATGGGAAGAGCATCAACAAATTACGTCAGAGATAATAGAGAATTAAGAGACAAGGATGGATGAAGTTTTTGCATTTCTTCTTGGGATTTACAATATATTCTAGTTTTATTGTAAATGTAAAAAGTCATCTCAGCTCGAAGACAGAAATTTCTTATAAAGGTGTATTTAGTTCATATTTAAAATTGATTCACAGCTGATTTTGTTGTATTTTCATTTTGTTCCAGTTAGTCATCTTCTAACAAACAATATTGCTAAATCTTTTGAGTAAAACTGAATTTGGCATTTTGTCAGTATTTGTAATGTGACTTAAATTTTTTTTTAAATGAAAAGTTTTTTGTTTGATTAATCTGTGGCAAAGTTTTTACACTGAAGTGTTACTGTCAATGAAAATTTATGTGAACAAAATCTACGTTATAAGTCGTCTGTAATCTTAATCACCCTTTTATAAGATTAAACTTAATATAAGTCATTTATCTTTCTCTTTATAATTAATCATTCTTCTGTAAATTCAAACTGTCTGTAAGATTAGAAGTGCAGTCTCTCATATCAGGTCCTTAAAGTTTGGGAATATTTCTGTTTTAAACAGTCCCATCCTCAGAAGAGGAGCCTCCAGAAGAGCAGGAACGAAAGAAGGCAAAATCTGAAGGACCCAAGCCACAAACAAGGGTGAGCATAATACCTAGATTTGATGCAAAAATTGACCCAAATAATGCATTGTTAAACACATCCCCCTCACATTCCCTCTCTACATGTTCCCTTGGACCTTTCTCGCCCTCTCCATCACAAACTTCTGCCAAAGCAACTTACAATCAAACTCCAACTACCACAATAGCATCTTATAAGGATGTTTCAGCTGATGTCATGAGGTCACACGACTTTATTTACATCGCCATTTTGTAGGGGAAAGAAGGCTGTTGTCTGCTGTACACTTAATTAAACTTACATACATTTGCATATTGTTATATAAGATTAATTTTGTAAGATAATTATGCTGGAATCTTGCTGTGCCATTGGTTGCACTTAATAGACATGTTTTAAACCCACTGATTAAGATTACCTGAAGTACTTGCAGGGTAATATTGTCTCTTAAATAACATTTTATATTTATTCATCTGGCTAGTTTATTTTAACCAGCGCATGTTTGAATTAAAGTCATGTGATGAAATGCCTGAGACTAGTATGCCTACATATCCCCACCATATGACATATGTGATGTATTAACAACATGATAGCCTAAAACCTTTATACAAATGTTTATATTTATATCTTTAATGTCAGTCTTGTTCTGAAGGCCTTTTGTTTACATTTAAGATATTCTAATTAATGCAGTCTGTAACCTGTAGTGGCCCCTCCTCTCTTACCAAATTAGATGGTTGTGCCATAAACTTAACAACAGTGCATTGATTTAATTTTCAGTGGTTACTGTACATAAGGTTATTAGTAGGTGTCATGGTGGTCCTAGGATTATAAGGTTATTAGTAGGTGTCATGGTGATAGTAGGTGTCATGGTGGTCCTAGGATTATAAGGGTATTAGTAGGTGTCATGGTGGTCCCAGGATTATAAGGTTATTGGTAGGTGTCATGGTGGTCCCAGGATTATAAGGTAATTAGTAGGTGTCATGGTGGTCCTAGGATTATAAGGGTATTAGTAGGTGTCATGGTGGTCCCAGAATAATAAGGTTATTAGTAGGTGTCATGGTTATCCTACCATTATAAGCTTATTAGTAGGTGTCATGGTGGTGTAGGATTATAAGGTAATTAGTAGGTGTCATGGTGGTCCTAGGATTATAAGGTTATTAGTAGGTGTCATGGTTATCCTAGGATTATAAGGTTATAAGTAGGTGTCATGGTGGTCCTAGGATTATAAGGTTATTAGTAGGTGTCATGGTGGTCCATGGTGGTGTAGGATTATAAGGTTATTAGTAGGTGTCATGGTGGTCCCAGAATTATAAGGTTATTAGTAGGTGTCATGGTTATCCTACCATTATAAGGTTATTAGTAGGTGTCATGGTGGTCCTAGGATTATAAGATTATTAGTAGGTGTCATGGTGGTCCTAGGATTATAAGGGTATTAGTAGGTGTCATGGTGGTCCTAGGATTATAAGGGTATTAGTAGGTGTCATGGTTATCCTACCATTATAAGGTTATTAGTAGGTGTCATGGTGGTCCTAGGATTATAAGGTTATTAGAAGGTGTCATGGTGGTCCTAGGATTATAAGGTTATCAGTAGGTGTCATGGTGGTCCCAGGATTATAAGGTAATTAGTAGGTGTCATGGTGGTCCTAGGATTATAAGGTTATTAGTAGGTGTCATGGTTATCCTAGCATTATAAGGTTATTAGTAGGTGTCATGGTGGTCCTAGGATTATAAGGTAATTAGTAGGTGTCATGGTGGTCCCAGGATTATAAGGTCATTAGTAGGTGTCATGGTGGTCCCAGGATTATAAGGTTATTAGTAGGTGTCATGGTGGTCCTAGGATTATAAGGTCATTAGTAGGTGTCATGGTGGTCCTAGGATTATAAGGTTATTAGTAGGTGTCATGATTATCCTAGCATTATAAGGTTATTAGTAGGTGTCATGATGGTCCTAGGATTATAAGGTTATCAGTAGGTGTCATGGTGGTCCTAGGATTATAGGTAATTAGTAGGTGTCATGGTGGTCCCAGGATTATAAGGTTATTAGTAGGTGTCATGGTTATCCTAGCATTATAAGGTTATTAGTAGGTGTCATGATGGTCCTAGTATTATAAGGTAATTAGTAGGTGTCATGGTGGTCCTAGGATTTCCCAGAAAGCAGAGTCTGCAAGATGTATGTTAGGTGCATGAACAAAAAACCCTGATTGAGAGGGCCTCCTTTATTGGCTATCTGGTTACAGTGTGATTTATCAACTTGTGTATGTTGTAGGATTAAAACAGCACCATAGGAATAATTTTAAAAGTGTGGGGGGAGGGGAGCAAGGGGGGGGGGGTGCTAAACCACTAATAGCATAGGGTAATCAAGATGGGGGCTAAACTATTGATATCATAGGGTAATTTAGATAAGAGGTGGGTGGGGGGGCTAAACCATTAATAGCATAGGGTAATCAAGATGTAAAAGGTCCCCTAGCACCCTTTTTCCTACGGGCATGTGAAAGTTTCTGAAGAACAAAGAAAACAAATTGACAAAAGTTACGAGAAGAGCTGACAGTCGAATGTGAGGCCCTTAGTTTTTATCAATTTATGCAGATTTTTATAATTGAAGTTGCATAATATGGCCTGTTTTCACAAACGTTTTCACCCATCGCGTGCAAACGAGCATAAACAATTGCCAAAAAGAATTGGAAAACATGTACAAAGTTTGAGAACTCTGGTTGGGATTTAGTAATGATATTCCATACTGCGCGCTGGGTGCAAGAAAGGTATTTGATTTATTATGAGACTCACTTAAATTTGCCCTTACTTTTGGGACGCCAGCTCCTTTAATTCAGATCTAAAATCATCTTTGCAGATATTTTAATGTCCGCAAGCAAATGTCTCTACGTCCCAATAAAATTTGTTTTTACAATGTATAGAAACATAATTGTAATATTTCTCTTTTTCCTAGACACCACTCATTACATTAGAAGGTCACAAAGAGGCAATATCAAGTGTGATGTGGCTCGGCACAGATGAAATTTGCAGTGCATCGTGGGATCATACCATGTTGCTATGGGACCTCAACACTGGCTCACAAACATCATCTCTTGTACGTTTTTTTTCTTCATCAGATTATCAAAATCATCTCATATATCACATATTTTAACTAAGTTTTAATCACTGGGAAAGAACCAGTGGTGTCTAGATGTGTAGGAAGTGGGGGAAAACTATCCCCACCTCTGAGAGAATTTTACCTTCCTGGTTACATGCTTACTGCTCAGTTGGTGGTTACATGCTTCCTGCTCAGTTGGTGGTTACATGCTTCCTGCCCAGTTGGTGGTTACATGCTTCCTTCCAGTTGGGAAGTAAAGTTGGGAAATTTTTTAAACAAAATTGAAAACAAAATTGGTAAACTTGAAGGTAAATTTGGTTAAATTATTTAGAATTTTGATAAAATTTGGCAAAATTTCCTGAAAGTTTTCCCGCTAATTAAAGGAAATTTCCTGGTAATTAAATAATTTTGTTCTTGAAAATTGAAGAAATTTTCTGAAAATGAAGCAAAATATTCCAAAAATCGAAGAAATTTATGTGGAAATAAAGGAAATTTCCAAAATTTGGCCAAAAAATTCCCTATCATGACAAAATTTCCTGATAATTAAAGGAATTTTTGCGAAAATTGAAAAAAAGTGTCCGAACTATTGGGGTCTTTCCCCCTCCCCACCTCCCCATTGAGATGGTATAGCTATAATTGTTTCTCCGGGTGAGCAAAGATATCAAATTTTTTGCATCATGATCTACGATTTTCCAATTTTTCTCAAAACACAATTTTTTGGGGTTTCAAGGCACAATCACCTGTTGTCTTATTTTTTAAATGTATGATCTGTATTACCTCTCACTGTATTACTTCTCACTGTATTACCTCTCACTGTTTTACCTCTCACTGTATATCTCTATTACTTGTAACAGATGGGCACCAAAGCATTCCTTTGTATTGACTACTCGGAACACAGCAGACTGATCGCTTCGGGTAGTGTGGACCGCCACGTAAGGATATGGGACCCAAGGCAGAGTGAGGCCACCGTGGTGAAGACATCACTGACCCATCATATAGGATGGGTGTCATCTGTAGTGTGGTCACCTAATAACCCACATCAACTCTTATCAGGGTCGTATGATAAACACTTAAAGATGTGGGATATAAGAAGGTATGATAAAAAATATCATTCTTCTATTCTTTTTGTAGTTTTTTCAATATTTTTTTTTAGAATGTTTTAAACCTAAATACACATATTCAAGTCAAGTATGCAATGAATTAGTTCAGTGATTATGCTTGTTATTCTTTTAGTAAGATAACCATAAAAGGTACCAAATAGAGAAGAAGGAGATATTTTCAGGAGATATTTAGGTTAAAAATTGTATTTGATGTGTACAAATCACTGAAATCAGACTAATTGTGACATCACGTATGGTGTTCATCATCAAAACATCCTTAAAGTATTGTTGGTTTGTCCTTACTAGGCTAACCCAACAAGCTTTTTACAATGTAAAATACTTTTCTCATTTGGTCTGAAATGAACTTGTTAAATGTACACTGCAAATACTGAATTGTGCTAACCTTCAACTATTAGTATGAATAATTGGTGGGTAAAATAAGTATTTCATGGTATCAGGATTTTTTTAATTAACTGCTAAGAAAAGAAAGCACACATCCATATGTTCATCCATCTGATTTTTACCCAACAGTCCTAAAGTTCCTTTGTACGACATGACTGGAATCCTTGACAAAATATTTGCTGTTGATTGGTCAATTCCAGAGGTAAGTGTCTTCCCCTTCTTTTTTTTAGGCTAGGTTTGGGTGATTTAAAAAGATATATTTTCAAATTAAGCAATATCAAAATTGTAGTATAAAAATTTGTTTTATAATTGTCAGTAATTTCATCAATCAATTTTGGATATTTTCAGATACTTTTATTGAAAATACAAATAAACTTTAAGCTGGGATATAATTATTTTTTTTTAAGTTTAAAGGATTAGTTAAAAGTATTGCTCATGCAAGTCCATCTGACATGTAAGGGGTAATATCTTTCAATAAAACTCATGCACCCAAATCTTATATGTTCTGTCACACTGTAGGATACACCAAAGCAATGTGGTTTATCCTTGTAAGGGCCATGGATGTTATAAGCTTAGTCATGCAGGTACTGCAGGTACATATTAACTATATGGTGAACAACTTTCTTCTATCAGGATGAAAACGCAAGTTTACAATGTGAAGTTATTGCAGTCATTTTCATAAATTATATTTCATTGTGTCAAATGTGAATTCTGGTCAATTTTCATTCTTTTCAAACAAGCATTACCAAGGAAAACATGCATGACAATAAGCATGAATCCATCCATTGCAGCATTACCAAGAAAAACATGCATGATTATATGCATGAAACCATCCAATGCAGCATTACCAAGGGAAACATGCATGATAATGTGCATGAATCCATTCAATGCAGCATTACCAAGGGAAACATGCATGATAATGTGCATGAATCCATCCAATGCAGCATTACCAAGAAAAACATGCATGATAGTATGCATGAATCCATCCAATGCAGCATTACCAAGAAAAACATGCATGATAATATGCATGAATCCATCCATTGCAGCATTACCAAGAAAAACATGCATGATGATGAATCCATCCAATCCATTGCAGCATTCCATCCATTAAGAAAAACATGCATGATAATATGCATGAATCCCATTACAAATGAATCTCGGAATAAATATTCGGTCTTCATATCCGCAGAATCGAGGATTTCTGTGGGTGCTATTTTAGGACTCCAGCCCTACGCCAGTAACTAATACCACCACGCCCATCATTGAATCTTAGCAATTAGGAATTAATTGGATTTTGAAGGATGATTAAATCATAGGGTTGGTAGTATTTGCCTAGGTGTATCGTTTGCACACCAATAATGAAAGAAATGGACTGGAAATTTATAGCCTGAGTTATTTGTCATGCCATCCATTGCAGCATCTCATGAATATTCATATCATTTTATACCTAGACTAGCTTTTTTTTTCATTTCTACAGCTTTTGCTCTGTGGTGCTGCTGACAACAATGTGCATATGTTTAACACGGGTGAAATTGGTCAGTTTGCCACGGAGGCAATCGAGAAAATGGACCGATGATACCTGTCATCAGCATTTTTATCGAACTTCACCAAAGAAAAGACATTCACCAATTTACATAACAACTTATGACACTTTTTGGTGGCACTCTTTGGTAGCACACTGTGGTGGCACTCTTTGGTAGCACACTTTAGTGGCACACTATGGTGGCACACTTTGATTGCACAAATTGGTGCAGGAGGAAATTATATGCCATCGTAAGAAATTTGTGTACATGTATAATACAGAATATACCAAAACCTGGTTGTACATTGGACAGAACTTGTATAAGTAATGCTACTTGGGTATGGTACTTGGTTGTGTTGTGATCTCCCCTCCCCCCCTACGACTCTCCCCTCTAAGTCCTGGAAAGGAATTTGTCAGATAATGATATACCTTTTAAAATAAATTGTGACTTGTGAACTGAATTTTCTTATTTTTTAAAAGTTGTCTTTTTAAAACATATTTTCTTTACAAAATGCGGTCCTACATTTTGTGGCTCACTGTCCTAAATTATCATCAATTTTCTGAATGTATGCTGTATTTCTGACTAGTGTGCATTGATCTTGTATAACTGGCCCCCCAAAGGGAGGCAAGGTTGGCCATAGGCCATTAAAATGGGCTTAGCAGCCTTCTGAAGAGCGGTTGAGGCCAGCCATAGGCTATAAAAATTGGACCCAGCAGCCTCCCAAAGTAAGATCGATGCAATATAATGTGGGCTGGTCTTCACTTCAAAATTGAAGGCTGGTCCCCCATCTGGATCAGTGAAACAGTTTTGGCCAGTCTGCCCCTGCTTGTGTGTGTGCGTGTACGTGTGTGTGTATTTGAGGGGAAATACTTGATATTATGCTAATTTAAAGATATCAATCTGCCAGAAAATTTAAAGAATTCCTTGTTACGCCACTGCTGGGTATCTTTCATTGCAGACTAAGAAACACAACTTGAGTTGGATATCTTCTGTGTAAAAGAACCCAAGAATTCCCTAATGCTTATCAGGGTTGTTAATTGTTATATTCACATGCCAAATTCGGTACCAAGGAATTTATCATTTGGTAACTAAAATTTTGTTTCTGGTATCAAACCAAGAATCTCAGTCGGTCTTTCTTAATCATAATGTTAAGCATTATGTCTCTTTACATGTAGACAAATCATTTTCATAACAGTCAGATGACATTCTGCAAAAGTGTATTGGTTGCTATGTGACTACCATGCCATTAAAATTGTTTTCTACCTCTTCATCCTCTTTACTGTCCGTCGCATTTGGATATCTTCCCTGTAAAAAGGTGGCTATATAGATCTCCGTAGTGAAGTGGTTAGTGCTTTATCCTCTCATCTGCATCTTCCCGGGCTCGTATCCTGGTGAGTCTGCAACCAGTCAGTTCACAACTGCTTATCAAAGGCTGTGGCTGTCTTGAAATAATGTCTAGCACTGGATGCTTTCAGGATGTTAAACCTTGCTATGCTATGCTATATGGACACTAAGAAAAATTCCAAATGCTTATCAGAGTTGGCAATTGTTATATTCACATAGCAAATTCGGTAGGAATTGGTGACTAAAATTTTGTTTTGGTATCAAACTAAGTATTTCAGTCAGTCTTTTTTAACCATAATATTGAAGATTTGTGTCTTTGCATGTATAAAACTCATTGTCATATGACTTTCTTCTGTATAAGTAGTACAACTATCATGACATTAAAATTGCTTTCCACCTTGATTCATCATTTTAACATCGCATTTGGAATTTTTGTACCAAGAAGTTGCAATTTGGTACCATCATTGCATTTATCTGGCACAAAATTTATCTGGCAAGCCTAATACTTTTCATTTAGGCCTATAATTTAAAAAATTTCATTGAAGTTTTAGTATTTGAAGTTGTGCTGACCAAAGCTGGAAATTTTAAAATAAATGCAAAAAAAATAATTACTTTTTGATGTAAACTCATTTCTTTATATTATTTACTTCAGTGGAAGGGGTGTGAGCCATTTTTTGGGGTGGTCAAAGTGATGATTCACTGGTGGCAGACCTAGAATGGGGGTCCATCGTCAAAAATGTGCAGTGATGTATAGAAGAAAGAGGTAAGCAACTAGCTCCTGGCAAATTTTCATATGAAAATTTATTATGGTGGGATTTTCTGTCCGTGTTTGACTAAAGTATTTCAATAATTGACAAACAATCTTCAACTTTGGACCAAATGGCTTCAACTTTGGACCAAAACTCCTCAATAGTGGGGCACCCTACACCCCTTGTTTGTGCCTTATCAATATACTTTTAACTGAAGCTACATGTGCATGTCTTATTGATATTTAAGCCACATTTGCATAAAAACTAGACCAAATTGAAGTTTTCCCCATCTTCCTCTTCCAAAGCTGCTTATGAAATGCATTATCAAACATCGTCTTTGGTTTGGCCTATACCGCAAAACGTGGAGATCTTTTCAGTTACCTACGAACCGAGAATATTGAGAGAAAGATATGTCATTTTCACTACATCCCACATTTGATATAGCTTAAAAACAGCTGTGAGATATGCCAAAACAATTTCAGCGGTGCCAATACCGCAAAAATCCCAAAATGTTTTGGGCCTCACCCCCCCACCCCCAACCCCCACCTCCACCCCACCCCACATTTTGCTTGGTGCTTTTTTGTATATAAGCATGATTTTTCCACATTTTACTTTGGCCTGCCCCCGCTCCCCACTTCCTTTACACACACACATATTTTCGGTAGGCATATCCCACCTCATTTAGTAGTTAGATGTACAACAACAAATTTCAAAAATAATCAAGTTGAACACACAAAGACTAGTGCCACCTCCGTAGGTCGCTCTTGAGCAATAATAGATATAATTTTGGGGCAAAATAAGGATTTGAAGAATGGTTTTAACTGCATTGATGGGCGGGGAATGTTAACAACTACCTGTTATTTAACTAGTGATTCTCTGATGAATTTTACCCCGGATAGGTGTGCAGGCCTCCCCGACGAGGGGTCCCATGTTTCCTAAACCCCGCCACTGCAAAGACTTCATGTAAAAAGCATAAGCGGGATTTGCCCACAGACGGGAACAATCATTAAAATATGGAAAAAAAGTGGGGGAGAGGGTAGTGGAATGCTTCCCTTACTGCTAACACCACCCTACGGGCATAAAAATGTTTCCCCTATGAATTGTTAGGCCATTGGTGTACCCAGACAGTTATATAAGGCTTCTTTTTTAGGGGACAATGATATTCGTTACCCAACAAAACTATTGGGGGACATGTCCTCGAAGGAACCGCAGCCTATGGGTGTATATGCGTCAATATGAATTTGTACATTTCAAAAAAAGATACTGTTTCAATTAAGCTGAACTCCACTCACCCATTTCCTTTTTCTGGATTCATTCGAAATGGTATGTAATTCATCATCTCTGAAAGCTGGGGATCACTCAACCTTATTCCTGAAATGTATGCTTTGTCATGTAAGGGTTTACAGACATGTAGAGGCAAAATTAACTAAATTCCTTTCAAAACCATGAAAGTGCAAGTTCTTATGATATCAAGTAAAGCGTGCATAGTTCCGGTTCCACAATAATTTTCAGAGCAATACAATTTTGAAAAAGGCTTTACCTTTTTGCCTGCGCTAATTGGGAAATTTTCGAGAATTTTCAGCTTGAATTTTTAGGAAGTTTTCTACATTTGCAGGAAACTTTCTTTGTTTTTAAAAAATTTTCTTCAACTTCTGCGAAATTTTCATGAATTTTAAGGAAATCTTTGTCAATTTTTGAGAAATCTCCTTTTTTTGGGTAATTTCCTTCATTTTTGTGAAATCTTTCAATTCTAGGCAAATCAAGGGTAGTTTCACTTTCCGGGAAAACGTAAATTTTGAGGAAAAGAAATCAGGACATGTGTTGTCAAAATCGAACTAAATTTCCAAGAATTCGCATTTTCCTTCAATTCTATGTTAATTAATAATTGCACAATTTGTCATCAAAATAAAGCATGCATGCAACTGGGAAATATAAACTCTTTCGGAGGGAGGGAGGGGGGGGGGGTGCTTCCTAACTTTCTACGTCTGTCCTCCCTAATCTGAAACCGGCTCTCAATGTTTTTGTTTTTTTGTTTGGAAGGAGGGGGTTAGCCCTCAAAAACGAAAATTTAGACACGCCCCTGAGCCCATTGTGAAAAACTATAAGAAAAAGTGTAACTCAAGGGTATGTAGAGAATCTGCTCCATCTAAGTGCTTGTGCTCTCTTGCACCTTTGTGAACAGTTCTGGCTGCGGGCCTATTCCTCCAAATAACAACTCCATGATTAGTCTCCCAATTTGTATCTTAAGTATCAATTGGAATATAAATGGTTTCGTGCTACCATGAATGTTATTCGTTTGCAGGAAGTGGAGAAAAAAATAAAAAATATTTATATGTTTAAAGCAGAAAAGACGGATATTACTATTTTCCATGAAGATTACGGAAACCATGAAAGTGTATCTTCATTTAAGTATGTTACGGGACTGTTTTAGCCACCTGACTCTTAGTCAAAGCTTGAGCCCAAGTTGATTATCCGAGTTCTAGCAGTCTAGCAGTCGCAATGTAATGTGTATTAATAACATACTATTTCCACGAAATTATTGAATAAAGTCGCACAGTAGCCTTAACTTGTTTCACATGATTATTCCAACATATTTACAATATTTTGTCTTCAATTTTGAAATAATTGAAAGAAATTGAATGAAGTTTTAATGTTTTATTGATTATTATGTAATCTGGCACTATCGTTACGGCCAACATAATTTTGACAAAAATTGCACATAGCCTACCTTAAATAAAAACTCCCCGAAATCTAATTATTGTCCGCTTTGTCATGAAATTTCAGCAAAGAAAAATATTATGCATCCGGGAATGGCTGAAAACGAGATATTTTTGTGGAAAAAATTAGGCCTTACGTTACGCTATGAAAGTTACCTATTACTAGGCCTATGTGAATATGACATTTTTGCGTAATAGGTACTTTCTAGCGTAATATTTTTTTTCTGTTTTCAGCCATTCCGGGGTAAGGACTTTTTTTTAATTTATTAGAGGTATGTGCAAATTTGGTTGAAATCACGAAAAGTAGTGTTTTCTTCCATTGATTATATTGATAAGTGCCCCTATAAATTACTCCTATAATTGAAAGTGGCAGTAAAACTAAAAAGGTCAATGTAAATTAGTTTTTTGACATAGGGCTGCTATTACTTTTTAATTGTTTTTTCTTAAAGTTTGTCATAGTTTTGTATTTTGGCTTGTTTGGCATGTAAAAAAAAAGGAAGGAGTTTAATGCTTTAATTTTTTTTCAAACTTGCATTGTACTGTAAGTAGTAGGCCTATTTCGAATTGTTAGTATTTGTGTGTACCCAAAAGGGTATGATGATTGACAGCCTAGTTATGTTTAATTCTCTTTCTTGCAGGAATTTCAGTCTGTAAGTGCATACAACTGGATGTAAAACCTTCAAATGTTAATTGTGCTGGTATCAACATTTTCAAAGTTTTCAATTTCTGAGCAGGTTCTAGTCACAATGAGCGGTAGGTATTTAAATATATATATATATATATATATATATGTATATAATATATATATATATATATCTACATATATATCTATATATATATATATATCTATATATATATATATATATATATATATATATATATATATATATATATATATATATATATATATATATATATATATATATATATATATATATATATATATAATAAATATATACATATATATATATAATATATATATATATATATATAAATTATATATTTTTTTATATATTCTTTTGTAAATAGTGGAATTTAAATTTTACTTAACAGTTGATTAATAAAGCATGCTGTGTAAATCACTCACATACTCACTGCTCTCTTCTCCTCAAGTAGAGATTGAGGCCTTCAGCACAGAGATCCATCTCTTCCTGCCTTGTGCCACTTCACTGACTTGGTTCCAGCTCCCCCATCTGAGCATCTCTTTCTCTCTCTCCTTCTCTACCATTCGCCTCCAAGTTGTTTTTGGCCTGCTTCTCCTTCGCCATCTGGTGTCCAGGACAAAACTATCCTTGTCTTATTGGTGGCATCTCTATGTAAAATATGTCTGATTTCTTTCCATCTTCTCTCACAAATTCTTAAGCTTGTCGGTACTATCTTTGTCTTTCTATATAAGTCATTATTTGAAATTACTGTTGGCCATCGGACTTTTAATATTTTGTGTAGATAGTTTTGTTGGAATGTATTTACTTTTTTTTATTGTCGCCCTCATTCATTCTCCATGTGCATGATCGGTATAGAAGCACAGACATAACATTTGTTTGAAATATTTTCTAATTTTGCCCATAAGCTGTAGTTGTTAGATTTACAAATGTTGTTTAAGGTGATGGAAGTGTTTCTAGCCTTGTCTATTCTTCTTATTATGTCAATCATTGTTCTGCCTACTTTCGTCAGGGTAATTGGCTCCCAAGTATGTGAATTCATTAACATCATCCACCTCTTTTCTGTTCACTGAAAAAGCATCTTGCCCTAATTCTCATCACCTTTGTCTTGCAATTATTCATTGATAGCCCTACATATCCTGCATTGGTTTAAAGTTGTGAAGTTTTGTCCTGTAAATGATCCCATTTGCTTGACAATAAGGCTATGATGTCATCGGCGCAATCTAAATTTTCCTGTAGCGTGCAGAAGTTCCACCTAATGTCATTCCTGTGACCATTGACAGTACGTCGCATTACCCAGTCGAGTGCAATGACGAACAAGAAGCCTGGCATGGGACATCCTTGCTTCACACCTGTCGCTACATTAAACCAATTTCATACAGGACTGCAGATTTACTTCCATCGTACCACTGCTTTATAATATTGGTAATCTTTTATGGTACATGTACACCATAGTGGCTCAATATATCCCACAGCTTTGCTCTGTCAGTACTGTCAAAGGCCTTTTTAAAGTCAATAAGATTCATGTATAAGCTAGATTGCCATTCTATACACTGTTCTAAAATGTTTCTGAGGATGAATATCTGTTCACTAGTGCCCCTTCCTTGCCTGACCCCTGCTTGCTCAGGTCTAAGTATCCTGTCAACTGCATCCTTCATTTTGTCAATAATGATGCATCCCATGATCTTGCTAGCTGTTGGTAGTAGTGAGATGCCTCTGGAATTATCACATATCATAAGATCATCCTTCTTCGATATTATGCTAATTAGGTTTTTCTTCCAGTCATTTGGCACTGTTTCCTCTGACCATACTTCATTAAACAAGCTGTGTAGTTCAATTACTGCTGTTGCATCAATGACCTTCCACATTTCAGCTTCAATGTTATCTACACATGCAGTTTTGTTGTTTTTCATACTTTTAGTTGCTTTCATTGTTTCATCTCTTGTAACTGATTCCATGTTGGTATCTGCTAATGCATGTTCTGCTGGTGCCATTTTTTGTTGTAGTCATTCAATTTCCTCCACATCATTACTGATATTCATAACATAATGAAAGTGCTTTCGCCATCTTTCTCTAATTTTCTCCTCCACTGTTTGGACTTCTTCATCTTTGTTTTTGAGACTGCTTGCTTTCTGATTACATTTGCCGCTTAGTTTCTTGGTTATTTTATATGCTGTCAGATTGTGCTCATCTCTTTAGGTTTTGATGCAGCTTCAGCTTCTTTTGCAAAATCTTCAAACATCCTTCTTTTATCTGCTCTTGCTCTCCGTTTGACTTCTCTATTCTTTACCACATATTCTTTTCTTTTGATTTGCTTCAATCTTATAGATTTGACATTGATAATTTGCTCCTTTATTCGCCCACGTTCTTCTATCGTTCTCCGTGTGTTAGCTGACAACCAGTGTTTGTTCCCTCCTTTTCTGTAACCCAGGACGTCCTTCGCTGTGGCCTGGTGAGCTTCACTTAGACGTTTCCAACTATCATCTATGCTTTCATTAAAAAAAAAATCTCCTATCTGTTGTCTGAAATCTTTGTGATATCTTTTGTCACTTTCCTGACACTTGAGTTTGTTCACCTTATAAATTTCACAAACCCTTTTGCCTTTCTTTCTTCCAAGTAGCTTCAGCCTTATCTGCTTAACTTGCAACAACCAGCTCGTGATCACTTCCTATGTCAGCAATACGTCTACTTCATGTATCGTATAGTGACCTTCTGTACTTTCCATGTATGGTTATGTTGTCTATTTGGTTTCTGTGTCTTCCATTAGGTGAGGTCTAGGTGTACTTATGTATTTCTTTGTGTTTGATTAGTGTTCCACCTATCACAAGATCATGCACCCCACAGAAATCTACCATTTTCATTTATTTGGCCAGTTCCCTTTTTACCCATGATTCTTTCTCTTCCTAAATTGTCTACACCGACTTTGGCATTAACATCTACCATTGAAATTAATACATCATGTTTTGGGACTGTTTTGACTACTCTCTACTCTTAGCTGTTCATAAAATGCTTCCTTTGTTTCTATCTCTGCTACAGTGGTGGGTGCATATATTTGTATTACAGTTACATTTGTGTAATTGCCAGTGAATCTGGCCCTTATTATTGTTTCATTAATTGGCTCCCAATCAATCAGGCTGCTGTTTACTTCTTTGCTTATTAATATTGCAACTCCTCTTTCATGTCTGTCTTGGTTTCCTGAACAGAGTAGTTCTCCTGTTGTAATTTGTAATTTTTCATGCCCAGTCCATCTCAATTCGCTTACTTCGAGAATTTTCAGTCCATGTCATCTTATTTCTTCTGTTAGCAGTTTTGTTTTGCCTGTTTCATACAAAGTTCCCACATTCCAACAGCCTATCAGACACTTCTCTCATTTCAATGACTTCTTCTCTCTTCCTTCTTGGCGTTGAGCTGTCACTTCTGCCTTCTATCAAGGTAATGGCTTCCAAACGGCTTTCACCATGACCCATTACACAGAGCTGTTCCAGTACCCAATGCAGAAAAGGGTCTACCGGTATCACACAGGTTTTGTGGCTAACTCGGTTAAAAGTATATAGATTCTGTGCTAAGGTTTCCATAATAGAGATCTTTCTATGGGGTGAGTGATTAGTCCTATGTCCAACCTCAGAACCTGGAGGATAGTTGGTTTTCTGTAAGGGTTTTCCTTCCCTTAGGCAGATGCATTCATGTGCTTACGACCCGGGTTCGGATTAAAGTTTTCCTTCTCCTAGATAAGTACCCATCCAAGGGTGACGAGGCTCATCTCCGGAGCATTTTTTTCTTATCCTTACCCACAGCCCCTGTCAGTTAATCTAGCCGCAAAGCATGAGTATAACACTTAGTACCATGAGAAGTTGGGGTTTGAACTCTGAGTAGAAAGGCGATTATGGTATGCATTCTGACCAAAAATACTACATATAGCTTGAGTAGTATAGGTGAAAAATAAGATTGAGAGGGTATGATAAGCATGCAGGAGATGAAAAAAATGACATGAGATGAAATAGAAAGCAGTAAAAAAGATCAGCTGGCA
This sequence comes from Chiridota heheva, assembly GCA_020152595.1. NCBI lineage: Eukaryota > Metazoa > Echinodermata > Holothuroidea > Apodida > Chiridotidae > Chiridota > Chiridota heheva. Next base: position 1,062,401 of record JAIGNY010001069.1, read on the forward strand.
AACTAGAGTTAAAATAACTACATATATATATATATATATATATATAGTTAAAATATATATATATATGTATATTACATATATATATATATATATATATATATATATATATATATATATATGTATATATATATATATATATATATATATATATATATATTTATATGTATATATATATATATTTACATATATATATATATATATATATATATATATATATATTTATATATATATATATATATATATATATATATATATATATATATATATATATATATATATATATATATATATATATATATATATATATATATATATATATATATATTTATATAAATAAATGAAAGCGGATTTCAGAAGGCTCAATCTTCCTGTTTATCGAAAACCACAACCATTTCTGAGATATTACAGCCCTTTCTGAATTTTCCACTTTGCAAATTGAATGAAAGGATCTATTGTTAACTAACTTTATCACACAAGTGCAGTGTATTTGCTTGCCACATTAGTTCAGGATGGTGGAGCAGAAAGCTTACTAAGCAACAATAGTTGGCTGTTTATTGGCATTAGAATTAAAGGATTTGTCTGGAGTGGGCATGCATGACTACCTTTATATGTAATTGATGCAGTTATGTTGTAGAAATATTTTCAGCACAGAGCCTAACGGCCGTTACACCTCTTGGTTTAGGAATAACAATTATAGCAACATGCATTCTGAGTTATGGATAAATGTCTGAGGATGTTTTCTTCATGCAAAGTTGATGATGTATGAATTAAGAAAGTTTTAAAGTTTTGTGCAAAGGAAGTCAATTGAACTATTTTACTTATTAGAACCTAATCTAGGCCTAAAAATCATAGGTACAAATTGAAATGAATACTTAAAAACTGAGTAATGTGAGGATGTGGTGTTACAACTAGTCTATTTTTGTCTATGTTTTGAAGTCCTTTGCATACAAGATCTTCTTGCTTTACATTGAAATCATCTTTCAAATTTAGACATCAGTATGCCAATGCTTATCTTAAGTTTGCAGAAAATTCTGCCCAAAAGATTGTGAATCTTTATCATTCCTCTTTAACTAATTTAATTAGAACTATAGGAACTAAGAATTAGGAAAGTAATTAAAAGAATTTGATCAAGATTGTAAGTTGTCTATCAAGTCTTATGCAGTACACCATCAGGTGTTATATTATACAATACATCATCAGGTGTTGTCTTATACAGTACACCATCAGGTGTTGTCTTTTACAGTACATCATCAGGTATTGTCTTATACAGTACATCATCAGGTGTTGTCTTGTACAGTACATCATCAGGTGTTGTCTTTTACAGTACATCATCAGGTGTTGTCTTATACAGTACATCATCAGGTGTTGTCTTTTACAGTACATCATCAGGTATTGTCTTATACAGTACATCATCAGGTGTTGTCTTATACAGTACATCATCAGGTGTTGTCTTGTACAGTACATCATCAGGTGTTGTCTTATACAATACACCATCAGGTGTTGTCTTATACAGTACATCATCAGATGTTGTCTTATACAGTACATTATCAGGTGTTGTCTTATACAATACATCATCAGGTGTTGTCTTGTACAGTACATCATCAGGTGTTATATTATACAATACATCATCATGTGTTGTCTTATACAGTACATCATCAGATGTTGTCTTATACAGTACATCATCAGGTATTGTCTTATACAGTACATCATCAGGTGTTGTCTTGTACAGTACATCATCAGGTGTTGTCTTATACAATACACCATCAGATGTTGTCTTATACAGTACACCATCAGGTGTTGTCTTATACAGTACATCATCAGATGTTGTCTTATACAGTACACCATCAGATGTTGTCTTATACAATACACCATCAGGTGTTGTCTTATACAGTACAATACATCATGTGTTGTCTTGTACAGTACATCATCAGATGTTGTCTTATACAGTACATCATCAGGTGTTGTCTTATACAATACACCATCAGGTGTTGTCTTATACAGTACAATACATCATGTGTTGTCTTATACAGTACACCATCAGATGTTGTCTTATACAGTACATCATTAGGTGTTGTCTTATACAATACAGTACATCATCAGGTAATTATTGAAAATTTGTCCCACTTTTTTCAACCATAACTCAGAAACCCAACAACTATTTCCAAAATATTGACTGCCTCTTTCTAACATGCTATTAAACTCTAGTGAGAGTAAACCTTCAAATGTGAAGCTCAGTAGAGAGAAAGGGAGGCAATAAAAATGGTAGAGACTGCTTCAAAAATCTGTAAATGAAGTTCTTCATAATTTTGTAAAAATGACTGAATTCAGACTATGACCCTCATTCCTCCAAATGCCTTATGTATTTTATTGAAATCTTTTATGAAATTTGTTTACTTTTCAACAACTGCACATTTGAGGGAGTGCTAAAACAAGAGTATAGTAAAGTCGGTATGAATAATCATTTGAAGAAAGTTTGAAGAAAAACAATATCTTCAATTAGAAAATAAAGTTTAATTACTTTTTCAATACAGTACATTAACAGTTGTAAAAAAAAGTAATGTTGTGAAGTTGCTCTTTTACACAAGGCTTGTTACATCATTGCTCTTTTACACAAGGCTTGTTACATCATTGCTCTTTTACACAAGGCTTGTTACAGCATTGCTCTTTTACACAAGGCTTTTTACATCATTGCTCTTTTACACAAGGCTTGTTACATCATTGCTTTTTCACACAAGGCATGGTACACCAGTCATTGCTCTTTTACACAAGGCTTGGTACACCAGTCATTGCTCTTTTACACAAGGCTTGTTACACCAGTCATTGCTCTTTTACACAAAGCTTGGTACACCAGTCATTGCTCTTTTACACAAGGCTTGTTACACCAGTCATTGCTCTTTTACACAAGGCTTGGTACACCAGTCATTGCTCTTTTACACAAGGCTTGGTACACCAGTCATTGCTCTTTTACACAAGGCTTGGTACACCAGCCATTGCTCTTTTACACAAGGCTTGGTACACCAGTCATTGCTCTTTTACACAAGGCTTGTTACACCAGTCATTGCTCTTTTACACAAGGCTTGGTACACCAGTCATTGCTCTTTTACACAAGGCTTGGTACACCAGTCATTGCTCTTTTACACAAGGCTTGGTACACCAGTCATTGCTCTTTTACACAAGGCTTGGTACACCAGTCATTGCTCTTTTACACAAGGCTTGTTACACCAGTCATTGCTCTTTTACACAAGGCTTGGTACACCAGTCATTGCTCTTTTACACAAGGCTTGGTACACCAGTCATTGCTCTTTTACACAGGGCTTGGTACACCAGTCATTGCTCTTTTACACAAGGCTTGGTACACCAGTCATTGCTCTTTTACACAAGGCTTGTTACACCAGTCATTGCTCTTTTACACAAGGCTTGGTACACCAGCCATTGCTCTTTTACACAAGGCTTGGTACACCAGTCATTGCTCTTTTACACAAGGCTTGGTACACCAGTCATTGCTCTTTTACACAGGGCTTGGTACACCAGTCATTTTTATACAAACTTATGAAACAAAGTTCATATCTTTTGAAGAGAGCAATATATCATATGGTTTATTTACAGCTCTGTCTGTATTTTTTATCCTCTATTATACAGGGGTATACTACACTAATCCTTTCAAGAATAAAAGCAGAAAGATTCAAATTGCACTTTTTTCTTTGTAGACAATTATATTGTGAAACTGGAGGTAGAGTGGGAAGGCAATGATGAACAATGTGATGCAAGTCAGATAACTGTAAATCAGGAGGCTGCTGTTAACCAAAAGGTTGCTGTTAACCAAGAGGTTGCTGTTAACCAAGAGGTTGCTGTTAAACAAGAGGTTGTTGTTAACCAAGAGGTTGCTGTTAATCAGGAGGCTGCTGCTAATAAAGAAGTTGCTGTTAATCAAGAGGTTACTGTTAACCAAGAGGTTGCTGTTAAACAAGAGGTTGTTGTTAACCAAGAGGCTGCTGTTAATCAAGAGGTTGTTGCTAATCAAGAGGTTGTTGCTAATCAAGAGGCTGCTGCTAATCAAGAGGCTGGTGCTAATCAAGAAGCTGCTGTTAATCAAGAGGTTACTGTTAATCAAGTGGTTGCTGTTAACCAAGTGGTTGCTGTTAACCAAGAGGTTGCTGTTAACAAAGAGGTTGTTTTAAATCAAGAGGTTGCTGTTAACCAAGTGGTTGCTATTAATCAAGAGGTTGCTATTAATCAAGAGGTTGTTAATGAAGAAGTTGCTGTTAATAATCAAGAGTTCCATCACATCCCTTCAGGTAAGCAATATATTTAAATTGGAAAAGTCTTCTTTATTTGTTAAGATAAGATAAGATAAAATGCAAAAGCACAAAGTATTGGACCATTTTTAAGTTGAACAGGGAAATAGAGTTGGGTAAAAATTAAAATCTGAATCTCTCATTCTTGGACCGTGGCATACAAAGTCTTTTCCGTGAACGGCAGAAAATATATAGTGGGAAGAGCGGATGGGTGTTGTCATTAATATTTTAGTTGTTTCTTTGGTACATCATGCCATTGTAGAGATCATAGACAGACTTCAGACATATTTCATCACCAACAACACGGCTCGCGGCCCTTATGATCTTCTTCAGTTTACTAGTTGAATCTTTTGTATGCAGTCCGAATATACAGATAATACTAAATGTCAACACGCTTTGCATTACTGCCTGGTAAAAGAGCTTCAGAATAATATTTTCAACTTTGAAGTATTTTAGTTTTCGTAAACAAAAAAACCTTTGATAAGCCTTGGTTCTCGTTCCATCAGCCTGGTCTTTAAAGGTAAGTTTACGGTCAATGATAGTGCCTAGATATTTATAATGGTCCTCCTGTGCAACAACCTCATTATTAACCCTGATTGGAGCACGATCACATGACCGTTTCCTAAAATCAATTACCATCTCCTTGGTTTTTTTACAATTCAATTTCAAATAGTTTTGATTGCACCAAGTAACAAATCATCAATTTCATCCTCATATGGAGCAGTAGTGTTATTAAGCAGGTAACCAGTTATCACAGTATCGTCAGCATATTTGATAATTGAGCAAACATCATGTTTACTTCTGCAATCATTAGTGTACAAGCAAAAAAGGATAGGAGATAGACAACAACCCTGGGGTGCACCTGTTCTAATGGAACAAACATCAGAGAGCATAAGCCATTCATCTGAATAAACTGTGGTCTCTTAAATAATTAAAGATCCATAATAATAACCTACAATTGATACCCATACCTAACAGTTTGTTTATCAGCAAGTGTGGCTGAATAATATTCAAAGCAGTTGAGAAGTCGACAAATGTAGTCCCAACAAAAACAATTGGTGTTTCCAAGTGTTCAAGAATCTTATGCAAAAACATTAAGAATGCATCATCAACACTTCTTTTGTCTCTGTAGACAAATTGCATGGGATCTAAGATTACACTATTCTCATTTAGCAAAAACCTGAGAATAAGTTTTTCAAAACATTTCATTATGGTTGAAGTAAGTGCCACTGAGTGATAGTCATTTATGGTAGTAACTGTATTTGATTTTGACACTGGAGAGATTGCAGATGTTTTCCAAATAACAGGGATCTCACCAGTATCAATTGTATCCTGAAATATTTCAGTAAAAATTTGTGCTATCTGAACATAACTTAATTACACTTACAATCTGACCCAATGGCTTCATGTATGTACGTTAAGCGTGGACAAAAAGCATTTGAACATATTATTGCACATAGCACTTAACATTGCACTGAGGAAAGCGATTCATCATTAAAATCAAACCCATCAAATCTAGAGTAAAACTGATTGAGTTCATTAACAAAGCTCTTGGTAGGATTTGTATTTTTGGACTTGTTCAGTTTGTGACCAGTGATGTTAGACATAACTTGTTTGTGACCAGTGATGTTAGACATAACTTGTTTGTGACCAGTGATATTAGACATAACTTGTTTGTGACCAGTGATGTTAGACGTAACTTGTTTGTGACCAGTGATGTTAGACATAACTTGTTTGTGACCAGTGATGTTAGACATAACTTGTTTGTGACCAGTGATGTTAGACGTAACTTGTTTGTGACCAGTGATGTTAGACGTAACTTGTTTGTGACCAGTGACGTTAGACAAAACTTGTCTGTGACCAGTGATGTTAGACGTAACTTGTTTGTGACCAGTGATGTTAGACGTAACTTGTTTGTGACCACTGATGTTAGACGTAACTTGTTTGTGACCAGTGATGTTAGACGTAACTTGTTTGTGACCAGTGATGTTAGACGTAACTTGTTTGTGACCAGTGATGTTAGACGTAACTTGTTTGTGACCAGTGATGTTAGACAAAACTTGTTTGTGACCACTGATGTTAGAAGTAACTTGTTTGTGACCAGTGATGTTAGACATAACTTGTTTGTGACCAGTGATGTTAGACGTAACTTGTTTGTGACCAGTGATGTTAGACGTAACTTGTTTGTGACCAGTGATGTTAGACATAACTTGTTTGTGACCACTGATGTTAGAAGTAACTTGTTTGTGACCAGTGATGTTAGACAAAACTTTTTTGTGACCAGTGATGTTAGACGTAACTTGTTTGTGACCAGTGATGTTAGACATAACTTGTTTGTAACCAGTGATGTTAGACGTAACTTGTTTGTGACCAGTGATGTTAGACGTAACTTGTTTGTGACCAGTGATGTTAGACGAGCTTGTTTGTGACCAGTGATGTTAGACGAACTTGTTTGTGACCAGTGATGTTAGACATAACTTGTTTGTGACCAGTGATGTTAGACGTAACTTGTTTGTGACCAGTGATGTTAGACGTAGCTTGTTTGTGACCAGTGATGTTAGACGTAGCTTGTTTGTGACCAGTGATGTTAGACGTAACTTGTTTGTGACCAGTGATGTTAGACATAACTTGTTTGTGACCAGTGATGTTAGACGTAACTTGTTTGTGACCAGTGATGTTAGACATAACTTGTTTGTGACCAGTGATGTTAGACGTAGCTTGTTTGTGACCAGTGATGTTAGTCGTAACTTGTTTGTGACCAGTGATGTTAGACATAACTTGTTTGTGACCAGTGATGTTAGACATAACTTGATTGTGACCAGTGACGTTAGATAAAACTTGTTTGTGACCAGTGATGATAGACATAACTTTCCACGCTGCTCTATCGTTGCACTGAAATTTACTTTCATGTTTCTTTCCGTAATTATATTTACAGCGCTTAGTTTGCATGACTTCTGGATCTTTCACTAAAACATTGATACATGAGAGGGTGGGGGAGAGGTGAAGTGGCAATGGTTGTGTGCGAGGCATGTAATCAGCATCTTGGATGTGTTTCATATATAGCACCTTCCTGACCAAGGAAGATGTCTTGTCCTTCTTCAAAGATGTTTGATACAGATTCACGATGCTCTTGGATATCACAAGGTTAAAATTCACCTTACCCTTAAGATTATATGGCTGAGACCCTCTGATGGAATTGTTAAAATGAAGGCTCTATATGCAGTAAATTTTTAATCTATAGTATGCCTGCAAGGTCCATGCATATCTTCAGTATGCCTGCAAGGTCTATGCAGATTGTAATTGACAGCTGCATAAATGAGACAAATAAAATATTCACGCTGTTGGGGATGGAGGTACGTTTGATGGCAGTACTTGGCACAGGCTTCTTTATCCTTTAATTGTGTAGGAACTTCTGGTTTCCACAAAATATGATTATTTGTTTAAAGTGACTGAATGACACAATACGTACATTTGCGAGTATTGTTCCTCAATTAGGGATTAAACTTAGATACTACGATGTGGTGATATATCTGAAAGACACAATACGTACATTTGCGAGTATTGTTCCTCAATTAGGGTTTCAACTTAGATACCACGATGTGGTCATATATATTGCAGTAGTTTTGTCCATGATTATCGATACCTAATTTACCCGTATTGTGACATCACTGCACATCACCAAAGTTTATGGATTTAGTGAGAAGCAGTTATGAAACAAAATAGAGACACTTGCAGAGATAATACTATTCAATATTTTCTTTTGTCGTTTCAGGAGAATCTTTCAGTAACATAGATTATCTGATTCATGAAAGGACACAACCAAGTGAACGACCACACCACTGCAAGTTCTGTGATGAATATTTCAGGCTGCTAGAACATCTAAAGACACATGAAAAAACACACACAGGTCCAAAACCATACAGTTGCCAGTACTGTGAAAAGAATTTCTGCACTCGGAGTTTTCTGAAGAATCATGAAAGGACACACACAGGTGAAAAACCGTACCACTGCCAGTACTGTGATAAAAGTTTCTGTACTCTAAGTGTTCTGAAGAATCATGAAAGGACACACACCGGTGAAAAACCATACCACTGCCAGTACTGTGATAAAAGCTTCACTCAGAAATGTACTTTGAAGAATCATGAAAGGACACACACAGGTGAAAAACCGTACCACTGCCGGTACTGTGAAGACACTTTCTGTACTCTGAGTGTTCTGAAGAATCATGAAAGGAGACACACAGGTGAAAAACCATACAACTGCCAGTACTGTGAAAAGAGTTTTGGCACTTCATATGGTCTGAAGAATCATGAAAGGACACACACAGGTGAAAAACCATACAACTGCCAGTACTGTGAAAAGAGTTTCAGTCAGCTAGACAATCTGAAGACACATGAAAGGGTGCACACAGGTGAACGACCATACCACTGCAACTATTGTAATGAAAGTTTTAGTCGACTACACACTTTAAAGGTACATGAAAGGACACACACAAATGAAAGACCACATCACTGCACGGTCTGTGACAAATGTTTTAGTCGGCTAGAACATCTGAAGACGCATGAAAGAACACACACAGGTGAAAAACCACACCTTTGTAAGTTATGTGGGAAAGGTTTCTGTCAAGTAGGTAATTTGAAGAGACATGAAAGGATACACACAGACAAAAAAACATATCACTGTCAGCACTATGAAAAGAGTTTCACTGATCCATCTGCACTTGAGACTCATGAAAGGACACACTCTGGTGAAAAACCCTACATCTGCCACTTCTGTGAGAAGAGTTTCTGTAATGAAACTCTTCTAAAGAATCATGATAACACACACACAGGTGAAAATCCATACCACTGCCAGTACTGTGGAAAGGGTATCTCTGACCCATCTGCTGTGAAGACTCATGAAATGACACACACAGGGGAAAATCCATACCACTGCCAGTACTGTGGAAAGGGTATCTCTGACCCATCTGCTGTGAAGACTCATGAAATGACACACACAGGGGAAATCCATACCACTCCAGTGCTGTGATTAATGTTTAAGTAGACACTCTGAAAACTCATGAAAGGGTGCTCACAGGTGGAAAAGATTGTTTTTGTAATGATTATTGATGCATGCTGTGTATGCATGTGGAAGACAGAGAAGTTATATTTCAAACTCTTATCATCATTACTATTCATATCTAATATATGCACCATCTTTGGGTTTTGATTGGTGGTGCTTGTTTAGCCACCATCGTCAAATCTGAGGTGTAACATTGTTGTATATATAATTACCTGCAATGAAATAGCACCAAGTACAGATATTTTAAGACTGAAGAAATGTGTTTATGCTGACGAGTGCGAGTCGCAAGCCGAGCTGTACAGTTCTGCACACATTGAAGACAGTCAGTGGGTATAGGAAGCAGCAGAGGCATAGGAACGGGGGTGGCAAACTGCCGCCTGAGTGGATTTCACCTCCTGGTTGGTGGCAAACTGCCCCTGAAAGGATTTTACCTCCCGGTTGGTGGCAAACTGCCCCCTGAGTGAATTTCACCTTCCCGGTTGCCTGCTTTTTGCCCAGTTGGGAGGTGAATTTGGGAAATTATTAACATAAAATTGAAAAATGTGGTAAACTTTTTGGATATTTTGTTAAAATTGGCCAAAATTTCCCAACTTTTGATGGAAACTTAATTTACCAGAACAATTTTTCCACTTACCACCTGGATTTGTATTCCACCCCCTTCCCATGAGAAGTGACCCTTCCTACATCCCTGGGAAGCAGACCATAGAGTAGGGCTTTTGCATAATCCAATCTTGATGTGACAAGGGTCTTGCCAGTAGTAGTGTACTTACTTTCTTGGCTGCAATTCCTGCAGGGACAGGGGTTACTTGTCCCGGGTAGGTCTGGCTCAGAGGGATGGACTGCCTCCGAGGGGCAAACTGGCTCTGAGGGGTGGACAGGCTCCGAGGGGGAGACTGTCCTTGAGGTGTGGACTGTCTTCGAGGTGTGGACTGTCTTCGAGGTGCAGACTGGTTCTGAGGGGTGGACTGGCTACACTTGACCAGCCTGGGAAATTGGAGGGAAACGTGACCCTTACTGTGGACAATATTTTATGGCTGAATAGACAGGGCCACTGAGAGAATCACAAGGCTCCAGGCAAACTTACATTTGGGGAAGGGGGCTGATATCTTGGCAACACTGGGTATACAGTAGATAATGAAGACAAACTATGACAGATCTTAAAGAATAGTTCAGGGGTCAAGCAAGTTCAGCATATATGAAAGAGGGCGTGAAAAGAAACGAAATAGAAGCAATCAAAAAATCTTGTTCCATTTAGGAAATATTTTATTTTTTAAGTTCTGTATCAATTATGTAGAAATGACTCAGATTCCTCAGTCTTCATGTATTCTATTATAACAATTGAGATAAACAAAAATTATGTTACAAAATGTTGGGTCTAGTGGCGAAATCCTAGTACATGTACACTTCCTGGCCGAGCACCTGTGTTGTGTTAACAGACCTGCCAACTAGTACGATTTTGCCGTATTTGTTACGGGAAAATATTGAGAATACGATTGTACGTTTTTTGGCACCAGAATACAATTTATTCATTTGACAAAAAAAAAAAACAATTTTTTTTTTTTTTTTTACTCATACTTTTTGCGCTCCGTTGGCGCTCATGTCCTCTTGAAGGATTGATTTTGCCGACTTTACCGATTCAGATTCAGATTCGTACAATAAAAGAAACTGAAAGTACAGTGGTAATTTTTTTTCAGCCACAGTAAACCTTTGTTTTGTACATTTTCTTTGAAGAGTACAGTTTTTTTTATCAAAAATACCACTTATGTAGTTCCAAAATACAGTTTGGTGATCCTAAAGGTTGGCAGGTCTGTGTTAAGACACTTCATCTAACTTGCCTCAGCTCCACTCAGGCTGCGAAAATGAGTACCTACCAGCGTAACTCTGGTGTCCCATCTTGACAGCATTGTAGGTCCTACCCACTGAAAGCAAGAATCAATCAACACAAACTTTTGTGACATTTCTTTCCAGAGAATTCTTTTATAATTGGTTGGACTGATGGAAGTATTATGTTCTTCAGGATGCCATTTTCCATGCACATGAGTGAAGGTACATTCAACCAGGGATTTGGTATTTAGATACAAATTCCTGGTTCAACCGCTGCTGTTCCATTATTGTGCTACGAAGCTTATTTCTGTATTATTTGCAACTTTGAAAATAAGCTTTCCGCCATACAATTGGTCACCATCATAAAATATCAAAAAATACTGCAGTCCAGTGGTGTAGCTAGGATTTCCATTATGGATGGAAGAGAGAAAGGGGTGGGGGGGCAAGTAATTGAAGTAAATTGACAAGATGTAGTGACATGGCGAGTGAAACCACTAAAACGTGAGGTCCATATGTCTGCTTTAGGGTCCGGGTCTCTGGTGGAGTCGGGGTCCATTGTGGGGTCCAGGGTAAAGCCCCAGTGGGGTCTATTGCACAAAACCTTAAAAAAAATCCACGAAATTCTTAGTAACATGCCGGAAAATCAAAGACAATTGCCTGAAAATTAAGTAAATATTCCCTAAAATAATGAAAATTGAGATTTCTTGAATATTTCTGCTTGTAATTAGAAAAATGTAGAGGTTCTTTCCCATGTTCTGAAGTTCATCACACATTTGAAAGAACTCCTGAATTATATATCCTGGTATTGTTGAGAATTTTCTATAATAATCAAATCAAAATGATGAACGCAATGACGGAAGAACGCATAATTTATTGCTCAATTTGTGTGATTGCTAAAAATTATGGTCATGCAATTTTTGACACTCTATTCAAGGGGCCTTTAAAATCATGGGGCCCTGGGCAACTGCCCAGCATCCCCATGCGTTAAGATGGTTCTGGTCCCGTCTAGTCGAGTCATGTGCTCTCATCGGATTGAGCCATGGAAAGTGGGGATAAGCACCGGCCCTGTGGGCCTAATAGCTCAGATAGATTGAACTATTTTATTACAGCTTCAATAAAGAGAATATTTTCATTTCAAAGGCTCATGTATTGGAGAATGATTTGATCCTTCAAAATAAGATCTGAGAAAAATTGTTTTACATTTTCACAAAATATTCACAGTACCTAATAAAAGGTTGAAGCATGACATTGCACCATGCATTAAGGCATTCTTAATTATCTCATCACCCACATATACATATATGTGGGGAAGAGATTTTGTAGTCACTTGCTGTATAGGTAAATAACTGCCTGTACCTACATGGCCACCCCCTTGATATTAAGGGGGCTGGTGAGGCCCTCATATTAGGGGTTAGGGGTCATAAGCTTTTGGAACGGGACAACATTTTGTGATTTTTGCTTATGTCTGTGGGTTTGTGCATGTGCATATGCAACAATTAATTTTGTGTCGCTTATAACTCAAAAACTGTAATACACACATGAACCAAAATTGGTGGACAGGTACCCCTGGCCCAGAACTTGTCTCCAAGGTTTTGGGGTCAAAAGTCAAATGGAACAAGTTTTTGGTGATGGCTGTATCTTTTGAAGGAATTACTTGGTATCTTTACAAATTGCATTGGTGGGTAGTCTTAATATTCTAACAAAAAATTTAAAATAAGTGGAGGTCATGGGTCAAATAAATGCTTTTCATGCAAAATTTTGCATCATTTTAAACTCAAAAAGTACAAGACCTATACCAACCCTATGTTGAACCATGACACCTTGGTACATGAATTTGTGTCCCATAGACTCTGGAGTCAAAAGGTCAAAGAGCTATTGACCACTTTTTGGTTCGCATGCGTAGCATTATGGGAACCTATGTAATGGCGATTACGTCCGTCTGGCCGTCCACAGATTTGTCCTGAGATTTCCTCAAAAAAGGTTAAAGTTTTTTGAGAATTCCTCAGAAAATGTTAAAGTTTCTTCAGACTTTCTCAAAAAAAGTTAAAGTTTCTTTAGATATTCTTATGGAAGGTTAGAATTTCCTTATAAAATGTTTAAGTTTTTCAAAGATACTTAAGATAGGATTGAAGACAAGTTTTCTTAAAAAGTCTACAACACACTTGATATTTTCTTAGAAGATAACTGTAAAATGATATTATTTTTCAATATTCTTCAGAGATCTTCAAGTCTCTCTTGTAGTACTTGAGATTTAAAATCCTTAAAATTCTTGAAAATATTTGGGCACCAACAGTTGTATCAGGCATGATCATTTAAACTCCACCTTTAGTATTGTGCTCATTTGCATAAAGTTGCTACAGTATTATGACCTGACCAGACTTTTTTATTCAATATGTTTAGTCAGGGAGTGTGACAGGATGTGATTGCATATAAACATAGGGAGGGATGCCATGTGGGACATGGATGGGGGCCATGAAGGACATATGATTTAATATTTACCATGTTGTATACACCAAGGGCTATATCAGCCATAATTATTTGACTCCACTTTTTTTTCTTATATAACAACTCATTTGCATATAAGTTATTATATGAATTGACACTTTAATACATAGTATGCTCAATCAGGGACTGTGATAGCTGAATGAGACTTCTTATGGAGCTTATGGGATGTCATGTGAGACATAGGGTGGGATGCCATGTGGGACATGGGGTGGGATGCCTTGTGGGACATGGGGTGGGATGCCATGTGGAACAGGGTGGAAGCCACATAGGATATATGGTGGAATGTCATGCAGGACATAGGGTGGATTGCCATGGGATGGAATGTCATGTGGGACATCATGTGGAACATAGCGTCTCACCCCATTTCTACAAGTCATTTGCATATAAGTTATTATATGAAATGACACTTTCATACTTAGTATGCTCAACCAGGGACTGTGATAGCTAGGATGAGACTTCTTATGGAGCCTATGGGATGTCATGTGGGACATGGGGTGGTATGTCATGTGGGACATGGGGTGGTATGTCATGTGGGACATGGGGTGGTATGTCATGTGGGACATGGGGTGGTATGTCATGTGGGACATGGGGTGGTATGTCATGTGGGACATGGGGTGGTATGTCATGTGGGACATGGGGTGGTATGTCATGTGGGACATGGGGTGGTATGTCATGGGACATGGGGTGGTATGTCATGTGGGACATGGGGTGGTATGTCATGTGGGACATGGGGTGGTATGTCATGTGGGACATGGGGTGGTATGTCATGTGGGACATGGGGTGGTATGTCATGTGGGACATGGGGTGGTATGTCATGTGGGACATGGGGTGGTATGTCATGTGGGACATGGGGTGGTATGTCATGTGGGACATGGGGTGGTATGTCATGTGGGACATGGGGTGGTATGTCATGTGGGACATGGGGTGGTATGTCATGTGGGACATGGGGTGGTATGTCATGTGGGACATGGGGTGGTATGTCATGTGGGACATGGGGTGGTATGTCATGTGGGACATGGGGTGGTATGTCATGTGGGACATGGGGTGGTATGTCATGTGGGACATGGGGTGGATGTCATGTGGGACATGGGGTGGTATGTCATGTGGGACATGGGGTGGTATGTCATGTGGGACATGGGGTGGTATGTCATGTGGGACATGGGGTGGTATGTCATGTGGGACATGGGGTGGATGCCATGTGGGACATGGGGTGGATGCCATGGGGACATGGGGTGGGATGCCATGTGGGACATGGGGTGGGATGCCATGTGGGACATGGGGTGGGATGCCATGTGGGACATGGGGTGGGATGCCATGTGGGACATGGGGTGGGATGCCATGTGGGACATGGGGTGGGATGCCATGTGGGACATGGGGTGGGATGCCATGTGGGACATGGGGTGGGATGCCATGTGGGACATGGGGTGGGATGCCATGTGGGACATGGGGTGGGATGCCATGTGGGACATGGGGTGGGATGCCATGTGGGACATGGGGTGGGATGCCATGTGGGACATGGGGTGGGATGCCATGGGGTGGGATGCCATGTGGGACATGGGGTGGGATGCCATGTGGGACATGGGGTGGGATGCCATGTGGGACATGGATGGTGGGATGCCATGTGGGACATGGGGTGGGATGCCATGTGGGACATGGTGGATGCCATGTGGGACATGGTGGGATGCCATGTGGGACATGGGGTGGGATGCCATGTGGGACATGGTGGGATGCCATGTGGGACATGGTGGGATGCCATGTGGGACATGGTGGGATGCCATGTGGGACATGGATGGGATGCCATGTGGGACATGGTGGGATGCCATGTGGGACATGGTGGGATGCCATGTGGGACATGGTGGGATGCCATGGGACATGGTGGGATGCCATGTGGGACATGGGGTGGGATGCCATGTGGGACATGGGGTGGGATGCCATGTGGGACATGGGGTGGGATGCCATGTGGGACATGGGGTGGGATGCCATGTGGGACATGAGGTGGGATGCCATGTGGGACATGGGGTGGGATGCCATGTGGGACATGGGGTGGGATGCCATGTGGGACATGGGACACTTTGCTGTATAGGTAAATAACTGCCTGTACCTACATGGCCATCCCCTTGATATTAAGGGGGCTGGTGAGGCCCTCATATTAGGGGTCATAAGCTTTTGAAACGGGACAACATTTTGTGATTTTTGCTTATGTCTGTAGGTTTGTGCATGTGCATATGCAACAATTAATTTTGTGTCGCTTATAATTCAAAAACTGTAATACACACATGAACCAAAATTAATGGACAGGTACCCCTGGCCCAGAACTTGTCTCTAAGGTTTTGGGGTCAAAAGTCAAATGGAACAAGTTTTTAGTGATGGCTGTATCTTTTGAAGGAATTACTTGGTATCTTTACAAATTGCATTGGTGGGTAGAGTCTTAACATTCTAACAAAAAATTTAAAATAAGTGGAGGTCATGGGTCAAATAAATGCTTTTCATGCAAAATTTTGCATCATTTTAAACTCAAAAAGTACAAGACCTATACCAACCCTATGTTGAACCATGACACCTTGGTACATGAATTTGTGTCCCATAGACTCTGGAGTCAAAAGGTCAAAGAGCTATTGACTACTTTTTGGTTCGCATGCGTAGCATCATGGGAACCTATGTAATGGCGATTACGTCCGTCTGGCCGTCCACAGATTTGTCCTGAGATTTCCTCAAAAAAGGTTAAAGTTTTTTGAGAATTCCTCAGAAAATGTTAAAGTTTCTTCAGACTTCCTCAGAAAAAGTTAAAGTTTGCCATGTGGGACATGGGGTGGGATGCCATGTGGGACATGGGGTGGGATGCCATGTGGGACATGGGGTGGAATGCCATGTGGGACATGGAGTGGGATGCTAGTGGGACATGGGATGGGATGCCATGTGGGACATGGGGTGGGATGCCATGTGGGACATGGGGTGGGATGCCATGTGGGACATGGGTGGAATGCCATGTGGGACATGGGGTGGGATGCCATGAGTTACACAGAGTGTGACATAGGTTGGGATGCCATGTGTGACATAGGGTAGAAGGCTATGTGGGACATAGGGTAGGAGGCCATGGGGACATGGGATGTGATGCCATGTGGGACATCAAGTAGGATGTCATTAGGATATTAGGAGGGATACCATGTGGAACATATGGTGGGATGCTATGTGGAACATCAGGTGGGAAGCCACTGATGCAGGACACAAGGAGGGATGCCATGTGGGACATAGGGAGGGATGTCATGTGGTACATATGGTTGGATTAATGTGGGACATACATGTAAGATGGGATCCATGTGGGTTATAGCATGGGATGCCATGTGGGACATGGTGGATTGCCATGTGGGACATATGGTGGAATGCCATGTGAGACACTGTATGGTGGTTTGCCATGTGGGAGATATGGTGGAATGCCATGTGGGACAAGGCATGGGATGTCATGTGGGACATAAGGTGGGATGTCATTTGGTACATGGGATGTGAGACATAGAGTGGAATGCCATGTGGGTCATAGGATTGGATGCCCTGTGGGACATATGATGGAATACCACGTGGGACATGGGATGTCATGTGGGACATGGGGTGGGATGCCATATGGAAGATATGGTGGAATGCCATGTGGAAGATATGGTGGAATGCCATGTGGGGCATGGGGTGGGATGCCATGGGGTGAGATGCCATGTGGTACATGGGATGCCATGTGGGACTAAGTGTGAGATGCCATTTTTATAATTGGCCGGGTCATATTATATGGGTGTCAATTTGCATGGGCATGCAAACCATGACGGTATTCACCGTTCTAGTTCCCTATAGTTATGGAATGGTAGGTGTGACATGAGCATGAATAGTGTCATACAGTAGGGTAGGGTAAGATAAATGTGAAAAAAAAACAAATGTTGTTTCAGTGAATAGGGTCAGAGGTCAGAGGTCAAATATGTGATTTTTAGGTGGTAATTATATACTAATGAGTACATTTGTGTGCCAAAAATCACAGAGCTATAGTGACCCTGTTAGTTATTTCCCCCACTATGCTGTATGCTTAAGGCAATGAGATTAGCAACTCCATGGATTGCTTTCTTGTTTCATTGTTGTAGTCTGTGGTCAACAGGGTCGCAAAAAAAAAAAAAAACTGAAAATGTAAAATATGAATATGGTCCAGAAAATATGCAAAAAAAGGTCTAGAATTTGAAGTGATGACCTTTTTTTGCTCTACTTAAATTTAGCCTCAGAATATTACAATAGACAGCAACTTTGCAAATTCCTTCCCCCCCCCCTCCCCCCTATCCCTCCTCCTTCTCCAATCTGAGAGGCTGGCTACATCCCTAAATTTATATATTGTAGTTTTGCAATGAAGACATTAGAAAATAAATACAAGCACATAGCACCAGATTAACAAATTGTACACTATAGTTTATGGTAACAACATCAAGGAATTAGTAGATTGTGACTGGCATATTCTTGGCTCCTTGCTTGAGTCTCTAATTCGGTTTTAAGCCAATGTAAAGATGGCATTCACTGCTGCTCAAAAAGAAGTGAAAACAATGATTTTTCCCTAACAGTGGATAAACTTTATATAGTCCTCAAGAAAACTTAATTCAGACTGCTGGAGAGTAATGCTGTCAATGACTTGCCTGTGATGAAATGGATGTTTTGATGTTAAACAATGATTAGTTCAGTGGTCAAGTAGGTCTATCTTATATGAAAGAAGACTTCAATAGAAGCATAATGGTAAAGAAAGCATTCCAAAATCTTAATATGTTAAGGAGATGTTAAAGTTTAAAGCTCTGCCTTATCTGTGTGGAAAGAAATGACTGGTGTAGTAAGTCTAATATGAAAAGTTGACATCTTCATCCTCACATTCTTATCAATTGTTAATGTATATTAAAGTTTATTCAACTTTTTCACAATTTAAATTACTTTTCCTCAAAAAATTTTCAGGTGGTATATTAAAAAAACCCTTCCCTTCCTAGATTGTTTTTTGTTTGTTTGACATATTCCAAGCCACAAAATTGCAGGACAAAATATGACAGAGTACATAAAGACTTTGAGGAATCTGAGGCTATGAGATCACAACTGAGTCTGATTTCAGTCATTTCTACACAAATGATACCATATGCTCAACTTAGATATCTCCTTTGGAATAAGAATTTTGAATGCTTTCTTCACTACTTTATGTTTCTTTTGTAGTCCTCTTCCATATAAGATGAAGTTGCTTGACCCCTGAACTTATCCTTTAATGTCATTTCTGATACTGACTTCTGGAAGCACTACTCCTGCCACTAAACACTTTACTGGGAGATTTTCAATTTGCTATTGACATTCTTTGAGCCATTTTGACTTTCATTAAAACCATTTTGTCAAAATTTCCTATTTTTTTACTTTAAAGAGGAGAATGGGGGAAGGAGGGGCACTTTACTGGGAGATTTTCAATTTGCTATTGACATTCTTTGAGCCATTTTGACTTTCATTAAAACCATTTTGTCAAAATTTCCTATTTTTTTACTTTAAAGAGGAGAATGGGGGAAGGAGGGGAGGGGGGGTGGCTTTCCCTTTCTGCTCCCTATTTTCATGTTTTTCCTCAGGAAAATGGAATTCAGAATGCCTGAGAAAACTTATCTTAAAAGTGAATGTTTTGACCATTATTGCCTTTGTTATAACTGGCTGCAGGAAGCACCACTTACACCAAAACAAAAACTTTACTAGGAGATTTTCCAATGGATTTCTTAACTGTTCCATCCTTTTACTGGTCATTTGCAAGGTATGCATTGATACATGTGACAAAAGGTATTCCCATCTCTTTCAAGTCATAACGTCACTTTAAACACCATGTAATTCGCAATGCTGATGTACACTGACAACGAACCCTCCCTATGTCACCTCTCGGTACAAACTTTGCTAAAAGTGCCTTGCACAAACACCCTGGGCACACAAAGTCCTTCTTTCTTATTCACTGTCTCCCGTAAGACATACTCATTGATCACCACCTCAAAACCAGCATCTTCAAACAGTTTGGTCAACCTTTCTGAAAGATGAAGAAGAAAACATGAATCAAGATGAGTTGATGTGTGGTACATACAATGTAACCTTTTTAAACATTATCAATATACTAAGTGTAAGTATAAGGTTAAAATGGTAACCTCAGCAACCATCATAACAACCAGTCAAGCTTAGACCAGATACCTAAGAAGTATGACATTTCTAATTTCTTTTTTGTCTGTCTTTTTTTCATATCTATTTATCTGATTTTGTTTACTTCTCTCATCTTTTTCCCTCCACCAAACGTCATTAATGATCATAATTGATCACCTGACACCACATTCAGAACAAACCATTTAGAAAATAGGTATAGGTTTGTTCCGATATTATGCACAAATCATTGTTTTTTTGTTACTAATATCAAGGAAAAAAGAAAAAGCATAGAAATACAAAATAAAGGAAATTATTTGAATATCAAATGATACCAACTAACTTGATCATTTCATAACAGTGATGAAAATAATATACCTCAAAATGACCTCAGTAATCTTGCACCAATTGTTTGTCCATCTGGATCTGATATCATCAACGTAACAATGATGTTTTTTCTTCTTGTAACATTTGCACCAAGGAAATAATCAAAGGATTATTTTTCCTTGGTGCAAATTTTACGAAGCTCGTGCAATTGATAATGTTTCTCGTGTCACTGAGAGCAAAGTTCCAACTAATAATCATTTTGAAAGATTTTCAAGCAAATGAGCCTAAACCTTTGAAGTTTAATGTCAATATGTCAACACCAATATGTCAACACCAATATGTCAACACCAATATGTCAATATGTCAACACCAAGAATACATATCAGACTTAAGGGGCTGTGACACTGTATGGTGCTCAGATAGCAAGTATGTTTTCCCCACAATTGAAGAGTGTTGTCTAACAATAAAGGTACTAATTTGCTGGAAATGAAGGTACATGGCTTGAAATGGTAACAGAGATGCAAGGAACAATCTTGATTAAGTTCAACAGACCATCAAAACAATAAAAGCATCTAAAATTCTAGATTGGAATACTTTCATATATTATGCCAAATCATATTTGTAATATTTCCAATTGATTCTGTTTAGATTCATTAATTCATTCATCATTATTAGCCTAGTGGCCCATTGACGCACTCCTTAATATCATTGGATGATAACGTTGTGTTATGGATTTAATCTAGCATGTTGATTCAAATTTGTACTATCTGGATAGTTCAACATGGGGCTGTCATTTAAACTAAACCCTTTTAAAAACCTGTATGTTTATTTCTATAACTAAGTTAAAAAATATGCGCAGGTATGAAAGACACAACCATTGCGGAATTAAAGACACAAATTTGGTCTTCACCTTTTGAAAAGAAGAATGCTCTGGTTCCATCTTGCCTTACATAAAAGGAATCCGCAAGTTTATGACCCCTTGAAAACCTCAACATGGCATGATCATGTAGGCCGTAATCACGGAACAATACCCTGCCTCCTGCACGTAACACCTGTAAAAGAAAGCAAACCTTACTAAGATTATTCATAAAAAAAAACTTTGCTTTGACATTTTGTGACACTTTTGATACTTGCAAACAATAAAAACATGATTGAATTATATTAAGTTTGCCAAAAATCAATGAGAGTTGGAATCACTTCTTGATAATAAAGAGAAAACTCTATTGTAAGATCTTCAACCTCATAAAAAGGAGAAACTTGCATGGAACTTTATATCAAAAGAAGCAAACTTTCTGTCAATGGAATATAAGTGAGAGTTTTGACATTTCCAAGATGGTTGGAAACTACACTATTGTCTGCATACTAGGTGAAATTTAGAGGTGGAGGGGAAAAGGGAGGGGGAATAACTATCTCCAAAAGGACTTCACTTTTCTGTACCCAGAATACAGTTAATTCCATAGGGCTACTCTTTGAACTGGAAATTTTCCGATGTGCAGCAACATTTGATGGAAACATAATTTACAATTGTTCTGCTTGTAACCAGAAGATTTTGGAGTGGTACTTCCTGAAAGGTGAGCCTTGACATGCCCCTGGGGACTACAGAACTTAATGAAACCCTCTAAAGAGAAATGAATAAAAAGACGTTTTGATACTTGTCAAATGACAGCAATTAGCTCGTGCTACACAGCCAAAGCTAAGAATGTTCAAATTTCAACCATACTGTACCTCATAAACATTCTTCAGAGTTTGAAGCATCTTGTCAGGGTGGATGGCTGATAGCACAAAAAGCATGGTAACCAAATCAACAGATTCAGGGGCTATGCTTAAAACAATCTGGTCCTCTGTCAGGTCGCACTGAAATGCCTGGATCCTGGATTCATCATACAATGGGTTGTCCTTAGAAAAATGGAAAACAATACTCAATCAATTGTTTGATCTTAGTTAAAACAATACTTTGGCAGATACACATTCTTGCTGTGGAGGCCGTTTTTTCAGATGACAAGAGAGAAAGGAAAGAACTAGACAATCAACAATGATCCCTTTGCATCTGAAATATAATTTCATAAAAAAAAGTGAAATTATTTCAAGTTTATTTAATTTTATTTGAATAATGCTGTTCAATCCTCTTGCAGGAATAGTAAAGGTAAATAAAATGAAGAAAATACACACGTGAACATAACAAGTGTTCATTTTGTAGTAAACAATTTATATAGGAGCTGGTAAATTCCAACTTAAAACTTCTATCAATTTATTGTGATACTGACTTTCTTAGTTTTTCTGATAATGACATTTTTAAGTTTCAATTAAAAAAAGTAGCAGCCATTCAGATAATAACTATGAAAAGTTCAATTTTCATCTCCAGTATCAGAACATTCATATACGTATGCAACTTTACAAAAATTACAAAGTTCAACATTATTGTAATTTAACATTTCACATTTATTGTAATTCAACATGTGACATTTCACATAAAGCATACAATTAATTAAGAATTGATATCTGCTTTGTTCTATTAAAATTTTATATAAATGATAAGCTTCTCCTTTTAATCCTACCATTTCAGTTAATTTCATTTTTGTTTCTTCACAAAATCATTTATCAAATTTACAAGCATACATACTTGTGTACAAACAAACTGTAATTCATGACAGTTTCCTTATGGTAAGAGTCAAGTAAAACATTGTATAATTATAAAAGCAGCTTTGGGAACAAAACTATTCAAAAATCTATGAGGAGCTTTGCAGGGTAAAACACTACACAGTATATGCATATATATATTCAAAATAAAAAATAAATATCATAAACTGAACAAAGGCACGAGTTGTAAACATCACTCACACCCTTAGTCCTTTTCCATCCACGATTAACACGTTAGCCTTTCCCTACCCTTCCCTCTCTTACCTGCTCTTATCCCTTCCCCTACCCCCTTTCCTCTCCATTCCCTGCACATCTATCCCCTGCCCCTACCCACTTTCCCCTCCATTCCCTGCACATCTATCCCCTGCCCCTACCCCCTTTCCCCTCCATTCCCTGCACATCTATCCCCTGCTCCTCCCTCACCTGCCAAGTTCCACTACCCTCGCTCAAGATTAAGCTACCATTTCTGGCACTTTTAATGAATACTTTTTTCACTTACTTTTACAAACTGAACAGCCCTCGGTGAGAAGTCACATGCATACACATATATATGCGGGTTCTCTGCAAGTAGTGGGAACACTGCATTGCCAACTCCACAGCCGACCTCTAATAATACTTTCTTTCTTTTCTCATCTGTCTGAAATATCAAGAACAATTATGATTGGAAAAAAACAAGAGTTTCTGTATCAATGGAAACAAATACTTTCCAATTTTTTTGTTTTATAGTTATTATTTAGAATTTCCAAAGAAGCCAATGCATTTTTATCACAGTTCTAACACACAGTATAATATACGGCAAAGATTGCAAACAGAAATAATAAAAAGCAGATATTAATTTAGAAATCAGAAAAAGATAAAGATCATATATAAATAAAGACGAAGATTAATACAATCTTTTGTGTAAATGTATCAACAACCCTCTTCAATGATAAAACATACAGTTTAGTTTTAGAGCTACATGTATGGCTGGTAAAACCTTTCAAGGATAATGGAAATTTAAAGTATCCCCCAGTTTAATGTTGATTGAGTATGTGTTTAAGATCTATTGACAGGTATATGCAACATAAATGAAACGGTTATAAAATACCAAACTTTTCAATCAAAAATGTACATGTACGTACCTCATTCTTAGATCCCAAAAGATCATGAAATTCTCTGGATGTCCAATGTCGATCTTTGAAGAAATTTGTAGAATTTCTTTTGTAAAATAGATCCCAATTCTTTTTAGCTTCCTTCTCAAGTTTATTTTGCTTAAACTCTGTCACAAGCTCATTATCACTGTCTAATTTATTGCACTCTTCTTCAGTTAGTTGCCGTGGGTTTTGAGCTTTGGCCTGGAATGGAGCCTCTGAGTAAGACGGTGTGTTATTTTCTGTCATTTTTCATCTTTAATGTTTTTATTCCAAATTATCTAAAAAAACAAACAAACATGTACTGTATGATAAAAAAAAGGTAGCATGGTCTGTGTGATTTTACAAGAATCGTGCTAAGTACTACTCACACTTGGTACAATAATCCTTGAAGGATATGTTTAGTGGTCACCAATCAAACGTACTGTTGTGCGCAAAGGTGATAAGCTAATATAATTTTTTTAATGGGGCCTTATGCACTTGCCAGATGTATGACTCACCCCTACTACCATCGGCAATGTCAGTCAAAGGTAGGTCATTGACATATGAAACAGTGACACACATGTGCGTCATTGTACCAAATTGTCAGTCACCAGAGTGACTCTGGGGTGGGTTAATTTACTTCAGATCTATTGATTTGGGGTAAGTCATTTCACAAATAATGTCAGTCATCTAACTAAGTGACTGAGGGGTGTGTCTTGTACACCCACTTTGGTGCAATGACTTACCTTGTCCAAGGGTGTACATGTAGGGGTGAGTCACACAACATTAGAGAAACCAGGCTTTAAAGTTTAAAGCAAATAAATTATTTAGTCATCTGAATCTGAATCGGTTAAGTGGGAAAAAATCCTTTAAGAGGACATGAACCCCAATCGAGCGTAAAAAGTATGAGTAAAAAATATAAAAATATAAAAACTAGTTAGCAATACAAGTGTTAGCAAGTTAAGCTTTGAAACAGTTGAGACTTGGTGCATGTACAATGTCTGATGGCAAAGTATTCCAATCCTTTAGTGTGTGGGGGAAGAAAGAGTGTTTATATACATTCTCTTTAGCATGGTCATGATTATTTCTTGTATTAGTTCTGACAGTGGGGATAAGTTCATCCTTATTGATGGCGACAAGATTGTTATTGATTTTATATAGCATATGTAGCCGGGTGTTGTATCTTCTTGTTTTTAGCAGGGGCCAATCTAATTTATGAAGCATGGTTTTTACACTAGATTTATAAGAGTAGTCTGCCATACAGAACCTGGCTGCTCTCCTTTAAATAAATTCAAGTTTATCCACATCCCACTGGTGATGGGGGTCCCAGTCAGTCTTTAGGCAAATCATAAAAATTTAATTTCTGAAACTAAGGATTTCATTTTCAAAAGGATCTAGGACCTAACTTAGGGCCTATTTTCAAATTCAAGCTATTAAAGACTTTAGGCTACAATAAACCTGTAGGACTAACATTAGGCCTTGTGCCTATAAAACAAGTTCGATAATAAAACAAGTTTGATAATAAAACAAGTTTGATAATAAAACAAGTTTAGTAATAAAACAAGTTTGATAATAAAACAAGTTTGATAATAAAACAAGTTTGATAATAAAACAAGTTTGATAATAAAACAAGTTTGATAATAAAACAAATTTGATGATAAAACAAGTTTGATAATAAAACAAGTTTGATAATAAAACAAGTTTGATAATAAAACAAGTTTGATAATAAAACAAGTTTGATAATAAAACAAGTTTGATTAATAAAACAAGTTTGATAATAAAACAAGTTTGATAATAAAACAAGTTTGATAATAAAACAAGTTTGATAATAAAACAAGTTTGATAATAAAACAAGTTTGATAATAAAACAAGTTTGATAATAAAACAAGTTTGATAATAAAACAAGTTTGATAATAAAACAAGTTTGATAATAAAACAAGTTTGATAATAAAACAAGTTTGATAATAAAACAAGTTTGATAATAAAACAAGTTTGATAATAAAACAAGTTTGATAATAAAACAAGTTTGATAATTTTTATAATAAAACAAGTTATCCAAAGGTTTAATGCTAACGTTAGGCCTAAGTCGTTAGTTCACTCTTAAAGCAAGTTAACTTATGTTAAAGCAAGTTAATATATGTTAAACCAAGTTAACTTATGTTAAACCAAGTTAACTTAGCATTGCTTTGTTGAAGAAGACTCATGGCCAAAGTCAGAGGAATATAATTTCGCGAAACTACTATAGGCCTAGGCACAGCGTAAAATTGCATTTTCAACAATAAAAGTAATTTACGATGGAGGAATTCGAGCCTGCTCGATTTTTAATATGCTCCTGGAAAACTAGTCTCAAATTAAATGGTGAAACAGTCTCACGTTTTTCAATCTCGTCAATTCAGTTCTCCAGCCCTCGCCGTCTTAGTTAGAGTTACACTGCTGCTTGCAATCGACATAATCTTCAACCGGGTGTCTTTTTATGACGTCATTTTGACGTCATTTCTCCTGGCTTTTTGACGTCATTTCTTGTTACGGCAGCTTACACATAGTGATGTCGTACTAAAGTCGCAAATTATAACGCAAACGCCACTATGATTCTGCGCACACCGTCATGTGATACATCACCTGATTACAGTTTTTGTGAATTTCCCGCGGGATATCCTGAAATCTTTTACTTTGTTAATATCTAAATGTTTGTTTCCCGCGTCCCACGCACGTTAACAGCAGTAACACTAGCGTTGGCCACAACTCCCTGGTTAGTTGTATCCATAGGCAGCAAGCTTACTATACAACTATGACTGATAGCTAATTC
Organism: Chiridota heheva; assembly: GCA_020152595.1. Lineage (NCBI taxonomy): Eukaryota > Metazoa > Echinodermata > Holothuroidea > Apodida > Chiridotidae > Chiridota > Chiridota heheva. The sequence goes on from JAIGNY010001069.1 coordinate 1,089,115, forward strand.
TAAATAGCGTTTGTTATGGAGTCTGAGGTACTATTAAATGGATAGTGTGTCATTTATTTTGCATGACAGCACTGAATAGGTGGAGTGATTTCATCAGGTGTCATACAAGTGCTTGGAACTTCCAAGTTGTTGAATGGAAGTGGAATGGCCTAGACTATCTGGGGTCTAAGATTAGGCTATACTTAATAATTAGCCCCTATACTTAATAATTAGTCCCCACCCCACGGGGTGGGGTGAATGGGGGTGAATGGGGGTCAGTGACATATGGTTTTGGTATTCAGGGTAGTTCGTGATTTGGGTGAGGGGGGAGGGGGCTGATTTGGGATTCGGAGGGGGTGATAGAATTTGGGATTCAGAAGGATGGGTCCGTGATAGGATTTGGGTGGGGGGCTCCGTATAATGCCAAAACTTCCTTATCTACCGTTAACAGGGTTAATTTAGCATTTGTGACTGCAGTTTAAATTCTTGCAGATCATCATAAGTTGAAGGAAATATTATGGGATATGTTTTTTATTGGGAGTAGGCCTAGGCCTACAATTTTGGACAAAACGGCTGGAACACTTCAGCTTTTTGAGATCTTCACATGTTATAGTGCCATGTTTCTTTAATATTTTGCCGAGAATTGTAACCCCCTATCCTCCCTTTCAATGTTAAATGTATTCCTTTCTTAACGTAAATTTCCAGGAAAAACAGTAACAATAGCCAATATTGAATGGGAAGGGAGAAGGACAATTATTATAGTGAGTTAGGGGAGGGGGACACTGACGGCGTCAATGAAATTATTAAAATGTGCCTATGTACAACACTTCTTCACATCGGCCTAAAAAAAAAAAAGACCAAAACCGCTGGTGACCCCCGTTATTGAAAGTACCATCATCCGAGAGATATTAGATGGTACTTTTTGGAAAGCATCACAAAATATCCCAAATCTATTACATTCTGGTACAAAAAGGACCCCGAACTTGACTCTTTCATCATCGCTTTCAATATTGAGAATATTTAGTTCCGTTTTACACTAATTCACTAAGTTCAGCCTTCACCTCCCGTAGTCGTCTCGCAATTGACCACAGACCCACGTGTGTTTACATGCCGCGCGAGTGTTCATTCTGTCATTGTTCAATATTACGAGAATAATACAAAAAATTACGTCATTGTTCTAAAAGCGTCTACTCTGCTATGACGTCATAAAAAGACACCCGGTTGAAGATTATGTCGATTGCGCCCATGCACTTGTCTGCTAAATTGTACTTCAACTTCATATCCATCAACTCTCTCCCAATCGCTAATTGGCCAAATGTTTGGTCTCTCATACTTCTTACAGTAGTTCATTTATAGTTTTTCAAATTCCAGGGGCCTTTACATAGGGTTTTCCTACTGATACAGCTTTCACTTCTGCCTCTCCCCTTTTCTGTTAATAATCTGTAAAGATATTTTAGATTAGGGACATTGCCAGAGTCAAGCCAAATTTCAATTTGGGTAAATTATATGAAGGGGATGTACATGTAATAGACCACAACTGAAATTGCAATCATACCCTGGGGTCAAAAGTGTTAGGCTGCATAGGAAAAACCAATAATTTGTTGATTTTGTATTCTTATTAAAAAACTTTCGCATCCCTCGTCATGATACTTTTCAAAATTTGCAAGAAAAATTCCGTAGCAATCCATTCCCTGCAAAAAATATTAAAGGATTAATTTAAGGGTCAAGCAAGTCCATCTGAAAGAGGACTTCAAAAGAACTTAGTCTCTCATTATTGTTGTTTGTATATTATCTTTTATGGAGTGGATTTTCTAATGGAGTGATCTGAATTCGACCAATTGCAGTAGTAAAATTGTTTCCATTTTATTCACAAATTGTTTTGCTTTCTTGAAACATATTTTCTTGAAATAAAGACGTCACTAGAATATATCACTTTCTATGTAGCCATAACATGTATAAGAAGAAGAACAGTAGCGTGTCTAAGGGCTTACCTCACTTCAAAAAAGCCGATCAAATTGTGTTAATCATAGCCATAAGTATAATTATGTGAAATATTAAATGATTTATAGGAAACAGAGATGTTGGAATTTTTTATTTGTATCGACTGAATTATTATTCATTTTTGACCGAAACTTGAAGTTTCAGTTTGCACCAAAAACCCTCAATTTTAGACCAAAAATTTTCAATTTTAGATCAAAAATCTAACATTTTGGACCAAAAATCTTCAATTTTGCATTTTTAGATCCGTCCTTTAGTCATTTGATCCATAATATGAAGCAGGAGAGGATAAGCTTTCTTTCATGGACCGAGTCTGTATGAGCGGGCCCTTTTGCAATTTTTTCCCCATAAATTATGACTTATAAATTATGACTGCATATCATAGCAAGATTTAACGTTCGAAAGCATCCAGACGGTCACGGCCTTTGAAAGCTAATTGTGTACTCACTGGTTGCAGACCCACCGAGATTCGAAGCCGGGAAGTGCGGGTGATACAACAAAGCACTAACCACTACATTACGGAGGTCTGGTGACTTCTTCAATGACTTTTACAGAAAACACTGCTCATGATCTGATAACCCTAAAAAGTTAACCTGCTCGTTTTACTTCTCTTTTTCAAAGATGATTTTAGGAGTATGCATTTGATTTTGTACGCCTAATTTTGGCGCCCCCCCCCTCCCCTGAAGAACCCTGGCTTTAGGCTTAAGCCTATGCAGTCTATAGGCTATTAACCTTTGTATGAAGGACAAGGTGACAACATTACCAGCCCTCGTAAGTTGAACAAATCCATTTTCCACTTTGTCTGTACTATGATTATACACAATGTATTATGTTACACAATACACACGCTATCTTTGGAAAGCCTATACCTTGGATGGTGCTCTGCTTGCCCGTGGCATATAAAGCCTCGTCCAGTGGTCCGAATGGTGGATCTTGAAATGCATGGGACCAAAAATCGTCAAGTGTTGACCAAAACGTTTGGGTAAAATTCTCCAGTTTGGGATAACAAATCTTCAATTTTTTGGACCATAAATTCTTAAGTTCTGTACCAGACCGCAAATATTTCCTGGTTACGATCAGAAAAATTGCACTGGCATAAATTGAATTTCAATAAAACATTGCTGCTTACTTTCCTTGATTTTCGGGAATCTCCTTTAATTTTCAGGAAAGTTCCTTAATTTTTGGAAAGCTTTTTCGGAATTTGTTTCTTTATTTTTCAGGAAATTTGCTTTAATTTCCAAAGATTTTGCTTCATTTTCGTGAAAGTTTGCCAAATTTCAACACTATTTCCAATTATTTTATGCTCAATTTTACCATTTTTTCTCTTCAATTTCCCATTTTACCCCCAACCGGGCAGAAAGTGATGTAACCGGGAAGGTGAATTCCTCTTAAGGAGGAAGGGGAGGAGAGGAGGGGGGGGGAGGGGACTTTGGTTATGGCATCAGAAAATTGAGACTTTCTATCGAGACAATCATAGATTTTTATCGGGTGAAAAGTCAGGCACCCTCCAGTCGCCAGTTGTTGAACCTTAGTGACGCCCCTGGAGAGAAGGAGGGGCTTGCCAAAGCCTTTTAAACTTTCTAGAAGCCTAGAACCTGTCCTTATAGACGTAACCAGAATGTTATGATATTTCAGTGTTGTGCACAAAGTGGTTGGGGGAGGGGTAGGATGATGGGTTGGTAGTTGGGTTGGACATCATGGGGCCCTGATTAGTTAAATGAAAAATGAGAGAAATTTATAAATTGAGATCATGGGCGGGATTTACCTACCTAAAGATGGGGAACAACTTAAAGGGGAAGGGGGTCACAAAAATTACGCTAATTAAATACAAACAAATACCATAACAGATATATACATTTAAGAAAAACATGTGAAGATTGAGGCCATCGTTTGAGTGCATGGCAGGTTAAGGAAATCTACGGATTGTGGACTTGTATCTGTCGGAGTATTCTTCATTTATTATCTTAAAACAAAATTTTGGCATTAAATATTTCTAGCAGAAGATGGACATTTTGATCACGGACCACTCCCTGGAACCATAGTAGCTTTTGTTTGTTTATTTAGATACACCAACTAGGGAAATTCCAGTTCAAAGTACGCTTGCGTTGTTTTCAGTAAGAATTCGAGCCAATTAGATTATGGAACACGGTTGGACTCTAATGCATTTGAGATTACAGTCCATGCAGTGTAAATTGCATAAGACTGTCAGACCTACATAATTATTGATACTTTTGATAGGCCTACGCCTAGCTTAAAATGTTGATTGCTGTACAGTTTTACATCCTGCAAGTAGGCCTAGCCACCTAGGCCTACTGGCCTAAGTCACTCAGCCTACACTACAGTAGTACTGGGGCCTAAGTGTGCACGGAAGTAGCCAAGTGATGAAGAAATTAATCAACATTTGAATGCAGTGTACATAATTCGATTTTCGGAAAACGACCAGACGTTTGACATTCATCGTGCTTCTCTGACTGTTAAAAAGTCTGGCAGTAAAAGATTATTAATAATCAAGACAATCTTTTCCTACCAAATTTCATGTATGACTCCAAAGTCTCGAGTCTGACTTAACTTAATGGTGAGTGTAAGTTAACTAGGCCTCGGCCTAAGTTGTAAGTAACATTTCCCTAGTAGTAGTAGGCCTACTACTAAGGCCTAATCCAAGTTAGGCCTAGGCCCCATCAGGCCTACTAAGGGGGAGTAAGGTTACTACAGGGGCTACGTGTTTTCAATGTTTGTCCTAGTGTGTATTAAAGTAAGACCCGAATTTCAACCACTTAAGCCTGGCACAAACTTACAATTTTTTCCAGAATTAACAAAATATTGACTAGGCTAGGGCTTAGGCTAGTTGTTGTCACAATCCACGTACACACATGTTATTACTGGGACATTTGTTTTGTGTATGTAGGCTATAGCCTCAGGACTTGAAAAACTCTGTCAGGCTGTAAATCAGAAATGACACCAATCAGTGAAAATCAGCCAACAAGAAAAAACAGATCAGTGGGGAAGTAGTACAGTTGGTAGAGCACACGACTGAGAATGCTGGAGGCACCCGGTTCAAGCCTTGGACAGGTCTAACCAGTTTTTCCACAGCTGTGCAGACAGATATGCCGATCAACAAAGTGGAAGTACGTCGTTTGCAGCTCCTGCTTCTCATTTAGCTGTTGAGAAAAGTGGCAATGGTTGAATGGTGCTCGCCGTCCTTTGGAGGCGACGTTAAGCCGTCAGTCCCGATGGTAGGTCAGTCACACCCTACCTGGTTCTCTGAACACCTCTCGAGAACGTTCCACAACAGACCTGAATTTCAACCACTGTGTGTTAAACATGCCTAATTATCCAGCATGTATACCAGTAAAATGTACAATGTGTGATCGTCAGTAACATTGAAATAACCTTCAATAAATTGTTATTTTAAACTGCACAATCGGTTTATGAATCATCTAATTATATTATACTGTATATTAGTGAAAATGGAGTTCAATGGAGCCAGTTTGCATATGTGCACAGAAGATGGATTTCCAAGACGAATCAACAAAGTGGAAACGTCGTTTGCAGCTCCTGCTTCTCATTTAGCTGTTGAGAAAAGTGGCAATGGTTGAATGGTGCTCGCCGTCCTTTGAGGCGACGTTAAGCAAATCAGTCGATGGTAGGTCAGTCACACCCTACCTGGTTCTCTGAACACCTCTCGAGAACGTTCCACAACAGACCTGAATTTCAACCACTGTGTGTTAAACATGCCTAATTATCCAGCATGTATACCAGTAAAATGTACAATGTGTGATCGTCAGTAACATTGAAATAACCTTCAATAAATTGTTATTTTAAACTGCACAATCGGTTTATGAATCATCTAATTATATTATACTGTATATTAGTGAAAATGGAGTTCAATGGAGCCAGTTTGCATGATGTGCACAGAAGATGGATTTCCAAGACGAAATTGTGCTCCCAAAATGAGGAAATGTGTGCCTAAGATACAATACTGTTCAATATAAACCTTTCAATTTGTGCGCCAATGACATAAAATTGTGCTCCAACTTTTCAAAATAGGCGTGGAAGATCTTCCACTCTCTAGAAACAAAATATGTAGTGTGGGTCTTCGGGTCACATTAGGGGTGGTTGAAATTCGGGTCACCATATTAGCTTAGAAAATAAGGACTGCATTTTATCAAACAGAAAGAATAAATAACATTTTGGTATAGTAATTATATCTCAATCACCCCTTCACAATTTACAGCACAGGCATTCCTAATGCAATGTTTACAGTGCTAACTTTATTAAGTGGTCAAAGTGTGTGACCGAAAGGTGTATATTGATGGAGAGAGCACAACACAACTGCCAATCATTTTTTTAACATCGCCACCTGCTCAATTTCCAAAACCCTTAAACCCCCTAATCATCCCCCAACCCCTGGCTCTCAGATGACTGCAAAACAGCCTTCAAGAACAGGAAAAGGACCCTCGGAAACTTTAAAATTAACCTGACCACCCATAATCTCAACCTCTTTCGTATCAGCTGTGCCAAGGCCAGATGCACTATCAAGGACAGTAAAACCAACATTTGGAACAACTTCATCTCTTCTCTTACCACCAACACCCCCACTTAAAAGATTTGGAGAATGGTTATCTTCCACAGCAGAGTGGGCAAATTCCTTATCTCTCCTGGAATGCTGACCTTCTCACCGCGAAAAAGGACATCGTCAACCACCTCGCCGCCTCTTTGAACAACATCTCGTCCTCGACTAACTACTCCAATGCCTTTAAATCCAAAAAAGCTTGCGATGAAGCCCGGAGAATCACCTTTCCCTCCAACAACTTCGAAAGCTATAAGACCCCTCTCACCCTTTCTGAATTAAACCAAGCCATCCACGACACTGGCTGCACCTCCAAGGGCCCAGATAACATCCTTTACTAGTTCCTGAAACAACTCCCCATCAAGGCTCCCCATCAACTCCCCACTACTACCCTACTCACCATCCTCAACCTCATTTGGTCCTCACACTCCTTTCCCCCTATCTGGGGGACAGCTATTGTCACCCCCGTTCTTAAACCGGGGAAGGACAGTACCGACCCCTCCAGCTACCGCCCTATTGCCCTCACCTGCTGTCTCTGTAAAATTGTGGAAAGGATCATTAATCAGAGACGAAACTGGTTCTTTGAGACCAACAGGATCCTCTTCCCTCACCAAAGCGGCTTCCGAAAATGTCACAATACCCTAGACCAGTTAATTACGCTAGACACCGCTATCCGGGAATCCTTTGCAAAAAAGGAAAGCCTCATTGCCATTTTTTTGACCTCGAGAAAGCTTTCGACACTATTTGGCTACCAGTTGAAGCTACAATCGAGTATAGAATATTGTGTTTAGCCTACCAGTGTATAGACAGATCAGCACCAGAATACCTCTGTAAGCTTCTGTCCATCTATCAGCCAAAAAGGTGTCTCAGGTTTAGTGACAAGCAATTGCTGGATATACCAAAAAAGAGACTGAATTCTTTTGGTTATAGGTCTTTCACAGTGGCAGCCGCTAAAAAATGGAATGATATTCCAAAATCTATGAAAGACATTACATTGAATACGTTTAAATCTCAGCTCAAAACTTATTTGTTCAAGAAGTATTATTGATTTTTATATAATTTGATTTAATCGTTTATTTACATTAACCTATTATTTTTTATTGTATAAGCGCTTTTAACATACTCCACAGTGTGGATTAGGCGCTATATAAATATTCCTATTATTATTATTATTATTATTTGGAAATACGGCATTATCTGCAATCTTCACACCATCGGCCTCAGAGGCTATCTCCCCATCTTTATTCAAAACTTCCTCTCACCCAGGCCGTTCCAAGTTCGTATTGGCCACACCCTCTCTAACCCGACCCCCAAAAAGAGGGCGTCCCCCAAGGCAGCATCCTTTTCCCCACTCTCTTCAACCTGAGCATTAATGACATCACGGACAACCTTGGCCCCAACATCAAACGTACTTTCTACGTGGACGACTTCACCATCTTCTACTCCTCCCCTAAATTTCCCCTTGGTTGAAATAGGCTCCAAATCAGCCTCAACCAGCTGCAAGTCTGGTGCAACAATAACGGTTTTAAATTCTCCAAAGACAAGACAGTCTGCATGCACTTCTGTCATTTCAACAACCTCCACCCCAACCCGAACCTTGTGCTCAATGGCAATCGCATCCCTAAAGTTGAACACACAAAGTTTCTGGGTCTAACTCTAGACCCCAAGCTCACCTACAAGCAACACATCACAGTGGGCTGTCAGCAAAGGAAAACCCTCGTCAAGTAGGCAGTCAGCAAGGGCAATCCCTCAGCAAGTAGGCTGTCAGCAAGGGAAAATTAAACCCTCATGAAGTAGGCTGTCAGCAAGGACAAACCATCAGCAAGTAGGCTGTCAGCAAGGGAAAATTAAACCCTCATGAAGTAGGCTGTCAGCAAGGACAAACCATCAGCAAGTAGGCTGTCAGCAAAGGCAAACCCTCAGCAAGGGCTCAGCAAGTAGGCTGTCAGCAAGGACAGTGCAGCATAAAGGTTAAGGCAGTTCAAATATAGATTATAAGCATAGAGTACAATCAATACAAGTATTCTGTTTATGTTTGGAAGTTGCAAACAACATGGCAGGAAGTGATAGCAACTTTCTGTGTACACAAAAGAGGAAGCTTTTCAGGAAGGGGCAGAATGGAGACATTGAGGGGCAGCTTGGAACACCCTTCTGAACTGAATAGAATAAGGTATCTAGATATATTGGAATATACTGAGTGCCTTCAGGTGCACATAGTTTTAAATATTCTTACCTCAATACACAAAATGTTTTTGTTTTTTTACTGTGGTAGGGGAAATGAAATCAGAATTGAAAAGCATGGAGAGATCATCAAGTGTGAAGACAAAGACCTCTGCATCGATGCCCAACTTTGATAATGGAGTACACGAGCTCAAACTTGGAAAAAGCTTCAAGAAGGATAGGGCCAGTGAATTTCATACTATCAGATGTAAGCAATGCCATGTATAGTAAAAATTGAAGCTTTTTTACGTGTGAAATTTTGAGAATGGTAGCATGGAGGGATGAAGAGTGCTTTGGATGATGGTGGTTAGGTAAGTGGGTGGTTAGGTGAGTGGGTGGTTAGGTAAGTGAGTGGTTTCGTAAATGGGTGGTTAGGTGATTGGGTGGTTAGTTGAGTGGATGATTAGTTGAATGGGTGGTTAGTTGAGTGGATGGTTAGTTGAGTGGGTGCTTAGGTGAGTGGGTGGTCAGGTGAGTGGGTGGTTAGGTAAGTGGGTAGGTTAGGTGAGTGGGTGGGTTAGGTGAGTGGGTGGGTTAGGTGAGTGGTTGGGTTAGGTGAATGGGTGGTTAGGTGAGTGGGTGGTTAGGTGAGCGCGTGATAAGGTGAGTGCGGGCTTAGGTGAGCGCGGGGTTAGGTGAGCGCGGGTTAGGTGGGCGGGCGTTAGGTGAGTGCAGGGTGCTTAGGTGAGTGCAGGGTGGTTAGGTGAGTGCAGGGTGGTTAGATGAGTGCTGGGTGTTCAGGTGAGTGCAGGGTGGTTAGGTGAGTGCAGGGTGGTTGGGTGAGTGCATTGTGGTTAGGTGGGTGCATTGTGGTTAGGTGAGTGCAGGGTGGTCAGGTGAGTGGTGGCTTAGGTGAGTGGTGGGTTAGTTGAGTGAGTGGTGGGTTAGGTGAGTGAGGTAGGTGAGTGAGTGGTGGGTTAGGTGAGTGAGTGATGGGTTAGGTGAGTGAGTGGTGGGTTAGGTGAGTGAGTGGTGGGTTAGGTGAGTGAGTGGTGGGTTAGGTGAGTAAGTGGTAGGTTTGGTGAGTGAGTGGTGGGTTAGGTGAGTGAGTGGTGGGTTAGGTGAGTGAGTGGTGGGTTAGGTGAGTGAGTGGTGGGTTAGGTGAGTGAGTGGTGGGTTAGGTGAGTGAGTGGTGGGTTAGGTGAGTGAGTGGTGGGTTAGGTGAGTGAGTGGTGGGTTAGGTGAGTGAGTGGTGGGTTAGGTGAGTGAGTGGTGGGTTAGGTGAGTGAATGGTGGGTTAGGTGAGTGAGTGGTGGGTTAGGTGAGTGAGTGGTGGATTAGGTGAGTGAGTGGTGGGTAAGGTGAGTGAGTGGTGGGTTAGGTGAGTGAGTGGTGGGTTAGGTGAGTGAGTTGTGGGTTAGGAGAGTGAGTGGTGGGTTAGGAGAGTGAGCGGTGGGTTAGGAGAAGGAGCATTGGGTTAGGAGAATGAGCGGCGGGTTAGGAGAATGAGTGGCGGGTAAGGCGAGTGAGCGGCGGGTAAGGCGAGTGAGTGGCGGCTTAGGCGAGTGAGTGGCGGGTTAGGCGAGTGAGCGGCGGGTTAGGGGAGTGAGCGGCGGGTTAGGCGAGTGAGCGGCGGGTTAGGCGAGTGAGCGGCGGGTTAGGCCACTGAGCGGCGGGTTAGGCGACTGAGTGGTAGTTGTTTAGATGAGGGTGGATAGGTGATGGAATGATGAGCAAGCAATACGGGGATGGGTGAAAGATGGAGGGAGTACAGGATGGCTGAGAGCTGGATGAGGGATTAAGGGATGATTGAGAAATATAGGGATGGATAAGGACTCACTAGCTGTTTGGCAATATTCTGCTGGCATCCAGTGTTAAGTACATGTAGGCATGGCTGATACACATTTGTATCACAAGCACAAGGTTTTGACATAGTTCTGAGAGCCGTGTCTTGACATTGAGAGTTGTGCACTTAGTGTAAATAATTGAAAGAGTTTAATATCACCTCTACACGTATCTTCTTCTTGATCTTTCTCTTGGGATTATTTTGTGTGTTTTTCATATCACTAGACTGACTGTTGTTGAGGGCCATAACCTGAAGCATTATTGGAAACACTGGTGTAATGATGATTTGATTTTCCTTAACAGATGATTTTAAACCAGCATCCATTGACCATTCCAAAGAAGCTATACTAGATGTAATAGAAGGAAAGGAAATCAATATCACATTCCCAAATGTAGAGGTAAAGTTTTGAGTAATTTTGTTTACTTCCTTATCAATAATCTGATTGATTTGATAATTTATACTCTAAATAAATAACATTTACAGCTGACTCCTCTTCCACTCCCACTCTTTCACCATCAACCTGTTGCAATTTTACACCTTTTTGTTTGCCTCCCTTAGAATGCACCATATATTAAACTCACCCTTCTGGCTCTATTTACCTGTTGCTGTTGAATCTTATCAATCAATTCAACCCTGTGACTGGGTAGCTAATACCTCAGCTTTACATTTATTTTGTGGATTACATTAGTTATGTTAAATTTCACAGCAGTTACTAGAGACCCCCTGAGAAATGGAGTATTTTATCTGAAGTCCCAATACCTCAACAGTGTAGAAGATAACAAGATGACGGGCTAAGAAGGATTGGTTTTACCTGCTCCTTGTATATCTGTTCTTTTTCTTCCATTCCCTGTCTAACTAATTCAACTGGTCTCCGCCACACCACTGAAGTTAGTTGATCTCGTACCCATCTGTTTCTTAGCACTTAATTCTTTCTTTTCTTGACCCTCCAAGCCATTCTAACAAACCAACAGCAATTTGATGAATATGGGCTAAAAGTACCTGGATCTACAAGGTATACAAATGTGTCCCAGCCCTGGTTGAACTCCTTTTTTGTATAATTTTTCAGAATAAAGGAACAACAGTTTTCAGAGGGAGGAAGAAACCATCCCAGAAGGAGTGTGTGTTAATCTTTGATCATAGAACAAAAACATTTACTTTAGAAAGATTGAGCACAAATATTCAAGTAAAAAAACAGAGGTAAGTGAATATTTGGATTATTCATTTTCTCTTGTGCTTGCAAGCTGTTAGAAGATTGTGACTTTATAAGCTTGGAATTGGTACCTTCATAAGCTCACAATTGGTACCTTTATAAGCTCGCAATTGGGACTTTTATTAGTTTGCAATTGGAATCTTAATAAGCTCGCAATTGGGACTTTTATAAGCTTGCAATTAGGACCTTAATAAAGCTCGCAATTGGAATCTTCATAAGCTCGCAATTAGAACCTTTATAAGCTCACAATTGTGATCTTTATAATTTCACAATTGGGACCTTTATAAGCTCACAATTGGAACTTTTTTAAATTTCGCAATTGGTACCTTTATAAGTTTGCAATTGGGACCTTTATAAACTCGTAATTGGAACTTTTATAGGCTTGCAATTGGAACCATTATAAGCTCACTATTAGGATCTTTATAAGTTTGCAATTTAGACCTTTCTAAGCTCGCAATTAGGACCTTAATGACTTCGCAATTGGGACCTTTATAGGCTTGCAATTGGGACCGTTATAAGCTCGAAATGGGACCTTTATTAGCTTGCAAATGGGACCTTTATAAGCTTGCAATTGGAACCATTATAAGCTCACAATTAGGACCTTTATAAGTTCACAATTGGGACTTTTTTAAGTTCGCAATCAGTACCTTTATAAGCTCGCAATTTGGACCTTTATAAGCTCGCAATTAGGACCTTAATGAGGTCACAATTGGGACCTTTATAAGCTCGAAATGGGACCTTTATAAGCTCGCAAATGGGACCTTTATAAGCTCGCAATTGGAACCTTTACCAACCCATAATTGAGACCTTTACAAGCTCGCAGTTGGGACCATTATAAGCTTGCAATTGGGACCTGCTCTCAAAATTTTTAGGCTCACCATTCGTGCGAAGCTTGACCACGGCAATATTGTCTACTGTGTTGCTCACAACTCATACCTCAACCACGTCAACACCATCCAAAATGAAGCCCTCAGGCTTTGTCTAGGTGCTTACAGGACCTCCCCAATCACCAGCCTTCATGTTGAAGCCAACGAACCCCCCTTTCTACTTAGATGTAGAAAGCTTAGCCTCTCCTATGCTTTTAGAGTCCTCACCAACACCCAGAACCCTGTTTACAACCTCATTAGGTACCTCAATTTCTCCACCCTCTTTGATAGGACTAAAACCCTTTCTTCTCTTCAGCTTACACATTAAATCATACCTCTTCCATCTCGGCATCAACCCCACCTCCCAACACCTTCTCCTGGCCCACTTTTCCTCCGTGGGCCACCCCCCTCCCTTATGTCCACCTGAGCCTCTCCACTCATCACAAAACTCAAACCCACCCTAACCTCTTCATCAATCTCCACAACCAAATCAAAGACCATCTCTCAAATTACACCTGCATCTATACAGATGGCTCCAAGGAAGGCAGCAAGACAGCTGCTGCTGCTGTCATCCACTGCTGCCGTCATCCAAGACATCACCCTCAGTAGCAGACTTCCCGACTACTCATCTATCTTTTTAGCTGAGGCTAAGGCCATTCTTCTTGCCCTCAACTTTATTAAGTACTCTCCGCTCAGCCACTTTGCCATTTTCTCCGACTCAAAGGCTGTTGTTACTTCTTTACTCAATCTTAAATGGGATAAACTCACATGCCACCTCCTCCTCCGGAAACTCCTTTCTCCCACCCTCTGCAGGAAAAGTATTCTTTTCTTCTGGATACCCAGCCATGTTGGCATCCCAGGTAATGACAGGGCTGATGCAGCCGCTAAGCTTGCCCTCAACCTCCTCCCTGCCCTTTTCCCCAAAATCCTCTCTGACATCAAACCGCTTATCGCTTTCCTTGTTCCTGACCGCTGGCAAACCTCATGGAACTCCCAAATTGATAATAAACTCTATGTCATCCAGCCCACAATTCCGATCAAATCCACCATCAACAACCTCTCTCGTATCGACAACGTTCATATCACCCGTCTTAGAATTGGTCACACCCACCTCACTCACTCCCACCTCCTTATTGGCTCCCCCAACCCCTCTGCAACAATTGCCATTGCATCCTCACAATCCAGCATGTTCTCCTTGCTTGCCCCTTGTACAAGCTTCCCAGAGCTTCCCTCGCTCCCCACTCAATTGCTGAGTTCTTCCAGAAAAATCCTCCGGATAAAATTATCTCCTTCCTTCATCATGCCTTCCTCTGCAACCATATTTAATTCTCCTCTTCTACCCCCTCTCTACTTTGTTTTTGTTTCAACCATGCACCTCCCCTCTCAATCACAGCTTTCTGACCTTTTGTTTTTGAATTTCTCTCATTCTCCCCCTGTTTCCTTTCCTTCCTACCTCTAGAATAATCTGACCGCTCAGGCACAATTTGACCTTCGTTGTCGTGGTGCTGTTAATCCCTCATCAGACGAACAAACAAACAAGCCTGTAATTGGGATCTTTACAAACTCAAAATTATAAGCTTGCAATTAGGACCTTTATGAGCTTGCAATTGGAACCTATAGGAGCTTGCATTTAGAACTTGTACGATGTCACAATTGGGAACTTTACGAGCTCGTAGAACAAGAATTCTCTAACAAATTTGTTGCAAGCTGATACTAAGTTCTCTTTGAGATAGTGAAGCATACTTTATACATAATAAACTTATTCAACAGACAGGAGGGCAGTAGCAAGGTTCAAAAACAGGCAGCCAAAGCTAGTGCAGCACAGTTACATAAGAAGTCGAGCAGCTCAACACATAGTACAGGTAACAGCTCGACACACAGTACAGGTAGCAGCTCAACACATGGTACAGGTAGCAGCTCAACACATGGTACAAGTACCAGTTCAACGCACATTGTAACACCTAGTCCCCCAAAGATAAAGGAAGAAAGATCAATGTCTCCTCAGTACAAGGAACCATTTGGTAAGTGAGATACATAATAAACAAAATGGGGAAAATGATGGGGAAAGGGGAAGATGAGAGAAATGGGAAGATGGGGGAAAGGGGTAGATGGGGGAAAGGGGAAGATGGGGGAAAGGGGCATATAGGAGAAATGGGGAAAAGGAACAAATATCAGAGTCTCCTCAATATTAGGAAACAGCTGGTAAGTGAAAATTCATAGTAATTTTAATGAAATGGAAAGAAACAAGGGAAAGAAGGCACTTGGGACAAATAAAGGAAAGGGAAAATATCAGTGTCCCCTCAGTAGATCCATTTGGTAAATGAAATTCTTAATTAAATTTAGCCGAGTCCTACTAAGATTGCAAACACTACACATGTCATTGCTCAAATAAGATAACCAAAGTGATATTTTCAGTTTTGAATAGTTTATCACTACAACATCTCAATCATTTGATTTGTATTTGTAGACCTATCCCCACCCACTGTTCCAGAATCCTACAAACCCCCTACTCCTGAGTTGTTACCGTCAAGTCGCAAGTTGAGCCAGGCTTCAACAAATTCATCCCCAGGTGTTATCTCTGACAGTAGCAGCTCAGCAAGCAGTAGCAGCAGCAGCAGCGATTCCAGCAGCGAAGAGGAAGAAGAACAAAAACCGCTCAAATTGAAACCCAAGCACAGTAAGAATATATAAAGAATATTCACATGAATTTTCACATATATGATAGAGACATGAAATTTCACATATATGATAGACATGAAAATCACATATATGATAGAGACATGAATTTCACATATATGATAGAGACATGAATTTTCACCTATATGATAGAGACATGAATTTTCACATATATGATAGAGACATGAATTTTCACATATATAATAGAGACATGGATTTTCACATATATGATAGAGACATGAATTTTCACATATATGATAGAGACATGAATTTTCACATATATGATAGAGGACTATTACAGAAACACATTGAGAAAAAATCATGTTCATATTTTATTTCCTTTAGAAGTTATTACATTTTAAATGATTTCACAAATGCATTGCTGAAAAGTGACTAGTGAGGTATTTGTGATGTCACACTTGAAGATCCAAGACAATTTTTATGATTCTACAGAAAATATTTTAGATTTTTCTTTGATTTAAAGTGCAAAGTACAGGAACAGAGTGTAAAGTACAGGAACAGAGTGTAAGGTACAGGAACAGAGTGTAAGGTACAGGAACAGAGTGTAAGGTACAAGAACAGAGTGTAAGGCACAGGAACAGAGTGTATGGTACAGGAGCAGAGTATGGTACAGGAACAAAGTGTATGGCACAGGAACAGTGAATGGTACAGGAACAGAGTGTAAGGTACAGGAACAGATGGACAAAGCATGATTTCACAAATGCATTGCTGAAAAGTGACTAGTGAAGTATTTGTGATGTCACACTTGGAGACCCAAGACAATTTGTATGATTCTACAGAAAATATTTTAGATTTTTCTTTGATTTAAAGTGCAAAGTACAGGAACAGAGTGTAAGGTACAGAAACAGAGTGTAAGGTACTGGAACAGGGTGTAAGGTACAGGAACAGAGTGTAAGGTACAGGAACAGAGTGTATGGTACAGGAACAGAGTATGGTACAGGAACATAGTATATGGTACAGGAACAGAGTGTAAGGTACAGGAACAGAGTGTAAGGTACAGGAACAGAGTGAATGGTACAGGAACAGAGTGTAAGGTACAGGAACAGAGTGAATGGTACAGGAACAGAATGTAAGGTACAGGAACAGATGGACCAAGCGTGTTCTACCCCATCTCTATAATTAATGGAAAAAATGTTACCAATAAATTAGAAATAATTAATTTTCAAGTAAATAAATATAAATTAGTGCACTTATGACATCACACTGTTGAATAGGGCTGTCACGGTAAATCAGATGTTGTGGACATATCACAATATCTATGTTAGGATTATTAATTTCAGCATTCATCATGCAGAGTTTTTTATAAAAGTTAAGATCTAAGGAAGGGCTGCATAACATAATCAGATTTGCTGCAAATATTCTGTTCAAATCTCATGCATTTGCAATATTTCTGAAATTTTGTTTCACAGGTTTTTGCTCTAATATTCTGTTTATTTTTGATATTGTGATATTGTAATAATCGATATATTGTAACAGCCCCACTGTTGAATTAGACTTTTACTGCACTAGTCACTTTTACTGCACTAGTCACTTTTACTGCACTAGTCACTTTTACTGCACTAGTCACTTTTACTGCACTAGTCACTTTTACTGCATCACTTTTACTGCACAGGTCACTTTTACTGCACTGGTCACTTTTGCTGCACTAGTCACATTTGCTGCACTAGTCACTTTTACTGCACTAGTCACTTTTACTGCACTAGTCACTTTTACTGCACTAGTCACTTTTACTGCACTAGTCTTTTTTACTGCTCTAGTCACTTTTACTGCACTAGTCACTTTTGCTGCACTAGTCACTTTTACTGCACTAGTCACTTTTTTACACACTGTGGGAATCTTTGAAATGTGAGAACTCCCTAAACTCAATAAGACATCAACATGGGACGTCATGAGGTCACATGACTTTATTTACATCACCATTTTGTAGGGGAAAGAATACTGTTGTCTGCTGTACATTTAATTAGACTTACTTATATTTGCATATTGTTATATCAGATTATTATTGTAAGATAATTATGCCGGAACCTTACTGTGCCATTGGTTGCACTAACAGACATGTTTAAAATATACTGATTAAGATTACTTGAAGTACTTGTGAGAGTAATTTTGCCTCTAAAATAACATTTTATATCAAAAAATTAATTCATCTGGCCAGTTTATTTTAACAAGCGTGTGTTGTATATGCCCAGCACGTGTTTCACATGCTTAGCGCGGGTTTTCATCACCAGCACATGCTAAGCGCATGTTTTAGTAGGACTGAGTCTGTTTATTTTACGTGTGATGTGACTGAGTTGTATGAAGATCAGACGTGTGAAATGCGCAACAACTCTTTTCCCTGCAAAATGGCTTCCAGTTGAATTAGAGTCACAGGATGAAATCCCTCTACAGTGGAGAGGCGATAGTGAAGTCTGCAGGGAAGCTCAAAATCCATCATCCCTGGCATAGCGATATGAGGGTAAGATGTAGGTCCATGACCCACCCCCTCTTTCCCCCCTTTCTTGCCCCTTCTCCCCCCATTACCATGGGATGTTTGCTCTTATAGTGGACAAGGCAATTGAGTCAATTGTGTAGGGGTGCTCATAATTCAGTATCCCTGTGAAAGCGATATAAGGGTCCATGAAGCTCATTCATGCACATCGTTCTTATGTTACATAAGAGAAAAATCATAAAGGTAGAAATGGTAGATGGAGTATTTTATTTAAAAGTAAAAAACATCTTAAAACAGAATAAGGCACCAATTTATTTTCACTTATTTACTTCACTAGAAAAAGTACAATATGATGGATACATTTGCCACAGGATAATGTACAGTGATATTTATAGGTGTCTTCCGTGATATTTATGGGTGTCTTCCATAATATTTATGGGTGTCTTCCGTGATATTTATGGGTGTCTTCCGTGACATTAATGGGTGTCTTCTGTGATATTTATGGGTGTCTTCCATGATATTTATGGGTGTCTTTCGTGATATTTATGGGTGTCTTCCGTGATATTTATGGGTGTCTTCCGTGATATTTATGGGTGTCTTTCGTGATATTTATGGGTGTCTTCCGTGATATTTATGGGTGTCTTCTGTGATATTTATGGGTGTCTTCTGTGATATTTATGGGTGTCTTCTGTGATATTTATGGGTGTCTTCTGTGATATTTATGGGTGTCTTCTGTGATATTTATGGGTGTCTTCGTGATATTTATTGGTGTCTTCCGTGATATTTATGGGTGTCTTCCAATTTCATTGCAGGAAACAAATTTAACAAAGTTTCTGTCAAGGAAGTGTTGATTATTTGGAAATAGGGACTAGTCGGGGTACCCAGGTATCTACCCAAGGGTTTGTGTAAGGAGTACCATATATCTACCCAAGGGTTTGTGTAAGGAGTACCATATATCTACCCAAGGGTTTGTGTAAGGAGTACCATATATCTACCCAAGGGTTTGTGTAAGGAGTACCATATATCTACCCAAGGGTTTGTGTAAGGAGTACCATATTATGTCCAGCCTTTTATTTGTATTTTCCTTAATTGAAACCTTGATTGCTCAATTTAAAGTAATTATTGTTGCTCAGAGAGTCACAATGGAATGATGGCTTGAGCAACAATAAAATACATTGTGAATGTACAGAGCTAGTGGTTTCATATATACAGCAATACATGTGATTCACTGAAAACTTAGGGAGTGCAGTAGCCCAGTGGTGAGGCCGTCGGTCTCGTACTCCAAAGGTACCGAATCACAGCCAGTGTGCTGTGTCCTCATGACTTGTCCTTCTCTTTAAAATTTTGTTGTAGCAAATCATAATCACAAACTTACTGTAGCAAATAATGAGACCACTTATATCTTAATTAAAATAAATGTTCCACCATACAATGTTTCATTGTTATTATGATACTCAACACCAACTCCTACAACAACCCAGGACCAATAGGAGAACAAATACAATGAAGCCATTAATTTACGGTAAAAAATTTCAAAAGGTATATGATGCAAGAGTACTTGTCATGCACATAAACATGGATGACAAAGTAGATCTTTAGTTCCTTTCATTAAAGAACTGTTTCTGTCAACATTTTGCTCTTGTGGGGGTGCAGTTGGATAGATTTGTTGTGGGGGTGCAGTTGGATAGATCTGTTGTGGGGGTGCAGTTGGATAGATCTGTTGTGGAGTGCAGTTGGATAGATCTGTTGTGGGGGTGCAGTTGAATAGATCTGTTGTGGGGGTGCATTTGGATAGATCTGTTGTGGGTTGCAGTTGGATAGATTTGTTGTGGGGTGCAGTTGGATAGATCTGTTGTGGGGTGCAGTTGGATAGACCTGTTGTGGGGTGCAGTTGGGTAGATCTGTTGTGGGGGTGCAGTTGAATAGATCTGTTGTGGGGGTGCAGTTGGATAGATCTGTTGTGGAGGTGCAGTTGGATAGATCTGTTGTGGGGGTGCAGTTGGATAGATCTGTTGTGGGGGTGCAGTTGGATAGATCTGTTGTGGGGGTGCAGTTGGATAGACCTGTTGTGGGGGTGCAGTTGGGTAGATCTGTTGTGGGGGTGCAGTTGAATAGATCTGTTGTCGGGGTGCAGTTGGATAGATCTGTTGTGGGGGTGCAGTTAGATAGATTTGTTGTGGGTTGCAGTTGGATAGATCTGTTGTGGGGGTGCAGTTGGATAGATCTGTTGTGGGGTGCAGTTGGATAGATCTATTGTGGGGGTGCAGTTGGGTAGATTTGTTGTGGGGGTGCAGTTGGATAGATCTGTTGTGGGTTGCAGTTGGATAGATTTGTTGTGGGGGTGCAGTTGGATAGATCTGTTGTGGGTTGCAGTTGGATAGATCTGTTGTGGGTTGCAGTTGGAGAGATCTGTTGTGGGGGTGCAGTTGGATAGATCTGTTGTGGGGGTGCAGTTGGATAGATCTGTTGTGGAGGTGCAGTTGGATAGATCTGTTGTGGGGTGCAGTTGGATAGATCTGTTGTGGGTTGCAGTTGGATAGATTTGTTGTGGGGGTGTAGTTGGATAGATCTGTTGTGGGGTGCAGTTGGATAGATCTGTTGTGGGGGTGCAGTTGGATAGATCTGTTTTGGTAGAGTTGGATAGATCTGTTGTGGGGGTGCAGTTGGATAGATCTGTTGTGGGGGTGCAGTAGGATAGACCTGTTGTGGGGGTGCAGTTGGATAGATCTGTTGCGGGGTTGCAGTTGGATAGATTTGTTGTGGGGGTGCAGTTGGATAGGTCTGTTGTGGGGTGCAGTTGGATAGATCTGTTTTGGTAGAGTTGGATAGATCTGTTGTGGGGATGCAGTTGGATAGATCTGTTGTGGGGGTGCAGTTGGATAGACCTGTTGTGGGGGTGCAGTTGGATAGATCTGTCGTGGTGTTGCAGTTGGATAGATTTGTTGTGGGGGTGCATTTGGATAGATCTGTTGTGGGGGTGCAGTTGGATAGATCTGTTGTGGAGGTGCATTTGGATAGATTTGTTGTGGGGATGCAGTTGGATAGATCTGTTGTAGGGGTGCAGTTGTATAGATCTGTTGTAGGGGTGCAGTTGGATAGATCTGTTGTGGGGGTGCAGTTGGATAGATCTGTTGTGGGGGTGCAGTTGGATAGATCTGTTGTGGGGTGCAGTTGGATAGATCTATTGTGGGGGTGCAGTTGGATAGATCTGTTGTGGGGTGCAGTTGGATAGATTTGTTGTGGGGGTGCAGTTGGATAGATCTTTTGTGGGGGTGCAGTTGGATAGATCTGTTGTGGGTTGCAGTTGGATAGATCTGTTGTGGGGTGCAGATGGATAGATCTGTTGTGGGGTGCAGTTGGATAGATCTGTTGTGGGGTGCAGTTGGATAGATCTGTTTGTGGGGTGCAGTTGGATAGATCTGTTGTGGAGGTGCAGTTGGATAGATCTGTTGTGGAGGTGCAGTTCAATAGATTTGTTGTGGGGGTGCAGTTGGATAGATCTGTTGTGGGGTGCATTTGGATAGATCTGTTGTGGGGGTGCAGATGGATAGATCTGTTGTGGGGTGCAGTTGGATAGATCTGTTGTGGGGGTGCAGTTGGATAGATCTGTTGTGGGGGTGCATTTGGATATATCTGTTGTGGGGGTGCAGATCGATAGATCTGTTGTGGGGTGCAGTTGGATAGATCTGTTGTGGGGTGCAGTTGGATAGATTTGTTGTGGGGGTGCAGTTGGATAGATCTGTTGTGGGTTGCAGTTGGATAGATCTGTTGTGGGTTGCAGTTGGATAGATCTGTTGTGGGGTGCAGTTGGATAGATTTGTTGTGGGGGTGCAGATGGATAGATCTGTTGTGGGGGTGCAGATGGATAGATCTGTTGTGGGGTGCAGTTGGATAGATCTGTTGTGGGGGTGCAGTTGGATAGATCTGTTGTGGGGGTGCAGTTGGATAGATCTGTTGTGGGGTGCAGTTGGATAGATATGTTGTGGGGTGCAGTTGGATAGATCTGTTGTGGGTGCAGTTGGATAGATCTGTTGTGGGGGTGCAGTTGGATAGATTTGTTGTGGGGGTGCAGTTGGATAGATCTGTTGTGGGTTGCAGTTGGATAGATCTGTTGTGGGTTGCAGTTGGATAGATCTGTTGTGGGGTTCAGTTGGATAGATCTGTTGTGGGGTGCATTTGGATAGATCTGTTGTGGGGGTGCAGATCGATAGATCTGTTGTGGGGTGCAGTTGGATAGATCTGTTGTGGGGGTGCAGTTGGATAGATTTGTTGTGGGGTGCAGTTGGAAAGATCTGTTGTGGAGGTGCAGTTGGATAGATTTGTTGTGGGGTGCAGTTGGATAGATCTGTTGTGGGTTGCAGTTGGATAGATCTGTTGTGGGGTGCAGTTGGATAGATCTGTTGTGGGGGTGCAGATCGATAGATCTGTTGTGGGGTGCAGTTGGATAGATTTGTTGTGGGGGTGCAGTTGGATAGATCTGTTGTGGGTTGCAGTTGGATAGATCTGTTGTGGGTTGCAGTTGGATAGATCTGTTGTGGGGTGCAGTTGGATAGATCTGTTGTGGGGGTGCAGTTGGATAGATCTGTTGTGGGTTGCAGTTGGATAGATCTGTTGTGGGGTGCAGTTGGATAGATCTGTTGTGGGTTGCAGTTGGATAGATCTGTTGTGGAGGTGCAGTTGGATAGATCTGTTGTGGGGGTGCAGTTGGATAGATCTGTTGTGGGGGTGCAGTTGGATAGATCTGTTGTGGGGTTGCAGTTGGATAGATCTGTTGTGGGTTGCAGTTGGATAGATCTGTTGTGGGGGTGCAGTTGGATAGATCTGTTGTGGGGGTGCAGTTGGATAGATCTGTTGTGGGGGGTGCAGTTGGATAGATCTGTTGTGGGGTTGCAGTTGGATAGATCTGTTGTGGGGTGCAGTTGGATAAATCTGTTGTGGGGTGCATTTGGATACAAGATTGACCAAGAAGTGTATGCTATAGGAGCTGGAACAATTCCACACATGGACAAAACTCAACTTGACTATGTTTTATTTTTTGTTCTTTGTACCTGAAATAACATTTGGGCTATTTTAGGCACTTTTAAGTGAACATACCCATATGATTATGTATATTGATAGTTTATATTCATATCATGTTGATAAATGCTTATTCATATTCATATTGATGAATGCATATTGATAATTCATATTCATATTGATAAATGCATATTCATATTGATAAATGAATACTCATAATTCATATTCATATTGATGAATGTATATTCATAATTCATATTCATATTGATAAATGCATATTTATAATTCATATTCATATTAATAAATACATATTCATGATTTATATTCATCATTGTATTAATAAATGAATATTCATAATTTGTTTTTCAGAGAGCCCTCTCCCAGAGAGTCCAGCTCCTCCCAAGAAGGTGAAACGAGATAAACCGCAGATGAAGATGAAGCACAAGGAGCCTCCAGCCAAAGCCATTATGAGCCAACTAAGTAAGAACTTCATGAGCATTCATTGCGTTATCTTTAATGGACTTAATCTACCAGTAAGAGCGTTAGAATCTGGACAGAATGTGATATTATGACAAAAACAACTGTAGTTTCTGATGTTCTGGTGACAACATTTATTTTCAGGACTTCTATGGTCCCAGAAAGTAAAAGCATTTGTTCCACTTGTGCCAAGGATGTTATGACATATCATGTTTGCCCTTAGTTCTTGGTACTATGTTTTGTGATGATAAGTGGGTACCCAGTTCAGGTTTTTGGGCTCATCCCATCAGTAGTAGGGAAGTGGTAGAGCATCAGACATATGCAAAGGTTCTGGCATTGATTCTCACTTTGGGTACCATGTGGTATTGTTGAGCAGGACACTTCATTTCTGACTGCTCATGGCCACTCCCCTGGCATGAGTACCAGTTATCCTGTGGTGGACTGATGTCTTGTTGGGGAATCAAGACCTTTCATCTGCTGGCACCTAGGAAACCAGTGATAAGTACCAGCCCAAATGAGAGGCTAAGAAGGACTTACCTTTGCCATCAACCAGTGATAAGTACCAGCCCAAATGAGAGGCTAAGAAGGACTTACCTTTGCCATCAACCAGTGATGAGTACCAGCCCAAATGAGAGGCTAAGAAGGACTTACCTTTGCCATCAACCAGTGATGAGTACCAGCCCAAATGAGAGGCTAAGAAGGACTTACCTTTGCCATCAACCAGTGATGAGTACCAGCCCAAATGAGAGGCTAAGAAGGACTTACCTTTGCCATCAACCAGTGATAAGTACCAGCCCAAATGAGAGGCTAAGAAGGACTTACCTTTGCCATCAACCAGTGATGAGTACCAGCCCAAATGAGAGGCTAAGAAGGACTTACCTTTGCCATCAACCAGTGATGAGTACCAGCCCAAATGAGAGGCTAAGAAGGACTTACCTTTGCCATCAACCAGTGATGAGTACCACCAGCCCAAATGAGAGGCTAAGAAGGACTTACCTTTGCCATCAACCAGTGATGAGTACCAGCCCAAATGAGAGGCTAAGAAGGACTTACCTTTGCCATCAACCAGTGATGAGTACCAGCCCAAATGAGAGGCTAAGAAGGACTTACCTTTGCCATCAACCAGTGATGAGTACCAGCCCAAATGAGAGGCTAAGAAGGACTTACCTTTGCCATCAACCAGTGATGAGTACCAGCCCAAATGAGAGGCTAAGAAGGACTTACCTTTGCCATCAACCAGTGATGAGTACCAGCCCAAATGAGAGGCTAAGAAGGACTTACCTTTGCCATCAACCAGTGATAAGTACCAGCCCAAATGAGAGGCTAAGAAGGACTTACCTTTGCCATCAACCAGTGATGAGTACCAGCCCAAATGAGAGGCTAAGAAGGACTTACCTTTGCCATCAACCAGTGATAAGTACCAGCCCAAATGAGAGGCTAAGAAGGACTTACCTTTGCCATCAACCAGTGATAAGTACCAGCCCAAATGAGAGGCTAAGAAGGACTTACCTTTGCCATCAACCAGTGATGAGTACCAGCCCAAATGAGAGGCTAAGAAGGACTTACCTTTGCCATCAACCAGTGATAAGTACCAGCCCAAATGAGAGGCTAAGAAGGACTTACCTTGCCATCAACCAGTGATGAGTACCAGCCCAAATGAGAGGCTAAGAAGGACTTACCTTTGCCATCAACCAGTGATAAGTACCAGCCCAAATGAGAGGCTAAGAAGGACTTACCTTTGCCATCAACCAGTGATGAGTACCAGCCCAAATGAGAGGCTAAGAAGGACTTACCTTTGCCATCAACCAGTGATGAGTACCAGCCCAAATGAGAGGCTAAGAAGGACTTACCTTTGCCATCAATAGTGTGAAACAAATTTGCATGACTACATGTATTTCACAGAGTGTTGAATTTTATTTTTGTTCCATTTACTTAATACAGGTGCAGATTTACAACTGAGTGATTCCGATTCCGACTGAATGGAGATGTACATTGTTATCTGCATGTCAAATGAGTACTCTAGGATGCTACAGCTTGCCTTTCATGGTGCCTAGGAGGGCCAGGAGACGGTATCTTGCCTGGGTTGATATCATTAGTTACCAGTATTATGTCTAAACTGCCTTTATTGGAGCACTGTGGGGTCATACTATATTGGGGTCCTTATAATGATCAAATGTTTCTCTTGCTCTCAAGTCTCGGACATGAATATTCAAAATGAACTTTGACCTAGGATACCCCCCCGTCTTTGTTTGTGTTAGAAGTATGTCCTGCTTTGTTTTATGGCAGCAGAGCATTAAGCATTATAATGTAGGTGGTGAGCATGATCATCCAGCATGAGATTATTTTAGTAAAAATTTGCACAAATTTGCAAAAACAAGACCTCAATTTTAGGGCTGAGTGTTCTCTTTAAAGCTGTAAGTTTATTAGCCAATGATATCCATCAGAAATATACAAGAAAACAAAAAGTTGAATGTTTTTATATTAACAGTATTTGCTTGAACAGTTTTCACTAGAAAATCTCGACTGATTTCTGATAGCTACTGGACAGGAGTTGCTACTGTAGACCAGATGTACATCAAATGTTTCAAAGTAGCATGATAATAATTCCTACCTATCAATGGTCTCTGAATCAATTTGGCAGTTAAGGTATTATTTTGTGACTTGGCCTTGTAGTGCCTCTAAACGGGTGGTTATAAGTGTGTGTTCCCCTTCTTTCTACAAACTTGCCGGCGGACTTATGTACATGACTTGGGAAGTGTCCTCTAAGAGGTCATGCCCCCACTTTGTGAAAGCTTCTTACACCCCTGCCTGCTAGTGGTTGCTTCCTACACCCCTGCCTGCTAGTGGTTTCTTCCTACACCCCTGCCTGCTAGTGGTTGCTTCCTATACCCCTGCCTGCTAGTGGTTGCTTCCTGTACCCCTGCCTGCTAGTGGTTGCTTCCTACACCCCTGCCTGCTAGTGGTTGCTTCCTATACCCCTGCCTGCTAGTGGTTGCATCCTACACCCCTGCCTGCTAGTGGTTGCTTCCTACACCCCTGCCTGCTAGTGGTTGCTTCCTATACCCCTGCCTGCCAGTGGTTGCTTCCTACACCCCTGCCTGCTAGTGGTTGCTTCCTATACCCCTGCCTGCTAGTGGTTGCTTCCTACACCCCTGCCTGCTAGTGGTTTCTTCCTACACCCCTGCCTGCTAGTGGTTGCTTCCTATATCCCTGCCTGCTAGTGGCTGCTTCCTATACCCCTGCCTGCTAGTGGTTTCTTCCTACACCCCTGCCTGCTAGTGGTTGCTTCCTACACCCCTGCCTGCTAGTGGTTGCTTCCTATACCCCTGCCTGCTAGTGGTTGCTTCCTACACCCCTGCCTGCTAGTGGTTGCTTCCTATACCCCTGCCTGCTAGTGGTTGCTTCCTACACCCCTGCCTGTTAGTGGTTTCTTCCTACACCCCTGCCTGCTAGTGGTTGCTTCCTACACCCCTGCCTGCTAGTGGTTGCTCCCTACACCCCTGCCTGCTAGTGGTTGCTTCCTATACCCCTACCTGCTAGTGGTTGCTTCCTACACCCCTGCCTGCTAGTGGTTGCTTCCTACACCCCTGCCTGCCAGTGGTTGCTTCCTACACCCCTGCCTGCTAGTGGTTGCTTCCTAAACCCCTGCCTGCTAGTGGCTGCTTCCTATACCCCTGCCTGCTAGTGGTTGCTTCCTACACCCCTGCCTGCTAGTTGTTGCTTCCTACACCCCTGCCTGCTAGTGAAGCTTCCTACGCCTCTGCCTACTAGCGGTTGCTTCTTGCCAAGGAAACCAAATATGTTACTGCAATTGGTTTAGCTTGGTAAACTGAATAATGTGGTCCTCTTAATTCTGTGAATTAAGCTGTCAAGATGCAAATGTTTGAGAAAATGTTATTCTAGTGTTTGTCAGTTTGAGAAATGTTTGATTTTGATATATTGTTGTCCGTACTGAGTATATATCAGTATATGTAAATATGTGCCTGACTAAGTCACTTGCATTGCTGCATGTAATTGGAATCTCTCTAGCTACTTCCTAATTTGACAAAGTACCCTAACGGGCCAGTCTAGTTGGGTGTAATATAGACATGCTCTGACAAAGACAAAAGAACTTGCAGGAATTGACTGTGAAAAGAGGAATTTTATTTGTCAATCTCAGAGGAGAGCTTGTGGCACAATTCATACCTGATTGTGATTTGCAAGAAATTTGCATGCTTGTATTTTCTAACAGGATTTTAATTTGTGAAAGTATAAAAATATCATCAAGAATGGGGACGAACAGTTTTGTTTTCATAAAATGTTTCGGGGTATAGTAAGTTCAATCATAATTTATATTATTTTATTTGGAGCAGTGCAATGATACTGGCATATGAACTTACTCTTTTGGTTAGAGAATAAGTTCCGATTCATTACAAAATAAAATCCATGATAAGTAATGGTCTTTTGTATTTTCATTATTGATGTATCTTCTGTTTCTTCCTGCTTAGATTGTAAACTTGATTGAATCCATACCTGACATCCACATGGTAACACCATTGAATAAGAAATCAAATATCCATTCCGACTTTAGTTACAAAGTTTGACTGCGGCCATGCAATGGATTATATCTTTATCTCAAACCACTTTGGATTTTTGAGCCATGGAGTTTTTTTTCATAATATTAACGAATTAAAGATGTAGGGGGTTGTTTATCAAAAAGTGCAACAAATATACTTCTGGACCATTTTTGGTGGCTTATATTTCCAATTTTAGAAAGCAGCTCTATATGAAAGGGCCAGTCTAGTAGTGTGTGTCAGTAAGATACACATGTTCAGACAAGATTAAAGAAGTTACAGGAATTCCCATACATATAACACAGTGACAGGAATTCCCATACATATAAAACAGTGACAGGAATTCCCATACATATAACACAGTGACAGGAATTCCCATACATATAACACAGTGACAGGAATTCCCATACATATAACACAGTGACAGGAATTCCCATACATATAACACAGTGACAGGAATTCCCATAGATATAACAGTGACAGGAATTCCCATAGATATAACACAGTGACAGGAATTCCCATACATATAACACAGTGACAGGAATTCCCATACATATAACACAGTGACAGGAATTCCCATACATATAACACAGTGACAGGAATTCCCATACATAAAACACAGTGACAGGAATTCCCATACATATAACACAGTGACAGGAATTCCCATACATATAACACAGTGACAGGAATTCCCATACATATAACACAGTGACAGTAATTCCCATACATATAACACAGTTACAGGAATTCCATACATATAACACAGTTACAGGAATTCCCATACATATAACACAGTTACAGGAATTCCATACATATAACACAGTTACAGGAATTCCCATACATATAACACAGTGACAGGAATTCCCATACATATAACACAGTGACAGGAATTCCCATACATATAACACAGTGACAGGAATTCCCATACATATAACACAGTGACAGGAATTCCCATACATAAACACAGTGACAGGAATTCCCATACATAAAACACAGTGACAGGAATTCCCATACATATAACACAGTGACAGGAATTCCCATACATATAACACAGTGACAGGAATTCCCATACATATAACACAGTTACAGGAATTCCATACATATAATACAGTTACAGGAATTCCCATACATATATCACAGTGACAGGAATTCCCATACATATAACAGTGACAGGAATTCCCATACATATAACACAGTCACAGGAATTCCCATACATATAACACAGTGACAGGAATTCCCATAGATATAACACAGTGACAAGAATTCCCATACATATAACACAGGAATTCCCATACATATAACACAGTGACAGGAATCCCATACATATAACACAGGAATTCAGCATACATATAACACAGTGACAGGAATTCCCATACATATAACAGTGACAGGAATTCCCATACATATAACACAGTTACAGGAATTCCCATACATATAACACAGTGACAGGAATTCGCATACATATAACACAGGAATTCGCATACATATAACACAGTGACAGGAATTCCCATACATATAACACAGTGACAGGAATCCCCATACATATAACACAGGAATTCGTGATACATATAACACAGTGACAGGAATCCCCATACATATAACACAGGAATTCCCATACATATAACACAGTGACAGGAATCCCCATACATATAACACAGGAATTCCCATACATATAACACAGTTACAGGAATTCCCATACATATAACACAGTGACAGGGCATACATATAACACAGGAATTGCATACATATAACACAGTGACAGGAATTCCCATACATATAACACAGTTACAGGAATTCCATACATATAACACAGTGACAGGAATCCCCATACATATAACACAGGAATTCCCATACATATAACACAGTTACAGGAATTCCCATACATATAACACAGTGACAGGAATTCCCATACATATAACACAGTGACAGGAATCCCCATACATATAACACAGGAATTCCCATACATATAACACAGTTACAGGAATTCCCATACATATAACACAGTGACAGGAATCCCCATACATATAACACAGGAATTGCATACATATAACACAGTGACAGGAATTCCCATACATATAACAGTGACAGGAATTCCCATACATATAACACAGTTACAGGAATTCCCATACATATATCACAGTGACAGGAATATACATATAACAGTGACAGGAATTCCCATACATATAACACAGTCACAGGAATTCCCATACATATAACACAGTGACAGGAATTCCCATAGATATAACACAGTGACAAGAATTCCCATACATATAACACAGGAATTCCCATACATATAACACAGTGACAGGAATCCCCATACATATAACACAGGAATTCGCATACATATAACACAGTGACAGGAATTCCCATACATATAACAGTGACAGGAATTCCCATACATATAACACAGTTACAGGAATTCCCATACATATATCACAGTGACAGGAATTCCCATACATATATCACAGTGACAGGAATTCCCATACATATAACACAGTGACAGGAATCCCCATACATATAACACAGGAATTCGCATACATATAACACAGTGACAGGAATTCCCATACATATAACAGTGACAGGAATTCCCATACATATAACACAGTTACAGGAATTCCCATACATATAACACAGTGACAGGAATTCGCATACATATAACACAGGAATTCGCATACATATAACACAGTGACAGGAATTCCCATACATATAACACAGTGACAGGAATCCCCATACATATAACACAGGAATTCGCATACATATAACACAGTGACAGGAATCCCCATACATATAACACAGGAATTCCCATACATATAACACAGTGACAGGAATCCCCATACATATAACACAGGAATTCCCATACATATAACACAGTTACAGGAATTCCCATACATATAACACAGTGACAGGAATTCGCATACATATAACACAGGAATTCGCATACATATAACACAGTGACAGGAATTCCCATACATATAACACAGTTACAGGAATTCCATACATATAACACAGTGACAGGAATCCCCATACATATAACACAGGAATTCCCATACATATAACACAGTTACAGGAATTCCCATACATATAAC
>JAIGNY010001069.1:1127500-1337500 GCA_020152595.1 Chiridota heheva
CCCTCTTTTGTACCCATCCTTCTAGTGATAATGACCCAAACATGAATCTTATTCCAAAACACCTTATTAAAGGGCACTAAAAAGAGTTTGCAGAGTACGTTAACCCCACTGGCCCAATCCACCAAACCCTGAGCAACTCAGTGTTTGTTTTAACATGGGACACAGAACACGCCAATGCCCTAGTTATGTCATTGCCACATTCCATGAATCAAAACTATTACTACAACAACCCTTACATTATAGCCCTTTTACATTCTACCAGCCCAAGTGATTGCATTGCTGTTTCCATGTTGTACCTGCAATGTACATATATTTGTAAATATTTAAGATGCCACATCACAGCAAACCAGAAGGGACAACTTATCAGCATCATGATTAGAAACAAACAGATTTATACACTTTATGCCAAAAAGTGGAATCACAAATAAGAATAGTTAACACTCATTCCCTCACTTTGGATAAACGGGGAATACCACATCTGCCTAGGACGAAAAGACAAGATAATTAACTTAAAAATTGCACCTCATTTAAAAATAATTTCAGTTATGGTTTAAACAAGATTGAATACTTATATTATTTTTGTTCATTATAATTGCTTGTAAATGTTAAAAGACCCACTGAACATGTACAGTATTCAATTCTAAAAGGTTCATTAAAAGATAAATGGAAATGGTTTATCAAGTACATTTTATATAATAGAGAGCAGAATAAGATACAGAATGGTGGAGATCAATACTTAAAAAGAATTGGTCTTTTGGATAAGATTTTGTGAGTCACATGCAGATTTCGTGAGTCACATGCAGATTTTGTGAGTCACATGCAGATTCCGTAAGTCACATGCAGATTTTGTGAGTCACATACAGATTTTGTGAGTCAATGCAGATTTCATGAGTCACATGCAGATTTTGTGAGTCACATGCAGATTTTGTGAGTCACATGCAGATTTCTGACCCACAAATATTTCCTCCCAAAAGCATTCCTCCAAGAAGCACCTGGTTGAAATTTAAGGGTGCATGGTGTTTGTGCAAATCGCTATTAGAAGTATTCCAAGCAAGAAGTATGCTTACGCTATCAGTGTTATTGCATGCAGTATTATCATTCAATGAGCCACAGAATAATATGCACGTAAGTAGGGTCGTAGCTAATGGGGACACAATTTACCCTTCTCAAGGATTGACAATACCTTATATAATCATCCATTCAAGTGGACATACAGTGCCTTTTTCTGCCCCTGAGCGAGTTTGAGCCAGATATGGCACCGTGGCAATAGTTGTGTTTTATTTAATCTGAAACACCACGTTTGTTGAGTTCCATCTTTGCCATTCTGTTTGTTATGTTGCCTTTTATAAAATGTAATTGACATGTTCTACCAATAAACCTTCCTCTAACAATCTTCTTCACTTGTGACCCATTATTCAGAACAAGTTACTGTGTCATTCAACTTTGGACCTTAAATAAATACAAAATATCACTGAAAATTTGGATAAAATTCTCTTGCATCAATCATCAAACATATCTATAAAGTGAGTATTTTCCCTACTTATTTATAAAGCTTTTGCACTTTATCGTTACATTGTTTGAAAACTAAACACTGCAAATGTAAGATAGAACACTGCAAAACTGCATGTGAATTTACATGAATAATATCTGCCACATTACAGGAAAGGGTAACAAACTTCTTCTGCATCAATGTTTGTGTCTGATGGTTCATTACAGACACCCACATTATAACTGAAGGTAAGATATATGTATCTCTGTATAAAATTACTGCGCTTATATCATAATTGATTCACTGCCATGGTATACAATTGCACATAAATGATAATACTACCGTAATTAATGACATCCTATTCTCTCAAATGTGGATTCACAATAAAAACAAATAATACAGAGAATCATCCAGAAAGACTTGCTTTTGGAACATAAGAGAGTCCCAAGGGGTGGAACATAAGAGAGTCCCAAGGGGTGGAACATAAGAGAGTCCCAAGGGGTGAGGCAAAGAGAGTTCCAAGGGGTGAGGCAAAGAGAGTTCCAAGGGGTGAGGCAAAGAGAGTTCCAAGGGGTGAGGCAAAGAGAGTTCCAAGGGGTGAGGCAAAGAGAGTTCCAAGGGGTGAGGCAAAGAGAGTTCCAAGGGGTGAGGCAAAGAGAGTTCCAAGGGGTGAGGCAAAGAGAGTTCCAAGGGGTGAGGCAAAGAGAGTTCCAAGGGGTGAGGCAGCGGACTGCCTCCTTTGTTGAAGGACACATTATGTATTTCCCATCTCCTTAGAAAAAATAAGTTTGTAATGTGACAGGTTGCAACATTTAAAATTTTCAAATTGAAAAGGATGTTCATTGAGAATAACTCTTAGGTTTATTCTAATTATTAATAAAAGAAAATTCAGCTTGGGGTCATAATGAGATTTTTGTTAGTGCAGTCATAGTTCACTGTACAAGATCTTAATTGGAAGAAAACAAGATGGGGGCAATAAATAAATCCTTTAATTATACATATATTTAAGATAATGAACATTTTTTATTCTTTATTAAAAGACAAAAACAATGATGATCAAATCTTTGGGGGTAAGTGCACCACCCTTGCCCCTATGGTACCCCCTTGCCCCTATGGTAAAGCCATTCAGGACTGCAGTCAAAGGAAACAAGGTCATTGTTACTTACTGTCATTGTTTTTACTATGATGAAAATGAAACTGCTAATTGGAAAGTATGAAGTGTGCTTCACATTAACCAAAAAAAATAACTGAGCATAAGGGTGCTGTGCTGAAAGACTTTACCCTCTAAACAGGAGATTTGCATAAATATGCATAGAACAGAATAACTTAGCTACCAACCGACCAAATCTACCTACTGACCGATGGTATTTAGTGGAGTAATGTGTCTCTTTAGTGGAGTAATGTGTCTCTTTAGTGGAGTAATAAGTCTCTTTAGTGGAGTAATGTGTCTCTTTAGTGGAGTAATGTCTCTTTAGTGAAGTAATGTGTCTCTTTAGTGGAGTAGGTGTCTCTTTAGTGGAGTTAGGTGTCTCTTTAAAGGAGTATGTGTCTCTTTAGTGGAGTATGTGTCTCTTTAGTAGAGTAATGTGTCTATTTAGTGGAGTAATGTGTCTCTTTAGTGAAGTATGTGTCTCTTTAGTGGAGTAATGTGTCTCTTTAGTGGAGTAATGTGTCTCTTTAGTGGAGTAATGTGTCTCTTTAGCAAACTTCTCTTCCTCAAAACTAGAGCCAGACTGTTTCAAGGCCCAACTTGAATATCAATATACATTGCAAGTGGTCATCTTGTGTTCCTTGAGAAGTCTGACCCTTTAGTTGATAAAAGGCCTATGCACTCTCTTTAAAGAGGGCCAAACTAAAATTAGGTTCTATTGTAAGAAAATCAAATCAAGAAAACAAGAAGAAAGTCTCCAAGTTTTCCCACATGTTGGATACCAATAGTGGTTTACTGTTTCTAAAGCCGGCTCCAAGGGGTGGTTTAATTTGGATATAAGCCTATCCAATTAGCTTGTATAATGCCCGATAGCCCTTCCAACCCCCTCCCCTCCTTTCAGGTTACACCATCCCAGCAGACTTGGTATGTGGATTTTTGGACTTCAGGCCGCCTTACAAAGCCACAAAAAGAAGCCAAGTTGCAGTGTTTAAACTACCAATGCAATTTTATGTAGAATTGTAACCTGATTGTATCAAAATACCATTTATTTAACCATCTGTAAGAAATCTGTTAAATTCATAGAGAGAGAGAGTGGTTTTCAAAGATTACCCACCTTTAATCACCATATACAAAGAGCAGAACCACATGTATGGAAACATTTCGGATATTCTTAAGCTTACCTCTAAAACCATTTAATAAAAAACACATGTACATTATATTATCGTGGATAAAATGCTATAAAATCTAAAAGGTAAAATTACAGCTTTACAAGCCTGTCTCACAAGACATGTTATATCTGCATAGAGAATGTGGTATATGCACATACAAGGATATACATTTATTGTTATAGACAACACTGTGAGGCCACCAAGCTAATTCAATACACACCAGGCAATCATTGTCACAATCCATTTTAGTTTGGAAACCACATCTTATATGATCATCCGTTTGGAAACTACATCTTATATGATCATCTGTTTGGAAACCACATCTTAAATGATCATCTGTTTGGAAACCACATCTTATATGATCATCCGTTTGGAAACCACATCTTATATGATCATCTGTTTGGAAACCACATCTTATATGATCATCTGTTTGGAAACCACATCTTATATGATCATCTGTTTGGAAACCACATCTTATATGATCATCCGTTTGAAAACCAAATCTTATATGATCATCTGTTTGGAAACCACATCTTATATGATCATCTGTTTGGAAACCACATCTTATATGATCATCCGTTTGAAAACCAAATCTTATATGATCATCCGTTTGGAAACCACATCTTATATGATCATCTGTTTGGAAACCACATCTTATATGATCATCTGTTTGGAAACCACATCTTATATGATCATCTGATAAGGATTTCTTAAGAAGCTTATATTTCAAAGGCATTTTTTTCTCTCATCAATCAAGGCCCCTGCATCTACTGATTTCAGAACTCTCTAATTATGAATAAGAATTAGACAAATGTTGACGAGGATGCCAGAGGTTCAGATAATCTTACTTTTCCATTGCAAATAATTAAACCACATTAATCTACCATTACACCTGTCCTCAACGTTTTGTTACAAAACAGTTTTTTCCATTCATTCTCACTTCTATGTGGTACAAAATGGCTTCCATCTTTATTCATTTTTTAGACAACCAAAAAGAATTAATCCTTCATCTATTTCTACAGACCACCTAATGCACTTCCACCAAACATTAGCAGAATTCACTCCCATACAATACTATGTATCTGGCACTCAATGATACATCTCTGACATTGTATGATACATTTCTGCTTTCAATTATACATCTCTGGCACTCAGCAATACATTTCTGGCACTCAGCAATACATTTCTAGCACTCAGCAATAATATATTTCTGGCACTAAGCAATGCATTTCTGGCATTTAGCAACACACCTCTGGCACTTAGCAACACACCTCTGGCACTCAGCAATACATTTCTGGTACTCATCAATACATTTCTAGTACTCACAATACATTTCTGGCACTCAGCAATACATCTCTGGCACTCAACAATACATTTCTGGATATTTGATAAAACATCCTTGGCATTTGATGATACATCCCTGGCATATGATGATACATCCCTGGCATATGATGATACATCCCTGGCATTTGATGATACATGACTGGCAAGAACACTTAATCAACGTCTTTGGTCTAATGCTAAACTGGCTCACAAATCATTTTTGAGAGGAGCAGCAACCCTTGTGTCTTCTTATGGAGACTCAGCTAACAGTTGTAGACTAGCAACCCTTGTGTCAGCACTTCTTATAGAGACTTAGCTAACAGTTGTAGACTAGCAACCCTTGTGTCAGCACTTCTTATGGAGACTCAGCTAACAGTTGTAGACGCCATCAGAGGGAAAAACCCTAAACAGCACAGCAATTATGGGGAAATCCCCTACATTTTTTTGCTCTACTGCTTTGTATTTTTCTAAGAACTGAAAGAAGCTCCTTAAACATCTGTGTTTCGAGATCCTGGCGCTGCTCCCTCCCACTGTATCCTCTCTACAACAGGATT
Organism: Chiridota heheva; assembly: GCA_020152595.1. Classification (NCBI taxonomy): domain Eukaryota; kingdom Metazoa; phylum Echinodermata; class Holothuroidea; order Apodida; family Chiridotidae; genus Chiridota; species Chiridota heheva. The sequence continues at coordinate 1,133,186 of JAIGNY010001069.1, forward strand.
TGAAAGTGATCTTTGCACTGCAGAGGGTGATCGTTGCACCGATGGGGGTGGTGCTCGAGGGGCCTCCGCTGGGGGACTGCTTGGAAAATCTTCCACAGAAATGTCTGACAAGGAAGAAAGAATAGGTCTATCTTTCACCAAAGGTCGGGACTCTCTTGAACTTGTACTTTCTTGCGATGACTTGGCTTCTGCAGGTAAGTGGTCCTCTTTAAACTTGTCAATGCTCTCACTTGAGAGTGGGTCTTTCCTGGCTTGATCCTTGGAACTGGGGTCCCCCTCCAGCTGCACTTCTTCCCTGGTGGGTGGTTCACCTGTGCTTGAACTGTGACTTGATGGCACATAAGGAAAGAATGGGACTGATCTCATTCTGGGCAGCATTGGTCGCTGTTGTCGGGGGCGACCTGTCAGTAACTGAGGAGATGATGCATAGTTTTGTGATAGCCGGTGGAGAATGTCCAAAATGGATGCCATGTCAGAGATGACCTTAATCTCCAATTTGTTCATCTGTTTTTGAAGGTCATCCAATCGTCTCTCAATGTCTGGATTTGATATGAATGTACTGACATCTTCAACGACAATTTCAGGCTGTAGGATATGTTTGGTTGGTTTCTGTGAAGCAGGGTCTGCTGCTGACTTTTGATTTATAACCTCCTGAATGGAATAGTGACGTGCCTTTCTTCTCATTACAGGAGAACTGTCTCGGGATGTGGGCTTTCCTCCAGCCACAGCATGCATTATATTGTTAACTCCTGATAAAGCTCCTGAAAGAATAGAAAAGATATCAAAATGTATTAAAGGTAGTGACAGTATTTTACATCCCTTCCTCAACAGCTAAGCTTATATAGAGATGTCGACAGCCATTTTATAAACTAGTTGTGGAGCACTGGTGAATGAAGACCCACCGAGAATTAAATCCAGAACCTCTAGCTTGAACCCAGGACCTTTAGCATGCCCAGCAGATGCTAGACCATGGAGGTCTCAATGTTTTAAAGGTCACGTGAAGTAAGTGTGATTTACCATCTGAAATTGTTTTGAAAACATTTTAAATAGGGAAACAGATTCTATTTATTTTCCATAGATTACAATAACAATTTTTATGAAAGTTAACTCGAGATGAGGCTCTTTAAAAAAAAAAAAAATCAAATCTTTTTTAATTGTGAGGGGAAGTAACTATGATTTACCAAGTGTAATTTTAAAAACAAATGTTAACTAGGAAAAACGATTTTTTTTCCCCCAAAAAATACAATAATAAGTGTGTGTTTGATGTTGCCTTTCTGCATTACTGATCTACACTTGTCATTTTCTTACACATTTGTGACATCTTTACAACTTTCCTGAACAGGAAAACATACCAAAAATGTTCCTTAACGGTTTGGTTTGTCTGTTTGTCCTCTATTGTGCAAATCTTTTCACTCTAGCAATCCATGACTTATTTCAAATTGTATTGCTCTGTTTCGGAAACAAGAAACAAGACCTAATTGTGAATCACTTAAAGCAGAGGAGATTCTTATTTCACAAGCTTTGTGATCTATTCCCAAGTAATACCATAAAAGTTTGTTTCGAGTAATCCAAATGTTTGTCCTGCCTAAATTCATACACTTTTGGTGGCCGCTCTGGGCTGTCTTACACCAATCATGTTTACCAAACTTGTGAAACTATGCGTCTGCTATGTTTACAGAATGATATGCAAGGGCCCTTCTTGCTCAACATATATCGCAGAAGCTGTGAATCATACAACAGTAAATATATATATATATATATATGTGTTTCAGAGCCGCATTGACTTTGTTGCTTTTACAAAATAACATTACAATGTGGTGACGTTATATAGGGACTTCATGATCAAGGTAGATCGACAAATGGCTGCAAACTTTCCAGCTTATAACTTTTGGAATTCTCATGTCTTAATATGCCAGATTTTCTGCAAATTTCTGAAGTAGGAATGGACAAAACTAAGTAAACTCATATTTTATTCCTCTCCCTAATTTTTTTCATGAGAGCAGAGTTTCTGGATCTTTTCCATACCAACTAATAGTAGAAGATTCTAACAATGACTCATAAACTGATCATTTTTTAGAAGAATTGCAGAAATGTTTAGAGCCCCTTTCCATTCAAACATCGCAAACATGAAAATGCCAGTCAAAACTTGAAAATACCAGTCATAACTTGAAAATGCCAGTCATAAGTTAAACATGCCAGTCATTGAAAATGCCAGTCATAATGTGAAAGCGCCAGTCATAACTTGAACATGCCAGTCATAATTTGAACATGCCAGTCATAACTTGAAAATGGCAGTCATAACTTGAAAATGGCATTCATAACGTGAAAATATTATTTAAAAAATTGATAGATTGTTCTAATAAGAAATTAATGATGTTTTGATAGCGTATGGCTTGTGGGGGAGGGGGAGGGGGGAGGGGCAAGAATGTCATTGTCCTCTCAACAAAATTACTCCACTCATTCCAGGACAATCCTAATGTGGAACTTAAACTCTCCCATTCATATAAGAGTGCCGTTTTCAGCTTGGCAGAGAAATTTTCATTGATCTTGAATTCCCTACAGATGCATGTGGTTATCTTTGCTCTGTTAATTTTGTCCTCTCATAATTTTGAGGTAGCTATTACCTTATACTTGCAGACTAGCTTGGAAATATTAAAGGAAGAGTGGTGCATGATTTGGAGGTCAATATATTTTTTGACAAACTCACATTTGACCGCACTGATAAATACCCGTTATCTCATCTAAATTTAAACCATAGAAATGTGAGAAAACCAAAATAAAATTGAATTAATAAAATGGTCCTTGGGACTTGGTCCTAACAGTTGGCTTCTTTGTGAAGCACTTTGCGGGAGCACACGGGTCTTAGAAAGTGCTACCAAAGCAAAGCAAATTGTTCAGCACCTGCAAGAGCGTGGAATGTTCCCTCTCTCGACTCCTCCACACCACTGTTCCTGAATGTTGGTGCTGGGGTAATATCTCGGCCAGCCATATCGGGGGAGAACTCTAGAATGCCTGTTCCACACTCATCTTCGCTCGAGTCCATGGCGGGTATTATGTGCTCAGACGTCTCGTGTTTGCCATGCCTCTGCTTCCCAGTTGAAGTGTGCTTCTTTTTCTCCTTTGTGGAAACTAAATGAAAATAATCAATGACTTCATATGAGGGTGTAAGCACAGAGCACATGTGGAAGTGAGATAGGCACACCTTGCGTATCTTGACTGGAACCCTCTTAAGACAACTAATGACATGGAAGAGGACCCTGAATGCTGAGCTTAAGAAAATGAGATTGCCCTGGGAAGAAGCTTAGCTCAAGGTAGAAGAAAATGGAAAGTGCAGTGACAGCCCTGTGTTTCTTCAGGAACAAAGGAGAATAAATAATAGGTCAAATCACAAGACCAGGGGCCAGTGGGAACTTCCCCTCATAAATTTGTTGCGGGGGATGAATATGCTGAAACTTTTGGTAGTGAAGCTGGGGAGGGGGAGGGGGGGGGGAACTGATTAATTTAAATGGACAGTGTAATTACTCACCTTTCTTTTGGGCTTTCCGTCTCTCCCTAAAACTGGTCTTCTTGTCTTTGTTATGTTCATCATCTGTGCTCTCTAATTGCTTGGTAGATATGTTTTCCTGCAATAATAACAAAGACTTATTATTCCTGTTATAAGAATCCTATTACAAGAATCCTATTACAAGAATCCTATTACAAGAATCCTATTACAAGAATCCTATTACAAGAATCCTATTACAAGAATCCTATTACAAGAATCCTATTACAAGAATCCTATTACAAGAATCCTGTTGAGACTACCAATAAAAACACCTTGTTGACCTTATTAAGCTATCATTAGCTCGGGCAATTAGTACCTGCTTGCAGCGAGCCTGATATAGCCTCAAACAAGGCAGGCGGCTTTTTGTTTTGTGAGCTTCTAAGGTAGCAGTTGTGGATCCAGGATTCAAGAAAGAGGGGTGGCCAGAGGAGTGTCCCACGGTGGATTTGGGAGGGGTGTGCCCTAGGGGCATAGGAAGGGTCACCTCTCATGGGGAAAAAAAACCCCAAAATATTAGGGGAATTCATTCAATTGTTTTTTTGTTTTTTAACTTTTCTGCAATTTCAGGATTTTGGCCAGTTTTCTGGAAACAATGGTCAGTTTTTGGGAAAGTTTGACTAGTTTTCTGGAATTGTGGCTAATCTTCGAATATTTTACCCAAATATCCTTGTTTTCCAATTTTTTGTTAATAATTTTCTAATTGATAAATCTTCTGGAGGGGCAGTCTTCCCCAACTTCCTACAATTTTGGTGCCCCCTGGCAAAACATAAAATGTTTTGAAAAAGTAGGCACGAAGATGCTTATAGAGGGCATCTTGACTTGAGAAAGTTATCTTGTATTTAATAGTGCCAAGTCAATGACATCCAAACATTTTTTGGTGGACTGATCTTCGATTGGCCAACTTACCACGACACAAGCAGGCCAAATTTTCACCAAGTCATTGCCGACACATCCTAAAGTATTTACAATCATTTTTTTGCTCGGGAAAAAGGGGGTGGCTAGCCACCTTACCCTATTCACCCACTGGTAAGTCCACGATGAGCAGAAATATTTTGAAAGGGTTCTTTGTTCAATAATCTCCTGAGAATATTTTATTCAGAAAAAGCTTTCATAATATCTACAAGGATCTTTTTACTGTACATCTTATCTTGCTATAATGTAATGATATATTACCAGCCTTGGACAACCTATTATCATTACATTTTATTTTGTTTTATCTAAAAAAAAGATTTCGTCCACAACTTAAGAGTTAGTATTGAAGAACTTTCAATCAATTCCCTTGTGGTTGAAATAATAAATAATAACATATATATTTATGAAATTAAAATGGGGAGCAAATTTATGGGAAAAAATTATTAAGAATAATTCTATGTAAGCATGTAGCACTTTTTATCATAGTCTCCTAGCCTGTTTCAATTTCTAAACTAAACCATTCCTTAAAAAAAATAAGTAATTAATTCAAATACCTCTTATTTTAACCAAAAATTATTTTCAATCAAGTACAGTATATCTCATTTTCAAAAACAAATAAAAATTTAAAAGCAACTGCTGACAAACTGGTTTTATGAGGAAAATGGCATAGATTGTACTCAATCATCCCCCAATGGTTGCCTTAATGACATCAATTGATAATGACATACATTGAATTATACAGTTGCATCAGCACAAGATAGATAACAAGGCATTGAAACAAATGAATAAATACTGCATCAAATGATTAATGAACTTAGCACCAAGCATGACCATGCAAATATCATACAGCATAACAACATGCAATGCATGCATGCATGCAATATACTATGCATGCATGCATGCAATATACTATGCATGCATGCATGCAATATACTATGCATGCATGCATGCAATATACTATGCATGCATGCATGCAATATACTATGCATTAGATGGGGGACGGATATCATATTATCAATTTACACTCTATGTAATATGGTATTAATCGAAATCTAACTAGAATTCAATTATCTATAAATTGACAATTTACACGAAGTTAACATTATTATGTTCACCTCGGTAAATCTTCACTATAATTAAAACAAAAGGATTGAAGAAAAAGATTATTACACAAACCACTAAACCCTTAACACAAACCACTGAACCTTTAACACAAACCACTAAACCCTTAACACAAACCGCTGAACCCTTAACACAAACCACTGAACCCTTAACACAAACCACTGAACCCTTAACACAAACCACTGAACCCTTACCCTTAACACAAACCACTGAACCCTTAACACAAACCACTAAACCCTTAATAAGGCATAGAAAGGGTTACACACCAGTGACATACAATGGATTCAGTTAACTTTACGGATGATCAGTTTTGACTGCATTTGTCCAGATTTGTTGGGATATGCACTATGGCCCTCAATAACTGTGGCACCTCTGACATGACTGCGGCACATATGACATGACTGTGGCACCTCTGACATGACTGTGGCACGTATGACAAAGGGGTACCCACTGAACTTCATGTTTGTAATTTGAAAAATGGAATTCTACTAGAACAGCTAATCTCTTAATAAGAAAAATAATAAATTCTGCTTTCATTTCTTGCAATATACTAAAAAGCAAGGTAATTTTTTTATGGGAAGGCATCATTTGGACCTCCCATACCCCCCAAAAAACCACCCTCGCTGCGTGCCAGATTTGTTTTAGTCGTTTATCTATTAAACAAATAAATTATACATATTTGTATTTGTTATATATTATTTTACTTCAAATTTTTGCCAATGGGGAAGGGGGGATGGCACGTGCCCACCACTGATAAAGAATGTAAGGAGTCACGCTCAAACTATCAAAAGAAAAGCAAAACAATCTACAAGCTAAACCAATAACATCTCACAGCAAAATTTCAAAATCGAAATAAATCTGTATAAAGAAAAACCTCTACAGCAGTGCTCTTAATCAGTCTTATTGAGAAAAGACTGAAATATTTTGGTCCTACGCAAAAGCACCAACCAATTTGGAAAAAAAACCTATTCAATATATGATGTAAGATGCTGCCACCCAGTATACTCATCTTACGGAAGGTTTAAATACTTGGCATGATAATGCTATTTACATGTGATGCTCAACATTCTAGAATATACTGTTATCTACTATTCCACTCTTCCCAATGTTTTGTAGTACTTCAATCACAAATTAAGCTTTTTGTGATAATAACTTCAGAGTTTGATACTCAATTATGCCTTGTCATATGTTACCCCTCCAACTCATCATTATTCTCAACATAAGCTAATTCCATGAAGCTATTAGGCTCATAGAGGTGGTGCTTATCTCTGGTTTCCATGGCGCAGGCGAATGAGAGTACACGACTCCCCCTGGAAGGGACGCCAGTCCTCTGCAGATTAACTCCCCAGCAGTGCTGGTACTCATTTTTCACAGCTGAGTGGACTAAAGAAGTAGAGTAAAGTGTCTTGTTCAAGGACACAATGCAGCGCTCCTGATTGGAATTGAACCCAGTACCTTTCGAATATGAGCATGACTCCTTAACTACTGAGCTACTGCACCCTATTCTTAACATACTTTATTACAATTTATTTGAAGCAATTTCAGTTTCACCCAAATCACCACTTTTAAAATATTTTTCTTTTACTGACCAGAGACTGAACCATGTGAGCATGTCACTGCTCTACTTCTTCATTCCAACTACGCAAGCTTTTTTTATTTTTCTTCATCCTTATTTTATTACAATTTCTTCATGACTGTTTTTTTTTTCACCTGCCAATCTCTTCCCTCCATCTAGTAAGAAACATTCCTGTCTTTCCACTCACACATGTTCTACCACAGTATCTGCATCTTCCTACACTCTCTTCCAAGTTCATTGACCCTATCACATTCTTCTTCTCAATTCCCCACACCCTTACTCCACTAATCTTTATAGCTTTTTTCTTTTCCCCACTCTTTCCCATGCTTCCCCCTTTCCCTTAGCTGTTCTCCCACAACCAGCCTCACACCAAATTGAAACATTACATCTCAATAGAAAATCATCTCCTCTCTTTGCAAATGGATTATCCCTTTATTTAACATTAATAAAAAAAGGTCTTTAAAGTTGTATAACCAACCATGTAGGTATTTGTCAGCTTTGTTCCATTTCAAAGTTAATATCTTAAAATAAAATAAAATGCCCTTCAACCAATAACAAAACTAGAAGAACACCAAAGCAGTTCCAAATTGAAAAGAATCTACCCACCCCTGAAGCAACCGAACCAAACATTGTCTCTTAATTGCTCTTGAATGCATTTATGATTCCTGCCTTTTTAAATATCTATTTCCAAAAGTCAAGCATATTTTAGTGTTCCAGTGACCTACTATGTTTGCACCCCACCCCCCTTCCAGAACAATCCAGCTACATTCTGAACCCTCCATAAATCAGCTTCTCCTCAGTAGACTCAGATTTTAAGTGTTTTCTGGATAGTTTTGCTTCGTCTACTAACTTTCCTCTGTCGATTAAACAAGTAATTACTTTGACTGACATCTATCCTTGATGCTGCAAACCAATCGCATTGGCATTGTATGTGCACATACATGATTATATATGAGTGCAAGGGATGAAATAAGAAAGGGCAGGAGGGTAACCTCGGAGAAGAAGTCATTACCTTAACCTCTACCTCGAGTCAAGAGCCTTGTAAGAACAAAACTCACCACTAGAAGAGGGATTTGTTTATAACACAAACGGCATCAACTCTCAAATGAAAAGAAAAGTAATAAGACTAAGTCTGATTAACAAAACGAAAAAGTTCCTCTCAGAAAGACTCTCTATCAGTGTCCTTGCTCCCGTGCATATACGAGCATGTCAAATACAGCATCTTACCGCATCTACATAGTAGAAAGAGCCTTCCGTTTCTTTGCGGAATGCATACTACAGACGGAGGAAACAGAGGGATGCATTCATTGGTTACTCGCATATTTACATGAAATGGAATGCCAATAAATCATTTCAATTCACACTAACCATTAACCTAGTTTCAGTTAATTATTAATATCTTTCGCATCTAAATTTCTTCATACATTTGTTTGTCTGACAAAGACCAAAAATATTTGCAACCCATGATAAAGAGATTCATTAAACATGGTTCTTCGCTATCTTTCAAACACAAACAATTCATTACCGAATGTTTCAATTTAAAAGTTTCTGGTTCCAAATCAATTAACAACTATCTATGTAATCAGCCCAAATGAACTGCTCTTGTCCGTGCACATTACTTATCTACTAAATGATATGGTTCGCATTCTGTCATCCACTAACCAATTCAGGTCATGCCTAACTCCTATCCTTCCAAACCCATCGAGCGAAACAGAAAAGCAAATGCTGTAAATTGATACGTTTATATTAATTCAGAATTGGAACTTAATGATAGGAACACGCCAGAGTAGATAAATGGAACAAACACAATAGACATTGTGTCAGCAATCTGGCACAAGAATAAATGAACAAGTCATATCAACAGCTGTATCATTAGCTGTGGAGACAATTTTTAATCGAAACAAAGTTGATTTTCTACAGTAACAAAATATGAAACATCTGTTTGTTCTCTTAATTAAAGGATTAGTGAATTCGTGAAGTATGTTTGCCTTGAATGAAATAGAATAACTAAGCTAACAAGATGGTAAAGAGAAGTATCAAAAGTGTTATCCCGTCAAAAAGATGTTCAACTTCTATCAGATTTATGTGTAAAGGAGTGTAATTATAGTTTCTTATTCCTCAACAAGCTAAAGGGATTTACTAAATTGACACCATTTAGGGCAGCAGCTAAGGAAGAGTCACCTCTCAGGAAGGAAATAGGGTAAGAAACCTCAACATTTTCATCAAACATTTATGTCTAAATGTACAGGAAATCTCCTACAACTTTGGGGAAATTTCCTTCATTTTCAGAAAATCTATTTAACTTCTGGTAAATTTTCTTCAGCAAATGAAAAAATTTCCTTCATTGTCAGGATTTTTTCTCAGATTTTCAGGTTTTTTTCCCTTTAATTTTATCTTGATAAAAAATTTGGGAAGGTAAAATCTTCTTTGTGGGTGCGGGGGAGAGGGGGCAGTGTGGCCCCTTGCTTCCTATGCCTCAGCCATTGGATACATGTCAAGAGAGTAATAGTCTTGTAAAGTAACTGTGATCATATGATAACTCCCTGCTGTGATTCACTTCAAAGAAATTCATTTACAAAAATAAAATTTAATTTTCAATAAACACTTCAATTTAAAAAATGTGCGTGTGGATTTCCCACAGTAGATTTTTTACACCACTAAATTTCATCATATGCATTAGACATGTCTGATTAATCCTAAAGAAAGTCATTTTGAAATTATAATAAACCTATCAATCTTTTTCACAAGCTAGTTCAGCAATGAGCTTGATATCTATACTCATCAAAGTAAGATGAATGCAGTAAAATAACTTGGAAAATGTAACTAGAGCAGATATACAACTTTCACCAATTCTTGAAAAGTGAGCAGCTCTAGATTACAGGCTAAAGTGGGCAGCTCTATATTATAGGCTAAAGTGGGCAGCTCTAGATTACAGGCTAAAGTGGGCAGCTCTAGATTACAGGCTAACATGGGCAGCTCTAGATTACAGGCTAAAGTGGGCAGCTCTAGATTATAGGCTAAAGTGGGCAGCTCTAGATTACAGGCTAACATGGGCAGCTCTAGATTACAGGCTAAAGTGGGCAGCTCTAGATTACAGGCTAAAGTGGGCAGCTCTAGATTACAAGCTGAAGTGGGCAGCTCTAGATTACAGGCTAAAGTGGGCAGCTCTAGATTACAGGCTAAAGTGGGCAGCTCTAGATTACAGGCTAAAGTGGGCAGCTCTAGATTACAGGCTAAAGTGGGCAGCTCTAGATTACAGGCTAACATGGGCAGCTCTAGATTACAGGCTAAGATGGGCAGCTCTAGATTACAGGCTAAAGTGGGCAGCTCTAGATTATAGGCTAAAGTAAGCAGCTCTAGATTACAGGCTAAAGTGGGCAGCTCTAGATTACAGGCTAAAGTGGGCAGCTCTAGATTACAGGCTAAAGTGGGCAGCTCTAGATTATAGGCTAACATGAGCAGCTCTAGATTATAGGCTAAAGTGGGCAGCTCTAGATTACAGGCTAAAATGGGCAGCTCTAGATTACAGGCTAAAGTGGGCAGCTCTAGATTGCAGGCTTTAGAAAAAAGTTTATTCTAAATAGAAGAGTGTTAGGTAATCTAACAAGTGGAAAGGAATGCAGTAAAAACAGATACAAATTAAGAAAGTGTTGCGTGGGTAGAAACTGTTAAAAAGGTAGTACATCATCACATTAAATGAATAGTAATAAACAACAAGGGGCGGTAACAAGCACAAAATAACATTTTGTCCTTAAAACTATTCATTTAGACCTCTGATACTCCTATCTACTAAATGCTTACAGTAGTTGTGGATGGGGTGTGGTTGTGGATGGGGTGTGGTTGTGGATGGGGTGTAGTTGTGTATGGGGTGTAGTTGTGAAAGGGGTGTAGTTGTGGATGAGGTGTAGTTGTGGATGGGGTGTAGTTGTGGATGGGGTGTAGTTGTGGATGGGGTGTAGTTGTGGATGGGGTGTAGTTGTGGATGGGGTGTAGTTGTGGATGGGGTGTAGTTGTGGATGGGGTGTAGTTGTGGATGGGGTGTAGTTGTGGATGGGGTGTAGTTGTGGATGGGGTGTAGTTGTGGATGGGGTGTAGTTGTGGGTGGAGTGTAATTGTGGAAGGGGGTGTACTTGTGGATGGGGTGTAGTTGTGGATAGTTGTGGGGGTGTAGTTGTGGATGGGGTGTAGTTGTGGATGGGGTGTAGTTGTGGGTGGGGTGTAGTTGTGGAAGGGGTGTAGTTGTGGATGGGGTGTAGTTGTGGATGGGGTGTAGTTGTTGAAGGAGTGTAGTTGTGGAAGGGGTGTAGTTGTGGAAGGGGTGTAGTTGTGGATGGGGTGTAGTTGTGGGTGGGGTGTAGTTGTGGATGGGGTGTAGTTGTGGAAGGGGTGTAGTTGTGGATGGGGTGTAGTTGTGGGTGGGGTGTAGTTGTGGAAGGGGTGTAGATGTGGGTGTGGTGTAGTTGTGGATGGGGTGTAGTTGTGGAAGGGGTATTGTTGTGGAAGGAGTGTAGTTGTAAAGGGGTGTAGTTGTTGATGGGGTGTAGTTGTGGAAGGGGTGTAGTTGTGGAAGGGATGTAGTTGTGGGTGGGGTGTAGTTGTGGATGGGGTGTAGTTGTGGATGGGGTGTAGTTGTTGAAGGAGTGTAGTTGTGGAAGGGGTGTTGTTGTGGATGGGGTGTAGTTGTGGGTGGGGTGTAGTTGTGGAAGGGGTGTAGTTGTGGGCGAGGTGTAGTTGTGGATGGGGTGTAGTTGTGGATGGGGTGTAGTTGTGGAAGGGGAGAAAATGGGGGCATAGGATGTAAACTTGGAGAGTTCTAAACTTTTGAAGACACCACCTACAAATTTGCAGAATATGGATCAAATCTAGGAGGGTTTGCGGAATGGTAATTATTTCCTAAAAAGTGAAGTGCACGACTAGTCTGATTTCAGCTGTTTTTATGTAAAACAGATAAAAGGATTCAGCTTAAATATCTCCTTAGCGAATTAATATATTTCAATGCTTTCTTAACCATTTTGTTCTCTTACTGTCATTTCTAATATCAGATGAACTTGCATGAACACTGAACTAAGGTCAATGCTCTCTGGTGCCGCCTTATCTTTTAGTCACTTGGATATTCTCCAGGACTTTTTGTTAAACTATGCTTTAGTTAAAAACAATAACTTTACACATTTAGATGATACATCGATCTTCATGCAGATGTGCATAACAAAAAAGTTCAGCATTTCGAAGATCACTGCTTTGCAAGTTTTTTTTTTTCAGTTTGAGTACAATTTCATTAAAAACATTGATACCATCTCACAGTGAAGGATAGATCATTTATGAGATGCAATGCTGATGATCTATATCATGACATGCACTATAATAAGCAGGACTTCAATGAATCCTGGTCAGTCTTAAAACTTAAAAAACATTTTACATGGGGGAAAAACAAAAGGGGTAAATTAATGTTTCCAAAAAAAATGACAGAATACTTGACACAAAAGCACAAATACTTTCAATGTGACATATACACAAAGAACATCCAACACAAAACTGGAAAAATTCTTGCATTCGCAAAGTCCAAAACATTTATGGCAAATATTCACACTATCTCTCAAAAACAAAAACTAATTAAAAATAAGAAAAATATTGAAGAAAATTTGAAAAGTAAAGCTTCAATGAGACAAGTTTATAAGCACTTTGAATGGTCAATAAATATAATTGGGTATCAAAACAGAAATTAGAAAGAAAACAAAATGGAGAAAATAAATATTGCACAAAATGACCTTCAAAGAAAAAGTAAGATCACATATTGAAACAAAAAATCTGAACTTTTCTCAAACCGCATTTGAATTTCCTTAAATAAAAAAATTTGAGCTCGTATTGATTTCTTTTCCTTAAACAAGAAATTCAAACTAGCAAAAACAAAATGTAATGATTCAACAAGTCTCTAATGGTTCATAATCTTCAGGCATCCAAAAAGAAATGGGGAAAGACCCATTGCAACAAACCCAATTGTGACGTTAAAAGAGAAAATTTACATTAGGAAATAATTTGAAGGGAGAAATTAAATAATGAAACATAATATATTAGCCTTTTATCAAATTTGATTTTCTTTTAAATATCTGTAAACCTAATTTAGCTCATATTGCTATTTTCCCCTTCACATCAATCTAGAGAAGTAGAGAGTACATAAAATCAAGCTGAAACTATGCAACTTTATGCTTTTGCAAATTTAAAGGGGTGTGGGGCCGGGGGTTCTCCCCTTCCCCACCCCCCCCTTTACTTTTTTGCTATAGGTCAAACAAATTATATGGCCTGAGAGGATTTCACCTTCCTGGTTTTCCCAGTTGGGTGGTAAAATTGGGAAATTATTAATACAAAATTAAAACAATTAGTAAAATTGAAAAATAATTGGGTAAAATTATTTCGATCAAATTGTGTTCAAATCTCCCAAAAATTGACCAAATTTTCCTCAAAATTGTAGAAAACTGCCTACAAATGTACGAAAATTCCTAAAATTGCCAAAAAAGAATGAAATTTCACTAAAATTAACAAATACTTCACCGAAGGAAAGTGCCCGAAAATAATAAAATTTCCCCAAAGTCGCAGAAAATAGATAGGTAAAATTGAAGTCAGATTTGGTCAACTTATTTGAAATTTTGGTCAAATTTGTCTACAAAATTGACAAATATTTCCCCCAAATTGTCTAAAATTTGAGAAAAATGGCCAAAAAATGTAGGAAATTTGTCAAAAATTGCCCTAAATTGAAAGACCTTTCCCTAAAAATTTCGATGAATTCTAAGGAAAGTGCCAGAAATTTCCAGAAAATCAAACAATATTGTACAAATTTGAACGAAATTTCCCTTATTTACAAACAATTCACAAATATTCAAGTTTCAAACGGTGACTCTTTCTATGCCCACATGGTACACATATGTGATGACGCTGTTTATTTTTGTCATTTATTTATTTAACCCCCATACTTTAAAAATGGCTCCGCTGTCCCTGTTTGCCCCCCAGTATTTTGAACGTTCTGCCTCCTATAATACATTGTTGACCACACACTGTTCTCAAAACTTCTTCATCCTGGCATAACACTTACAACAGGCACAACCTCTCATTTGGATTGTTTAAATCTTAGTTTGCACTTGGTATGTTTATTCCAGCTTATTGTTACACATTTAAGAAATATCATCCTTTTCCAATATTCTAACGTGATCAATAATCTAATAACTTAAACAACAATCTAACCAATGATTAACTCTTAAGGTATTAAAAAGAAAAACATATTTGATTAACATTGCCTGGACTAAAAGCTGACAATATTGAAGCAGAATAGACCTCACTGAGTACGAAAATAAGCCACGCCCACCATAGCAATGCGGTAACTAGGTGGGGCAAACAAACCTCAAATCCGCAATCATGCATGACCAATGCATTGACATTTAAATGCCCATGTGGCCTACCTGAAAATTTTGATCCATTTATGGCATTTCTCTTAATCTTTAGTGTTTTTAGCAAAAGGAATAAACAATTTCTGTTTGCTGACCTTTCTAGGTAACGGAAATCGTAGCGGGCCCATAAGCACAAATTTTGTTCACCATTTTGTTGTCACTCAAGTCTGTGTATGCAGAAATTTTGCTTTGTGCAGTATATTACATTGACTGCATGAGCACACGGCGCTAGCTAGCTGTACTGTACCAGTACCACGTAGGATTTCTGCCCCACTTAGTTAATGTAGATTTTGTTGCTAGGCAAATTCCATCCTGGATTGGTTGAAAAAGCTGTCAATCATTTAACTTAAATAGGTTAATAATATCATCACTCTTATGTTTTCGTAAATCCCACCTAAAATAATTTATTAATGTGATGACATAACGACAACCTTAGGATCATACTCACATCTCTAAGGTCAAAGGTTATTTCCAGGTTATTTGCATAATTGTGATAGAACTCTGGATACATGTCCAGAATCTCCAGAAGATCCTCCCTCAGTATCTTATGTAGATCACAGTAGGTTAGCGCCCTCACGTTGCACTTTGACTTCCCGACCGTCTGGTTAATGCAGGGATTTTCACCGAAGACATCGTCCTTACCTGGGAATTGATGCGAACAGAAAGAATAAGAAGATGGTTAGAGCTCTTAATATTGTTACAACCAGAGTGATGAGTATGGGATTTATATTTCAATGCTCTCCATAGGCGTAGGAACCGGGGAGGGGGGGGGGCACTGAGGGCACATGCCCCCCATGTTGCAGTTACCTACATGATGCCCCCAACTAAGTCTATTTTTCACCATTGAACTAGTGTTGCAGCATATCTTTGTGCCTCCCAATGAAGAACATGTTCCTACGCCTATGACGCTCTCAGAGGCAGTGTTGCATTTTATGTATACATGGAGAGACGAGTTTAAATGTTAGGAGCCAATACAAGAAACAAAATGGTGAACAAAGTATTTAATATATAATTTTGGCAAGAAGAATTATTGGCTGCTAGAAGTAATAACAAACAAACACCCACACTATAGCTATTTGTGAAATACTGATTATCAATGTAGTGGGATATATGGGAGCATAAGCTGGGGAAATAACATAGGCTGGGAATAACATGGGCTGGGGAATCATATAGGCTGGGGAATAACATAGGCTGGGGAATAATATAGGTTGGGGAATAACATGGGCTGGGAGAATGACATGGGCTGGGGAATAACATGGACTGGGGAATAACATAGGCTGGGAATTACATAGGCTGGGAATTACATAGGCTGGGGAATAACATGGGCTGGGGGAATAACATGGGCTGGGGAATAACATGGGCTGGGGAATAACATGGGCTGGGGAATAACATGGGCTGGGGAATAACATAGGCTGGGGGAATAACATAGGCTGGGGGAATAACATGGGCTGGGGGTATAACATGAGCTGGGGAATAACATGGGCTGGGGAATAAGATAGGTTGGGGAATAACATAGGCTGGAGGAATAACGTGGGCTGGGGGAATAACATGGGCTGGGAATAACATAGGTTGGAGGAATAACATAGGCTGGAGGAATAACATGGGCTGGGGGAATAAGATAGGTCTGGGGGAATAACATAGGCTGGAGGAATAACATGGGGGGGGGGAATAACATAGGTTGGGGGAATAATGTAGGCTGGGGGAATGGGGAATTCTCCTCCCCACACACTTCTTTCCATATTCAATTCTCTGGTATAGTGATTTTTGGTATTTTAGTAAAATTTTATAATTTTGCCACCACTTTTGATATAAAAATTTCATTTTGTGACTTTTTAAAGCCCCCCTCCCCCCGACACACATACATACACACACACATTTCGGTGGGCAAATCATGCCAATGTGCAACACATTTTGCAGCATGTGTATCTATGACATTTATGCTGGTCTTTCAGAAACACTTTTATTCCATAAACAGGGAATGCATTTTACATACATACATCATGTATTGCAGATGATCATGCATTATCCTGTGCTGGATGCATGAGCGCATCAAACCATGCACACACTTTTTTGCAGTGCGTCTAAAAATGTAATTGCTCTCGCACGATGTATAATGTGCATATTAGTAAGTGACGCGGGATAATACTACGCGTGTTCATGCTTTTATAATCTTAAACAAATTATTCCTTAAGTGTTATTTATGTATTTTTCCAAATGTTTTTCCCAAATTCTGCAATTTTTAATAAAAAATTAAAGGCTTAATTCCTAATGTGCTATAATTTTAGCAAAAGATAAGGCATATTGAAGAGATGACACCTCTCTGCCCAGCTTCTCTCTGCATTATCCTATGCCCAAATCGTAACACACTGTGAATTAACCCTTTATTTGAGGTGTAAATGGAAAACAGAAGCAACCCTTATTATTCTTTGTAATAAATGCAGTCTGCTCATATCCTCTAAACTACTATCAAGTTGTCTGTCTATCCTTTATCTTGTAACTGAGTAATCAATTGCCAAAATACAGACACATTGTAAGATCTTCTTCCCTAATTCATTCAGGAAGTGTAAATAAAGTGCACACTAAGAAATCTGAGTGACTCAAAAGAAGTATGTGATATAATACCACATTAGAAAAACAACCTTTGGAAAAATGCAGAGGCTCTAAAATAAAGAATTACCCAACACCTTTAAGGAAAGTATTGATGAAATATTTAGGGAAATCCCCAACTAAATGCGGATAAGATATCAAAGATTTTTTCTTTGTTAATGTACGTTTCTGAAGTATTTTAAGTGCAGGGATATCATTATCCTTTTTTTTAAAGATTTCTTTTAAAATAAAAAGTAAAATGTTGTCTATGACCATCACAACACAAAAAGAAACGTACCCAATTGAATGAATTAATGAATCAAAGTGGTAGAAGACCCAATTGAATAAATTAATGAATCAAATTGGCAGACCAATTGAATGAATAAATTAATCAAATTGGCAGAAAACCAAATTAAATTAATTAATGAATTAAATTGGCAGAAGACCCAATTGAATGAATTATTGAATCAAATTGGCAGAAGACCAAATTGAATTAATTAATGAATCAAATTGGCAGAAGACCCAATTGAATTAATTAATGAATCAAATTTGCAGAAGACCCAATTGAATTAATTATTGAATCAAATTGGCAGAAGACCAAATTGAATTAATTAATGAATCAAATTGGCAGAAGACCCAATTGAATTAATTAATGAATCAAATTGGCAGAAAACCTAATTGAATCAATTAATGAATCAAATTGGCAGAAAACCCAATTGAATCAATAAATGAATCAACTTGGCAGAATAACCAATTGAATTAATGAATAAATCAAATTAGCAGAAAAGCCAATTGAATTAATTAATTAATCAAATTGGCAGAAAACCCAGTTAAATTAATCAAATTGGGAGAAGACTCAATTGAATTAAATAATCAAATTGGCAGAAGACCCAATTGAATCAATTATTCAAATTGGCAGAAGACCCAATTGAATGAATTAATGAATTAAATTGGCAAAAGTTGAAAGTCATACACCTGCATGCCTCAAAGCAACTCCAACATTATGCAGTGAAGGTTCAATACTCCACATTTTTAACCATTTCCATTTTAGCAGAATAAAAACACTAATATAATCCCCCTCTCCTTCTCTTTTTCAAAAAAAAAAAAAATCAACCAGAAGAACTTACTTGATGCATTTTCAGTATAGTAAAGTACAACTTCTTAGATTTAGACTTTTGACTGCATAGTCTTCTGGAACCAGCCAATTTACTTTTTTAACACTTTAAAAACAAGGTGTTTCCGTTCTCCATTGAACCATCTCTCTTGTAATAGCCTTTATCCCATACTGTGTCCACTCTAACACTTACTTCACCCTTTCCGGTGATATCAGCAATTAATTACAGACAATGGATACAAAAATTCAAGCAAGACAATTCTTCTGAGGCACAAATAATCAATTATTCATTTTCAATTTCATTCCAAAAAGTTTGCTACAGACTACTTTCTCCACTCTATTTTTGGAAAACAGATAAACAGGTAAATTAAGGTACAAGCCTAGATTTAGATTTACCTCCACAGACCTCTATTGGGGTATTTACACCAAGATGACCAGGCGTTTTATTAAACACTTAAAGGGGCACTGGTTGAAGATCCACCAGGGATGGAAACCAATGTTAGATAGGAAAGCCGCAAGTTTAACCGCACTGCCACAGAGGTGTCTAGTACAGAATTTTGTTTGTACCTACTCGTTTTCTTCTAAGAATTTCTTAAGATATATGTAGTTTTAGTCAGACATCTACTAACCACAAATTTATAGGCAGGATTTGAGGGGGGGTGTTGAGCGGGGAGGCCAACAAGAGCACTTGCCCCCACTTTCTTATGAATTTGTATCTTTTTTTTGGTGAATTTTTTGCATCTTAGCAAGATTTTGCAGCTTCACAACACACCCACTTTTAACTTTCGCTTTTACCCCCCACCCCTTCCACACTTTCGGTACATAAATCTTGCAAATGTACAAATTGTTGAGTGGCAGATGTCTTAACTAATATAAAAAGGTAACTTAGACCTATCAACTTTCTATAAATGAACTGTCATCGCAAATCCTTCCAAATGACGTCAGATTTCTTGTTGGAGGCACACTTTTTATAATTAATAAAGGCGCTCCACATATCATTCAACATGGAAATTGTACCCCTCTAAATTTTAGAAATCATTTCCAAAGTAATTTTCATCCATCATGTTATTCTGTAAACAAAAATAAAATGTCTGGCTTAGTACAAAAAAACCTTAAACTATCCCCTTTGCTCATCTTTTGTTGATTGATAGATTGATCGATTAATTGATTGATGTGACTTGTCAGCACATCAACAGTGAAGGTCAGATCAAGCCTCTTTAGTAGAATCTATAAATACAATCAGTAACAAAAAGCCTTCATTCCGGATCAAATAAAGTGATTAAAATTGCTTCTATTTTTTATTTCTGCCTGAGCCAATTGCTCCTAAGAATGCATATTTTTCATCTTTCCTACCAATGGACTTGTGAGGAAAACCACAACAAATCCACTAATCCTTAACAAGCGGAGATTGGAAATTAAAATTTGTTACTTAATCTATTTTTTCCATATTATACACAGTGCATTTACACAATGATCTTGTTGCAACAGAGCATTTTTTTCTGATGATTAAGCTTTTCACGGTCAAGAAGGACAGTTTCTCCCATCAGCGTATTCATAATTCATTGTCATTTTCTTAAAAGTGTAAACTTCTCAACAGAAAACATCTTTAGAAAATGAGTTATAAATTAGCCACCTTCAATTCCATATGCTGAACCCTAAATCATGATGAAATATGTGCTGTTATTATCTGAGCTTACGCTTGCATTTCCCCAAACACATTTTCAAATGAAAGTTCTGGCACCAGATTTCTCTCTGGAAAGTGTACAAATCTTCAAATGTAATTTGTAAATGGGTTTGTATTTTTAGGCGTCATCATTTTCTACTTCAAATGATATTTTGAAACCTAAATAGTAGATTCAAGGCAATATACACACTTAGTTGTGGTTGGTATTTTCTGCTATAATAAATCAAATTCAATGCTATCCAATGAAATGTGTAATGCCCTCAAGGCTCAAAACATGGAGAAAAAACATCATAAATAAAAAATGTGCATTTATCAAAGAATGCTAAGCACGTTTTCAAAGAACTGATGATGCTTACCGACAAATCTTTTGAAAGGAAGTATAAGTTTCTATATTTAACTTGACAAACTTACATTTGCTGATAAAAAACAACTTAGAAATGCATTTAGGATCATTTTCATAAGAGGTTTGAAAAGAAATGAAAACAGTCGAAAGTAATTTGACATCACTGTTACATAAAGACACTTTATTTCATGGATCATAAGGCGAAGTCTAAAACAGAGAAGTTGCCAGCAGCAATTGTACATTCCAAGAATCATCAACACATTTTCGCGAAGCTGGTCAGATAAGTTCTCTTCATTGAAACCTTTTAAACAGAAATGCCCTTTTGTGTCAATCATTTAAAGAAGAAAAGTAAATAAATAAAGCAACTCACCGAGAATGGCTAAAACAACATCATCTTTTAATATCTCTATAGAACCACGAGAAATGAAGTACATTGCTGACAGAACGTCCCCACGGTGTATAAGAGTGTCCCCTGGTGGGGCGTGTGTGGTTTTGAATTTCATAGACAAAGCCCTTAAGCAGCCCGGACTGGCCCCTTTAAAAGCAAGGCAGTTGTTGAGAAGATTACGATTGAGATGCAAGCATATATCTGCTTGAAGACATTCGGGGAAGCTCTTTAAAACCTGATAAGAGAAGAGGCAAAAACAACCCGGTTTAAAGGAAAATAGACAATAAACAAATTAAATATGGCAGAATACCATGCAAAGAAAATAATCATGAATACTTGTAAAGGGTGACCTTTTTCAAAGGTCCATAGGTGTGTAGAGGTAACACTAGCTGTATTGCTTTGGAACAATGTGACAGTTCAACAGCTTTTTCCATTTTCAGACATTAATATGTAAAATTTGCATTTTGTTGCAAGTTTTCTCACCATTATCAGAGGCTGAGATTTCGAAATACACGGAATAGAATTACACATAGAATAGAATTACACATAGAATAGAATTACACATAGAATAGAATTACACATAGAATAGAATTACCCATAGAATAGAATTACACATAGAATAGAATTACACATAGAATAGAATTACACAGAATAGAATTACACATAGAATAGAATTACACAGAATAGAATTACACATAGAATAGAATTACACATAGAATAGAATTACACATAGAATAGAATTACACAAAGAATAGAATTACACATAGAATAGAATTACACATAAAATAGAATTACACATAGAAAAGAATTACACAAAGAATAGAATTACACATAAAACAGAATTACACATAGAATAGAATTACACATAGAATAGAATTACACATAGAATAGAATTACACATAGAATAGAATTACACATAGAATAGAATTACACATAGAATAGAATTACACATAGAATAGAATTACACATAGAATAGAATTACACATAGAATAGAATTACACATAGAATAGAATTACAAATAGAATAGAATTACACATAAAATAGAATTACACATAGAATAGAATTACACATAGAATAGAATTACACAGAATAGAATTACACATAGAATAGAATTACACATAGAATAGAATTACACAAAGAATAGAATTACACAAAGAATAGAATTACACATAGAATAGAATTACACATAAAATAGAATTACACATAGAATAGAATTACACAAAGAATAGAATTACACATAGAACAGAATTACACATAGAATAGAGTTACACATAGAATAGAATTACACATATAATAGAATTACACATAGAATAGAATTACACATAGAATAGAATTACACATAGAATAGAATTACACATAGAATAGAATTACACATAGAATAGAATTACACATAGAATAGAATTACACATAGAATAGAATTACACATAGAATAGAATTACACATAGAATAGAATTACACATAGAATAGAATTACACATAGAATAGAATTACACATAGAATAGAATTACACATAGAATAGAATTACACATAGAATAGAATTACACATATAATAGAATTACACATAGAATAGAATTACACATAGAATAGAATTACACATAGAATAGAATTACACATAGAATAGAATTACACATAGAATAGAATTACATGGGGATTTATGGTTGTCTGCCAGTCCTAATTTGAAAACTTTTAAAATTCCTCAAACTTGAACTTTAAGCAGCTATAAAGAACTATGGGCAAAATTCAAAGACTGTTCTATAACCCAACTCAGGCTATCAATTCCAGATGTCGATCAACCTTTACCCGTTTCACAAGATGTTGAAAATTGTATACCTTAATTTGTCAGATTTTCCCTAAATATGTAAAGCATAGTATTACGTAAAAACATTGCAGGGTAGACGTCAATACATCATTGATGTACCATTTTCATCTCTTCTTTTTTTCATTTGTATTTTTTATTTTTATTGTGGGGGATGGAGTTGTCTAGAATAATCCCCACCTGGTCAATGCATAGATGTCCCCGCTTCACCCCCCTTAATAAGTCCCTGTAACCTATTTTTGTAACTTTCTGTTGTAACTTGATTAGCACTTTGTGAATTTTATATTACAAATTGCAGTGCTACCTTGTAACCTGTCTGGTTTTGTGTATCACTCACACCCATTGTGTGTCACATATATCACCATGTATTACCCCCTCCCCCGGTCCCTCATGCTCTACCCTTACCTGACTTGAGCATCACAGAAGCCATACATCTCTTTAACTGCTTCGCACTTCAGAAAAGTCAAAACAGTTTTTTTGTCTTCAATACGTATATTATTGTATCAAGGGTCTCTCCTAACATTCCCTGACATTTCATCTGCTTAGATGCCATTATGCAAATAGCCAAAAGTGTTTATGAGGCAGAAAATACATTTACTAAGATTTTGGCAATTTGTGAGGCACTAAAAAGGCTCCAAAGGAAGAAATATATGTGCTTTTTCAATATCAAACAGATATTGCTACTGACAGAGGGTGTTGTTTTCATTTCAACATGTTCCCTCATCAAATCTGAATCATGCTCATATGCATAGGCGGAATTTGAGGGAGCCAAAGGGGGACTCCCCCCCCCCCCCACCTTTTTTCTGAATTTGTATCTTTTGCATGGTGTTTTTTTGCATCTTAGCATTATTGCCCCCCACTTTTAACTTTGCCCCCCCACCACTTTTAACTTTACCCCTCCCCTTCCCCCACCTTTCCCCCACACACACACACTTTCGGACAGTAATCCCACACATGTTCATATGAATAAGAAATTAAAATGTAATCATGATAAAACCAGTAATGTGCACAAAATTGTTGAGTTCAATTGAATTCAATTCAGTTTTTTGTTTCTTCACATCTATACATTAAAGCAATAAATAACATGGCATGTATAACAATATTGTAACAAAGAAAAATATTGAGAAAACTTTCTACAAATTATAATCAAAAGGTATATGATGTGAAAAGAGGAGCTCTGTGAACTCCTAAGACCTTAGCTGGTAGAAACATTCCTTCAGGAGGGGGTGGGAGAAATAAAAAAAAAAGAGTAAAGCTATTCCCTCACGAGGGCTGTAATTCTTGGGGGTGGGGGACATGTCCCCCCAGTTTTCCATAGAAGTGTTAAAAATCAGTAACATTTTAGGAACAACTTGCTTCTTGCCCCCCCCCCCTCTCAGGTTTTGAATATGAGGCCATGTACCCCCACTTTTGAGATGAGAATTATGGTCCTGACCCTCATCTATCCTGACCCACACCCATCCAGACCCTCACCCATCCTGACCCACACCCATCCTACCTCACACTATCTGATGCAGATTTAAATTTAAAGTTTCAAAACACTCTTTTCACAGCAGAAGAATGAAATCAAATGATAAGCGATTATACATAATGATATCAGGCAAGAATGAAATCAAATGATAAGCAGTTATACATAATGATATCAGGCAAGAATGAAATCAAATGATAAGCAGTTATACATAATGATATCAGGCAAGAATGAAATCAAATGATAAGCAGTTATACATAATGATATCAGGCAAGAATGAAATCAAATGATAAGCAGTTATACATAATGTTATCAGGCAAGAATGAAATCAAATGATAAGCAGTTATACATAATGATATCAGGCAAAAAGTACATCAGAACTGAAGAAACATCTGCAACCGTACATCTTGTTTTGTTTAGGGAGTATTGTATGAAATGACTGGTGTAGTAAGTCTACTGTTATAACAGTGATGTCACACACTGATTTTACTAACAATGGTTAATGTCTTTGAACTGAAAGTTAATTAAGCTTTTTACTAATTAAAAACATTAAAACAAAAAAATTCTAACATGATTCTTCAGTTACTTTACCAAACTCTAGGAAATATTTGAATGCAGGTTTGGTTTGGTTTGTTGAGGTTTAAGGCACTGCGACAATCAGATTTAAACGTGCCAAGAGGGTGTTAAATAACTAAGGTGCAAAATATCTTAATAACTTGAATAAAGACTGTTGAACAATGTGAGGTTGTAATATATCACTTCTAGTCTTATTTCAGTCAATCTACCTGTATCTGGAAGAAATGACAAATCTCTTAATGAAACACTTTCAATGTTTCCTTCACCATTTTGGTTATTTACTATTCTCTTTCAGTTCAGATGAATATGCACCACAAGCAAAACTTCTCCTTGGAATCTTTGACATTTCTGTGACGAATGAGAGAGCCCACAGCTCATAGCCTGAGTAAGTTTTATCAATTCTTTGAAAAATTCATCAAGACAGAAAATACTTGCCTTGAGTAACTCACACTTCCAACATAGAATATATACCCTAAGCTATAAATAATACATATACCATTTCCTTATAGTGTTGCCGTCTAAACTTTAATTTTGTTACAAAACCATTTAAAAGTTTAATTTATGCTCTAGTTTCAAATGATTCTATTCAGCAACTAACTAATAAATTGCTGACAATAATATTCTATTACATCTGTTTGATATCAAATTTAGATTTTCACCGATGTGTTACTTCATTACACTTTTGTAGATCTAATTAAGTCCAATATTATTGATGGTTTGGTTTGTTGATGTTTAACAGCACCGTGACAGTCGGAGTCAAATGTGCCATTATTGATGTTCACGATTCTATGAATCTGTCCAAAATATAACTAAAGCTGAACTTGGAATCACCATGGTAATGGCTTTAAGATGTCACCATACCCACTCTCCATAATTATGAGTCATAATTGTGCTTGTATGAGTATATAATTATAAAAAGGTGGAAACAAATATTTGAAATACAATTTAAAAAATTGTTAGTAAAGGACCCTAAATTCATTGTATTGCTTGATTGTCAGTTGTGTCACCAATTGTTGCATACTCTTTGAATTATGACCATCTTTATCCTGAGATGAAATATATGAAAAACTGCTAATAATTACGATTTGATAAACAGCTTAAGTTCCTGACAAACTAACTCTAACGGTATTGTAAGGAGGTAACACCCTGTACACCTGTATTATGCTATGAAGACTCAGCTTTTCAAAAGAAATATTGTCTTTGAGCTTTATACTGCATAAATACAACAATACTTCTATCTCAACACAACAAGTCACCAGTATCAACAGCTCTTTCAAATATCAATTTGTTTCCCTTTTGCTTCCATAAATCAAATACCTACAGACAATTATACCAGATCCTGACCATAAATCAAATACCTTCAGCTAAATATACCAATCCTGACCATAAATCAAATACCTACAGACAATTATACCAGATCCTGACCATAAATCAAATACCTTCAGCTAAATATACCAATCCTGACCATAAATCAAATACCTACAGACAATTATACCAGATCCTGACCATAAATCAAATACCTACAGACAAATATACCAGATCCTGACCATAAATCAAATACCTTCAGACAATTATACCAGATCCTGACAATCAAATACCTACAGATCAGATCCTGACCATAAATCAAATACCTACAGACAAATATACCAGATCCTGACCATAAATCAAATACCTTCAGACAATTATACCAGATCCTGACCATAAATCAAATACCTACATACAAATATATACCAGAACCTGACCATAAATCGCATACCTTCAGACAAATATACCAGATCCTGACCATAAATCAAATACCTACAGACAAATATACTTCTCCTGACCATAAATCAAATATCTTCAGACAAATATACCAGATCCTGACCACAAATCAAATACCTTCAGACAAATATACCAGATCCTGATCATAAATCAAATACCTTCAGACAAATATACCAGATCCTGACCATAAATCAAATACCTTTAGACAAATATAACAGATCCTGACCATAAATCAAACACCTACAGACAATATACCAGATCCTGACCATAAATCACATACCTTCAGACAAATATACCAGATCCTGACCATAAATCAATTACCTTCAGACAAATATACCAGATCCTGACCATTACTCCAAATTTCACCCACCGCCAAAAATCACTTTGCATCAATACAGATCACTTGAACAAATATTGAAATGCTAAAATGTCATTGTTGAATAAATCTGTAGATGTTTACTGACATTTAGTAACTACAGTGTACATAACTCAAATTAAACTGCTAACCATATTTACCTCGTTATTCTGCCAATTAACCAAGTTATTCTTCCATGCCAAACACCGAACAGTTTTTCAAAATATGAATTGTGTTACCCTATAAAGAGGTCACTGTTTAATATAGTTATAACTAAAAGCAATTCTTCGACCATTTTCCATGAATTTGATTGTTTACATTGACTTGCAGAGGAAAATCAATGATGCACATAGAGCGGTGAAAAATGACGTAAATGCCTTACCCACATCAAACATAATTATGTTTTCAAGAAAGCGATAGAAAATGAAGTTAAAGACTATAATTTGGCTGGAGCCAAACAATGGACAAAAATGATGATGAAAGCAAAGCACAAATATGACATCATAATTCCCGAGGAGTTTATTAAGATAAGATATCCAATGAGAACCCTATCAGGTTTTATTGATTTCTTACTCAAAGAAATGAGACTTAAAGATTAATTGATAATTCATTGTGAAATTATAATAATTCTATGAGCATCACACATAATGAGAGTTGATGTGCTTTTTGTATTTGCGTCGACTTAATTGTAGAAAACACTATTCCCTTGTCCATGGTGGGAATTGGGGGTGTAAGCGGGAGGGGGGTATTTCCCCCATTTCTTTCCATATTTATAATTTTTGTATGGTGATTACCTTGACTGAATGATTTTGTCCCAACTTTTGGTCACTTCGGTCCACTTCACGCATTTACCTTTTTGTAGCACTGACACTTAATCGGATTACCACAGATCCTCCATTTTAGTGATTTTCTATCAGATCATAAATTGTTTCAAAATACAAATTCATTTGTAAAAGATAATGTTAGAGGTCAGGCGAAATATGGAGGACAATAAATATGATAAAATAACATAAAACAAGTCCCAAGTTTGGGTAACTCCTGCATGATGATGATGATGACGACGACGACAATGAGATGATGATGATGATGAGATGACGATGACGATGATGAGATGATGACTATGAGACGATGATGATGATGACGACGACAACGATGATGATTTACTACCATTATCATCACTATCATATCATTTACCATTATCATCAAACTATTACGTTTATTGTTACATACCATGTTCATGTCTATGCCATTTGTGTAAGACCACGCATGCTGAAAATACTCCTCCAGTCGTTGTCTGAGTGGGTTGGGGATCTGGTGGAAACGGATAAACTCCTTCACCCGCAGCATCTGGGTGTGATACCGAGCTGTTCCTGAATACAGCCTCTGGATGATGGCAGAAACATTACCAAAGATGCTGGCGTACATAAGGGCTGGTTAAAAAAAATAAAAAATTACTGCAATACTGAAGAGAAAAGGAACCCTTTCCATAAGCATTGCTACAAATGGGCAGGAGGAATTACCACCTGGCCAGAAATTGTTTTATTTATTTTTAAAATTTGCTTTCAGGAAAATCATAACTCTGTGTAAAATGAAATATGGTGGAGCAGAACTCTGAAAATTTAACTGTCAACAAATCTTCCTCCACTGCAGAAGCCACCATCTACTGCAGATGCCAACATCTACTGCAGATGCCAACATTTACTGCAGATGCCACCATCTACTGCAGATGCCGCCATCTACTGCAGATGCCACCATCTACTGCAAATACCACCATCTGCTGCAGACACCACCATCTACTGCAGATGCCACCATCTACTGCAGACACCACCATCTATTGCAGATACCACCATCTATTGCAGATGCCACCATCTACTGCAGATACCACCATCCACTGCAGATGCTACCATCTATTGCAGATACCACCATCTACTGCAGATGCTACCATCTATTGCAGATGCCACCATCTACTGCAGATGCCACCATCTACTGCAGATGCCACCATCTATTGCAGATGCCACCATCTACTGCAGATGCCACCATCTACTGCAGATGCCAACATCTACTGCAGATGCCACCATCTACTACAGATGCCACCATCTACTGCAGATGCCGCCATCTACTGCAGATGCCACCATCTACTGCAAATACCACCATCTGCTGCAGACACCACCATCTACTGCAGATGCCACCATCTACTGCAGACACCACCATCTATTGCAGATACCACCATCTATTGCAGATGCCACCATCTACTGCAGATACCACCATCCACTGCAGATGCTACCATCTATTGCAGATACCACCATCTACTGCAGATGCCACCATCTACTGCAGATACCACCATCTACTGCAGATGCCGCCATCTACTGCAGATACCACCATCTATTGCAGATACCACCATCTATTGCAGATGCCACCATCTACTGCAGATACCACCATCCACTGCAGATGCTACCATCTATTGCAGATACCACCATCTACTGCAGATGCCGCCATCTACTGCAGATACCACCATCTACTGCAGATGCCGCCATCTACTGCAGATACCACCATCTATTGCAGATGCCACCATCTACTGCAGATGCCACCATCTACTGCAGATACCACCATCCACTGCAGATGCTACCATCTATTGCAGATACCACCATCTACTGCAGATGCCACCATCTACTGCAGATGCCACCATCTACTGCAGATACCACCATCCACTGCAGATGCTACCATCTATTGCAGATACCACCATCTACTGCAGATGCTACCATCTACTGCAGATGCCACCATCTACTGCAGATACCACCATCCACTGCAGATGCTACCATCTATTGCAGATACCACCAACTACTGCAGATGCTACCATCTATTGCAGATACCACCATCTACTGCAGATGCCACCATCTATTGCAGATACCACCATCTACTGCAGATGCCACCATCTATTGCAGATACCACCATCCACTGCAGATACCACCATCTACTGCAGATGCTACCATCTATTGCAGATGCCACCATCTACTGCAGATGCCACCATCTACTGCAGATGCCACCATCTATTGCAGATGCCACCATCTACTGCAGATACCACCATCTACTGCAGATACCACCATCTACTGCAGATGCCACCATCTACTGCAGATGCCACCATCTACTGCAGATGCCACCATCTACTGCAGATGCCACCATCTACTGCAGATGCCACCATCTATTGCAGATGCTACCATCTACTGCAGATGCCACCATCTACTGTAGATACCACCATCTACTGCAGATACCACCATCTACTGTAGATACCACCATCTACTGCAGATACCACCATCTATTGCAGATACCACCATCTACTGCAGATACCACCATCTACTGCAGATACCACCATCTACTGCAGATGCCACCATCTACTGCAGATGCCACCATCTACTGCAGATGCCACCATCTACTGCAGATGCCACCATCTATTGCAGATGCCACCATCTACTGCAGATGCCACCATCTACTGCAGATGCCACCATCTATTGCAGATGCCACCATCTACTGCAGATACCACCATCTACTGCAGATGCCACCATCTATTGTAGATGCCACCAGCTACTTCAGATGCCACCAGCTACTGCAGATGCCACCATCTACTGCAGATGCCACCATCTACTGCAGATGCCACCATCTACTGCAGATGCCACCATCTATTGCAGATACCACCATCTACTGCAGATGCCACCAGCTACTGCAGATGCCACCAGCTACTGCAGATGCCACCAGCTACTGCAGATGCTACCATCTACTGCAGATGCTACCATCTATTGCAGAAGCCACCATCTACTGCAGATGCCACCATCTACTGCAGATGCCACCAGCTACTGCAGATGCCACCAGCTACTGCAGATGCCACCATCTACTGCAGATGCCACCATCTATTGCAGATACCACCATCTACTGCAGATGCCACCAGCTACTGCAGATGCCACCAGCTACTGCAGATGCCACCATCTACTGCAGATGCCAACATCTACTGCAGATGCCACCATCTACTGCAGATACCACTATCTGCTGCAAATACCACCATCTACTGCAGATGCCACCAGCTACTGCAGATGCCACCAGCTACTGCAGATGCCACCATCTGCTGCAAATACCACCATCTACTGCAGATACCACTATCTGCTGCAAATACAACTGACTTTTTCAGACACCCCTGTCTTATGATGATATACCTGTGTAATGACAACAATTTTACTGAAGACCCCACTATGTAATGCAGACCCCACCACTTACTGAAGATGTATACCATGTGTTATTCTACTGAAGACACCACCTCAATTGTAGGCACCATCATCTTATGCAGACACCATTGTTTATACTGCAGATGGCAACTGCTTACATTTTGTCAACTGTTGATTGCGATGACTACTGTCTTATACAGATAACCACTGTCTAATACAGATGACCACTATCTACTGTAGACAGCAATGTCTGCTGTAGACATGCACCGCTGTCTCCTGTAGATACTATAATCTAACTATACTGCAGATCACCATTGTCTACTCTGG
Organism: Chiridota heheva; assembly: GCA_020152595.1. NCBI lineage: Eukaryota > Metazoa > Echinodermata > Holothuroidea > Apodida > Chiridotidae > Chiridota > Chiridota heheva. The sequence continues at coordinate 1,164,404 of JAIGNY010001069.1, forward strand.
ACACCACTAGGCTATCTACAATAGACACCACTGTCTAATGCATGCGGATGGTCACTGTCAACTGTAGACACAACTGTGTAATGCAGATGCTCACTGTCTACTTTAGACAGCAATGTCTATTGTAGCAACACTGTCTACTGTATACACTAGTATCTAACTATACTGCAGATCACCATTGTCTACTGTAGACAGCAATGCCTACTGTAGAAACTAATGTCTACTCTAAACAACACTGTCTACTATATACACCACTGTCTACTGTAGTCACAAATGTCTAATGCAGATGTCCAATGTTTACTGCAGATACTGTCTGTATTGTAGACAGCAATGTCTACTAGCTGTAGACACAAATGTTTAATGTCTACTGCAGATGACCACTGTCTACTGCGTATGACCACTGTCTACTGCAAACACTACTATCTAACTATTCTGCAAGATTACCATTGTCTACTTTAGACAGCAATGTCTATTGTAGAAACCACTGTCTCCTCTAGACACCACTATATACTATAGACACCAATGTCTACTGTGGGTACAGCTGTCTAATACAAATATCTAATGCAGATGTCCATTGTCTACTACAGGTGACCCCTGTCTATATCGTAGAGAGCAATGCCTACTGTAGAAACAAATGTATAATGCTGTCTACTGCAGATGACATATGCATTGTCCAATGCAAATCTTGTACTATTTATGCCTTGAGCAGAATATATTTATCTATACATATATTTACCATCTACTAAAGATATCCTTGTTTACTGCCTGCTTACACATGTCTGACATGGCACTATAGTGACTACACTGCACTTTACTGCTTAGTGGAGACACATTACTTCAGTCAGGCTCCACCTACTTTGGATATCACTGTCAAATACAAGCGTCAAAGTGTATTCCAGATAAAACTGCCTTCCATAAATATGTTATATTTGTCTCATTAATGAAAGAACTATTACATCATGATTGTCTTCATTCAAGCTTAATTAATAACTGTTAGCTCAGGCGTAAAAACCTTTACCAGCTCATTAATGTTTGTAGTGGATTCATTAGTCTAAGACGAACTTTCTCTTTTCTATAAATTTGTCAATTCATGGCGTCATCACAAGATCCCTGCAAGCACATGGCAAGGTCGTCACATACGTGGGAATTAAATAGTCACGATACATACTTTCTTAAAATGAAGAAAGGGGAAAAAAGATGAATACTTACAACCAATCAGCATGACACAAATAGAAAAGATTTTTTCCGTGTTTGTGTTTGGCGAAACATTTCCAAATCCAACACTGGTTAAACTACTAAACGTGAAATACAAGGCTGTAATATATTTAGATTGTAACGATGGACCACTAGTTTTATTTGCAGTGTATGGTCTTAACGTTTGATTGGCTAGGTGGTCTAACCAGCCATATCTAAAGCTTGACCGTTCCGCTTGACCTATTGCATACCACACACATGCTAGCCAATGAGCAATAAGAGCAAAAATACACATCAAAAGTAGTAACACAGCTGCGCCATATTCTGAATATCTGTCCAATTTACGAGCAACTCTGACCAGACGAAGAAGGCGAGCGGTTTTTAGAAGTCCAACCAGAGTTGTGGACTGAAGAGAAAGAAAACATTGGCATGAGTAAAATAATCAATTGATGTAATTGGATGCAATTCAAAATTAACAAACATAGAAAAAAATTGAATAAAAATTTGTGGTCAGTTTTAGAATGATATAACAATTGTAGAATAGTATAGCAGCAATTAAAACTGACATACACAGCCTAAAAGTCAGGGCAAAAATTAAAGGGATGTACATAAGCTCCCCCCCCCCCCCTCCCCCTTTCTTCTTTCCTCCCCCCACCTCTAATATTTGAAAATCATGCATAAGTATGTCCCAAAGTAACTGAAATGTTAAAAATGAAATTCTGGCCTGAAATTGTTGAAAGGCTTTGTAAAAACTGTGAAGTCAATTGGTCATAATTCTAGGGGAGAAATATAAAAACATCACATAAAAAATCACAAGTACAATGAACAATATAAAATATTTTGAGAGAAATAATGGTCCGGAAGTAAAAGGTTGGTCCCAAATCATTATACACCCACTCCCCCCCCTCCCCAGTAATTTCTCAGGTAAGTAACCTTTCCTTTCAGAGTAATTTCCCCCGACCCCATCTCCAGACCCTGAAGTGATGAATGCCTACTCAAAACCCACAGGTATTTGCAATGCCAAAAAGCAAACAGAACACAAAAATGAGTCCGAGGATAGTTACCACTGCACGTCACCACTTGAATAAATGTCCTTTATAAAAAGCACTTGAATATGGATCAAGTAACCCCCAGGCATATCAAGTAGCCCCTGGCATATCAAGTAATCCCAGGCATATCAAGTAACCCCCAGGCATATCAAGTAATCTATTCAATTGTCTCTTAGTTTACAAGGAAAGGTCAAGCTTTATTTTCTTCTGTAAGCTAACAATGTCTCAGCTCTTTTAGTCAAGGCCAAGTCACCCTCAAGAAGGCTCTTGAAATTAAATGTCTATATTTAGGCAACATCTATTAGGAGAAAATAAAAGACTAGTGTAGCAGTATATTGCTTTATCAAGTTCAATAAAGTATTAGTGTGCAGCCTTTCTTAGTTTATTATTTTTCATTAATTTGATCATTCTTGGACTAAAATCTTACTCTTAGCACAAAAACATAACAAGAATATTTTTATTTACAATTATTCAAACCAAATTATAAAATCATCAATAAATATTTCCCATTATCATTATAACGGCATGAAGTTGTATTACAGGAAACACATTTTGCCAAAATTGTATTGCTATATTAGCATTTACCTCAAATATGATCACACTGTAACTTAAAATGGAAATGGACATATTGTCTATAACAATTTTTACATCGGTCAGAAGAGCAGGCCTATTACAAATTAGTAGTTTATCAATGTTTGAATTTGAATTTTAAATATAACACTTTCAATTGTTCAGTTATGGCTAATCAGTCACTGGAAATGAAGGAGAAAGCATTCCTACTCAAATGTTATTAGGGATATAATAAAGAAACAAATACTGTTGATTAGAATTTACTGCACCACTTCAAATAATTATGATTGAAGTTTGCAAAACAAAATTCAAAAGATATACCAATATCCCCTGAAATAATATCACAAATATGCATAACAATTTGCATATTGATGCCTGTGATTTCAAAATTCTGTATAATATTGTAACCAATTATGATGAGATGTTGATACTTTCATTCTCATTAATATGATTTCAATTAGCTAAATATTGTCTCAATCCAGAAGAAGGTTAGCTAAATGGTGTCTCAATTCAGAAGAGGGTTAGCCAAATGTCTCAATTCAAAAGAGGGTTAGTTAAATGTTGTCTCAATTCAGAAGAGGGTGAGCTAAATATTGTCTCAATTCAGAAGAGGTTTAACTAAATGTTGTCTCAATTCAGAAGAGGGTTAGCTAAATGTTGTCTCAATTCAGAAGAGGTTTAACTAAATGTTGTCTCAATTCAGAAGAGGGTTAGCTAAATGTTGTCTCAATTCAGAAGAGGGTAAGCTAAATGTTGTCTCAATTCAGAAGAGGGTAAGCTAAATGTTGTCTCAATTCAGGAGAGGGTTAGCTAAATGTTGTCTTAATTCAGAAGAGGTTTAACTAAATGTTGTCTCAATTCAGAAGAGGGTTAGCTAAATGTTGTCTCAATTCAGAAGAGGGTCAGCTAAATGTTGTCTCAATTCAGAAGAGGGTAAGCTAAATATTGTCTCACTTCAGAAGAGGGTTAGCTAAATGTTGTCTCAATTCAGCAGAGGGTTAGCTAAATGTTGTCTTAATTCAGAAGAGGGTTAGCTAAATGTTGTCTCAATTCAGAAGAGGGTTAGATCAAGACTTTTCAAAAGGCGGTCCAAACTAAATTCATCCGAAATTAAGCTTCAGACTCACAATTTTTCCTTTAATTTAGGGCTTCAAATGCTTTTTACAAAAAGTGGTGGTGTGTGTGTGTATATGTGGGACGGGGTGTGTGTATATGTGGGATGGGGAGTTTAGAATAAGAACATGGTATTGAAGTAGTTGTCCTATCTTGTTTCTTTCAATTTCCTATACAATGTGAAATATATGTTTCACTTCATCAATTTTCATCAAATCAAAGTTCTGTATTCAATGTTTGCTCATATGCTAATTCTTATATTTTTATCCCATATTTCTTTCTGATTTCTTAATAATATTACATCAAATAACTGTAAATATGCAAGAATTCCGTACCTGTTCGTTATTTTGTTGCATCAACAAAAGATCAAATGGTATTGCTGCCATCACATCAATTAGAAACCACCCTTTGAAATAATGTATGGCTATCTTTCCTGGATGCGACACCACCTCATCGTTTTTATTCACGTATGTAGTTCTAAAATTGATGAGAATATCTATAATAAACATGACGTCCACGATCATGTCCACTATGGTTAAGGGATCTTCGTATTTATTCTCCCGACTAGCTTCCATAGCTGCTGGCGAGCTAAGTAAAAATGCTGCATTGTAAGGCGTAACAATAGCGGTGTATATTACAAGAAGGAGTATTATCCAATCCCAGACGGCTTTAAAGGCGGAGTAATGCAGGATAGTCCATCTGTGGATACGGGGAGATTGGAGCTTGTATTCTGGAAGAACATCTGGGCCAAGTGAGAGAACCTGAATAAAAAAAGAAGAAAAACCAGGTAAGCTCAAATACACATTATTTTTCAATAGAAAGGTATAATCCTATAAATACATTCAAAAGTGAACATTGTTATAGACCCTTATGTTTGGTCCGGCAGATGTGTGATCGATAACATCATAGATTTCTCGCGATCCATAAGAAAAATTGAAAACAGCTTGTTAATTCACTTTTGAATTTATTTATAGGAAGATACATTTCCTTTAGTTAGCGCATGCTCAAAATATGTGAAATTTTTCAGTTGCCCAAAAGCCAGTCAGAAAAATGGCTGACTGTACAAATTGTATTAACACTTTAGAGGCTTAATTGTGAAAGCCTGACTTCAAATGATGTCATCAAAATGAAACTGTTTTAAACTCAATGTTTTCTATATATATTTTCTTAATATTTTTAAGGTTAGTTTTCAATTAGAAACAAGGAATATATATATATACATATATATATATATTATCTATATATGAAATCAAATAGGAAATAAAATTGTATTTTATTCTGTTCTAGATAGTCTCGCTACCTTGCAAGTAGTTTAGCTAATAACAGACACTGCGTTTCTTTTATCATATCAATGAATTTGAGTTCTGAGGACATCGACAAGTGAAACAAGGTTACAACATATTATTGGCATGAATTGTAGCAGAAATCAGATACCAAATCTCCAAACATAAATATATAAAAATAAAAGAAAGGAAATCCTGTCTATCTGAAGTCAGAATTGAAACAAGAAATGCTACTATTATTCACATTACACTGTCTATGAAGAACTTAATGAAATTTTACAATATAGCATACATGTAGCAAGGTTTAACGTCCTGAAAGCATCCAGTGCTGGACAATATATCAAGATGGCTACGGCCTTTGATAACCAGTTGTGAACTCACTGGTTGCAGACCCACCGGGATTCGAACCTGGGACATGCGGGTGAGAGGACAAAGCACTAACCACTACACCACGGAGGTCTGTCCAAATATGGATTCCAATTGGATTAACAGCTATCTCAGCAGAAACATACATTATTCAAAACTCAAGCAAACAATGTTTAAAAGACAAAGTGCTGAAGTTGAGGAAATCTTAAAACTACAGCCACGGATGGTAGACAATATGTTACATTAATTTGTATACACATTGTTGAAGCAATGTTTCCCAAACAAAATTGACGAGCTCTTTTTTGTTTTAGCTTGCATTGAGCTTAAGTATAGATCCTATACGAGCCCTCACAACAATGAAGCTTGCATTGAGCTTAAGTATAGATCCTATACGAGCCCTCACAACAATGAAAACAAACTTGTTTGATGCTATACTGACTGCATGAATTTGGTGTCATTTCTTGAGTGTCCCTTCCCCCTCAACCCCCGACTGGGGGTGTAATGTTGGGGGTGTAATGTTTACAAATCCGCTTTAAAAATGTATTTCTCTATTCATGGCCTATTAGTGCTAGGAAAATTGACCATGTTAAATTTTTCAGTGTATAACAAGGGTTAATAAATTAAAATACCGGTGGAGCACGAAAAAGGGTCAATCCATACATTGTTCGAGACTATTACAAGTAGCTCGAAACAACCAAGTCAATATCTGAAATTTACACGGTATAAAAAGCATACAGTTGCGATCGTGAGCTAAAGTTTAAAACAAACCTTTACAAGGCCTCTCAATTTGAAGATGGCTTCAAGCGAAGGTCTATTGACTTACGGAAAACACAAAATGTAAACATTATCAACCATCCAAAAGTAACTTTGTAACTATGGCAACACAAACAATCAGGGCATTGGGTGATTCAGGAAACGCTTCAACATGAACAGCTGAATGAACGCATACTAGAATCCGCCTGTAACATGTTTACATATTGAGATTTTAAAGTTTTGAACCATCCATGAATTTTCATATATAAGAAAGTAGCAACTGCAATTAAACGTATAATCACATACACAAATTACAACTTGGTTATACGCAAATATGCACTATGCCTATCTACTGTACATTCTGAGAAAGGGCATGGGTGAGTTCACAATCACATTCTTTCTGAAAACTTCTCTTGCAGAAATTATGTTTTTGGTCTGGGATTTGAAATTGAAAATGGATCAAAATAATTGTGAAAACCATTTCTGTTGAGTGAAATCACCAAAATGACTTGGTCTAAATAATGCAAGTAGATGCATTATGGGTACAATAAGCATGTTGTTGTGCAGTATTTCATTTAATCAACATCCTTCAGCTCTGAGGGATTTCCACAAGCACTCAAGGCGCTTTCTAGTTTTCAAAGTAACTTCAGATACTTAAGTTGATATTGTTATTCAGAACACTTTCTAGCCTTCAAATTGTCTAAAACATTACATATCACATAAACATCACATATCACATAAACATCACATATCACAAAAGAAAGTCCCAAAAGATCAACTTTGAGCTTCTGTCTCAATAATGGAGTGTACTCCATCATATGTGGGGACTATTGAATGATCATAAAATGACAAAATAAGAATCACATCATCTATCTATCTCTCTATCTATCTATAGCGTTTTGAAAATGCATAAAAACAATTTAAGTATTAATCTGATAAATTCCATTAAAATTCAAGATTCTTACTTTTAAGGTTTCACCGAAAGTATTTTTGTGAAGGAGGTGGGGAAGGGAGGGAGAGGATACAAATTTGTTATTACAACATCAAACATCATACCAAAATAATCAATACAGCAATTAAACTGCAATTACTGCAAAATATATTCAATGAAATATGTTGAGTTTTTCCAATACCAGTTAGACAACCATAACTTTTCAAAGTATTAGTTTAGTGGAAAAGCATGTTCAATGAAAGAAACTAAATGGTGAAGAAATATTATTCTGTTTAGGAGATATGTTAGAGATCAATTATGTTGAGGAGATAAATTATGTTAGGAAGATAAAATATGTTAAGGAGATAAATTATGTTAAGTAGATAAACTATGATAAGGAGATCAATTATGTTAAGTAGATAAATTATGTTAAGTAAATAAATTATGTTAAGGAGATAAATTATGTTAAGGAGATAAATTATGTTAAGGAGATAATTTATGTTAAGGAGATAAATTATGTTAAGGGGATATTCAACTTTAAAGTTGTTTCACTTGTGTAGGAATGACTGCTGTGGTATGTCTCGTAGCAGTAGAAGGTTAAATCATGCGCCCTAATCCTCACTTTCACGTAAATTACTTTTTTCACTGATATAATTTGTTTCTCAAAATTTCTTGAGACATGAAATTATATATTCATTTTGATATTCTGGTTTACTTAGTATACTGTCTGGATATAACAATGATTTTCACGCCATGAACTGTCAAGAAGAAAATACAATAAAATCCATAGATAATTTTGAGAAATGTGAGATGAACATACTAATGCTTGACCACTGAACTATTATTTAAGTCCATATCCTGATGTAAATGTTACAGAATGCATTTCAATGTTTGTGTAAATTTTAAGTTTGCTGGCACGTGACAATTATCAATCAAGTTATTCATCATAATTTGCATCGATCTCTTTTAATTGTGAAATGAAAAAAGTGTGGATAAATAGCAAATTATGAGCATGTGGTGTAAATTCAATATAAGTGTTACAAAGTTTGCTTCACCATTGTTTCCCCATTCAAATCAATCAAATGAAAAATGCATTTATCGAGACAAAACATAAAGCATCAGTGATGCAAAAGCTCAACCTCTGGAAATTTGATTAAGGTTTTTGATTGCCCAGGTGGCAGTGGGTTATTGGCTGTTACAACAGAAATCATGACAATGATGACCAGTTGTTGATGTCAAGTCCCTATCCTTGAAAAGAATGTGCAGTGTTTTTATTGAGAATCTGATATTGATTGCAATAGAAGATCATTCTGGACTACTTATTTGGCCGCATTAACTGCAGTTAATATAATATTGGAGCATGTTAGAGTTGATATCTTGCAAATTATCAAAATTTTGACTTTGAAGTAAATAATTGAAATTACGAAGGAATTAGAAATGTAAATATATATCTACAACTTTTATTTAGACAAGTACACATGAGGCGTTCATAAGAGCTTTTAAAATATTCTCCTTGACATGATAACACATAATTTTTGAGAAATTTTCTTTATTCAGTTACTCAGTTGCACATTATGTTATGGCTCACCTATCCTGATAAGTATTGGCGTACGGGGCAATTTCATTTGGGGGGCTGAGCATATTTTGCCAGAATCTTTGACTGCCAAAAAAATTAGGGGGAAATCTTCCCCTCTCTCATACACCACTGATGATGGGCACATGCTTACATGGGGGGAGGGGGGCAAGATGACTTTTGCCCAAGGAATAGAGTAATTTTCGGAACAGCGGGGTGGGAGAGGGGGGGGGAATAGCCTGGACAGACATGCATTCCTATATGCCAACGTAACTGATGGATAGTGTCTATAGAAAGTCCCCCACCCCCTCCCCCCAGCATACAGGTCTACTGACACACATGCATTCCAATACACTAGCAACTGCTTTCAAGTGATTACAGGGAGTCAAGTTACGAGTCACGTGCAATAACTGAAGGAGTGCAGACGGCCTATAAGCCCTGCATGCGCCCAAAAAAGCTTGCCATTCAAAAAGCAATATTTCTGCTATACGTTTGAATGAAAAATCTTGTTTTACAGCAAAGTTGTACAGCAAAGAAAGGCAAAGTTAGGGCTTGAAAATGAAATGTCGGTTTAAAAAATCCCGGTAGAGCTTCAAAAATCCTCTTAGGCTGCAAAAATCTCCCACTAGGGCTTCAAAAACACCTGCTAGGGCTTCAAAAATCTGGCTAGGGCTGCAATAATCTCCTGCTCGAGTTTCAAAAATTTCAAAAATCCTGCTGGGCATAACAAATCTCCTGCCAGGGCTTCAAAAATCCCACTATAGGGCTTCAAAAATTTGTAGAGCTAAATTGTCCAGAAAGCAATATTCAGCTGATTTAATGAACTAGGCCTATTGTGTGCTTTATACCGGAGTTAGGGCTTGAGAATTTAAAGTTAAGTCAAAAAAAAATCAATTGTTTCAAAAGTTGCAGGGCTTTGTTTAAAAAGCACTATCCTGCTAGCCTGACTTTGATGGCCAAAGTTAAGGCTTGAAAAAATGAGTTTAGATTAAAAAAATTCTGATAGGGCTTTAAAATTTGCAGGTCTTTGTCCAAAATGAAACAATATTCGGCTAGGTTTTTATGAAATATCATGTGCTTTATAGTCGAGTTAGGGCTTGAGAACTTACAAGTGAAGTTGAAAAAATCATGCTAGGGTTTCAAAAATTTGCAGGGCTTTGTCCAAATTGCATTTTCTGGCTAAGTTTAAAGAAATCTCATGTGTTATATATAGTTAGGACTTGACATTTAGGTAAAAAAAAATGCTACAGGGCTTTGAAATTTGCAGTTCTTTGTCCAACCCCTCCCCAAAAAAAAAAAAAAAAAAAAAAAAGGAAAAAAACAACAACAATGTTCCGCTAGGTTTGAATGAAATATCATGTTTTATAGCCGAGAACTTAAGATTAGGTTGAAAAATTCTGCTCAGGCTTGAAAATTGTACTTTAAAGGGCATTTGAAGAAAGCACGCCTTGAAACATGGACAGGATGAAACTGCCAGTGTCATTTTCATCCCATTCAAATGACACTCAACTGTGTTGAAAATGTGTTACGCAATCATTCGGCCACACAGGCAGTTGAGACAACTGGACAAAAATGCTGTAATTTTATAAAAACTTAATATTTAAACATCAAGGAGTTCTGGATACCCTAAACACTGGTATAATTATTTCATTTGGTGCGGAGATCGTAACAATAGCACCATTTCCAATAGCGTCATTTTCAGTAACATTAAAAATCTTGCCGACCCATTAGCGTAACCTCCTCCCCTTGACACTATTGCGATAAACAATCCTGCAGTTTTGCCATTCCGTCTATCAGTGCAATATACGCGTAAGGACTCTGCTCTGTGTGTAGAGGTCAGGAGTTATGCACCATCATGCATACTTCCGTAAAGCAAATACGTGCAGTCCGAAAAGTATTTTCCAAAGATAATGGTTGGCAATAGCAATTATGAGATATTCTTACACATAAACTCATGCTTCTTTGAATATGACTCAATGAAATTAAACATTGGTTACTTATGAATATACAAGAAGTACACATTACAAGTTTCTTTATGCCCAAAACTCCAAAGACATATCACATCGATGTATCCCCTCATGTTGACATTATACGGGGAAGAAGTTTTATTGTTGAAATTAAACATTGGCTTTACAGAGAACGTTCAAAATTTGGTAGAGATTGACGGCGTATTTACTTACAAGTTTGTGCAATGGGCCTAACTTTATATTCATGTGCATAAGAAATCTACGAAATCATGGACAGTGAGGGTCTTGCCAAAAAGCCTACCTGATCACAAAAATGGCGACATGCATGCAATAGAATATCAAATGAATATTTAACGAAATAATGTATAATTGTCATATCGCTTGGTGTACCCATTGGCGAAGAGGGACAACATTTAAATTTCCCGTTGGATCTTCTTGAACGAGGGAGTAATCAACTATGTATGTCTCTGCACGTATGGGTGTTCCGCGACTAAAGACCGATCTTCTGTTCTCACTCTTTAATGCCATTGTATAATCTAAAAATCCACTGTTTTCTATTTTAGAGACTTTTATCTGATTTCTTGTGAAATTTCACGGCTTAATATGATCTATGCTAGAAATAAAGATCTGGTCACACATCGCGTATGGGGCTCAATATGATCTATGCTAGAAATAAAGATCTGGTCACACATCGCGTATGGGGCTCAATATGATCTATGCTAGAAATAAAGATCGGGTCACACATCGCGTATGGGGCTCAATATGATCTATGCTAGAAATAAAGATCTGGTCACACATCGCGTATGGGGCTCAATATGATCTATGCTAGAGATAAAGATCGGCGTCACTTATCGCTTATGGGGCTCAATATGATCTATGCTAGAAATAAAGATCGGGTCACACATCGCGTATGGGGCTCAATATGATCTATGCTAGAAATAAAGATCGGGTCACACATCGCGTATGGGGCTCAATATGATCTATGCTAGAAATAAAGATTGGGTCACACATCGCTTATGGGGCTCAATATGATCTATGCTAGAAATAAAGATCGGGTCACACATCGCGTATGGGGCTCAATATGATCTATGCTAGAAATAAAGATCGGCGTCACACATCGCGTATGGGGCTCAATATGATCTATGCTAGAAATAAAGACCGGGTCACACATCGCGTATGGGGCTCAATATGATCTATGCTAGAAATAAAGATCGGGTCACACATCGCGTATGGGGCTCAATATGATCTATGCTAGAAATAAAGATCGGGTCACACATCGCGTATGGGGCTCAATATAATCTATGCTAGAGATAAAGATCGGGTCACACATCGCGTATGGGGCTCAATATGATCTATGCTAGAAATAAAGATCGGGTCACACATGGCGTATGGGGCTCAATATGATCTATGCTAGAAATAAAGATCGGGTCACACATCGCGTATGGGGCTCAATATGATCTATTCTAGAAATAAAGATCGGGTCACACATCGCGTATGGGGCTCAATATGATCTATTCTAGAAATAAAGATCGGGTCACACATCGCGTATGGGGCTCAATATGATCTATGCTAGAAATAAAGATCGGGTCACACATCGCGTATGGGGCTCAATATGATCTATGCTAGAAATAAAGATCGGGTCACACATCGCGTATGGGGCTCAATATGATCTATGCTAGAAATAAAGTTCGGGTCACACATCGCGTATGGGGCTCAATATGATCTATGCTAGAAATAAAGATCGGGTCACACATCGCGTATGGACATAATAACCTCATCACTCACTTACAAAGATGGTTGGAGGGGGCAGGCAAGTAAATTGAAAATGAATCGGCAAGATGATCTGATCTTAGGCATACCAAGGTTGGATAGCATAGGCGTATGGTCATTGGTGTACACGTCAATTTAATTTAATTTATTTTGGGGGAGGAGGGGGGGGCTTACCATTTTCCCGAAGAAGTTTGGCAATGTTGCTCGAATCTTTGGCTGCCACAAAAAAAATAGGGGGCAGTCTTCTCCCCTGCCCCTTTCTCCCGTCTTGTATGCCACTGCTGTTAAGTCATAAGGACTTACTACAAATTTCACAACTACAAATTTAATTCCATCAAATGCATGTTGGATGCACAACCGCAGCAAAACTACCATTTCTTTCTTACTTTATCCTAGCCCATGTGCATCAGGTAACATATTTAACATTAGGCTCAAATTTCAGTAAACTGCAACTTGTGTGTAGTCCTTTGTATTTTATTTGCATTCCAAAAGACTAAATAGGTTAACTCAATTTGACACCATCTTATTGGATTTCCCAATCCCATGACTTAATTACGGAGCCAAGTATAGGCATCTTTTTGGAGAGCTTCGCCTTGCACAACACAGAGTATGGATTTATCATACACTTAGACGTCATATTAAGGCTAGAGTTTTCCTTTCAGAAATTGCCTACATTTGATCGCGGTGTTGAGGCTTAATACACAGTGACTTCTAAACATACTAGATTTTAACCAGAAGCAATTTCATTAAAAAAAGAAAGAAGAGATTTTGAATTATTTTGACAGGGGCCTGCATGAAACGAATATCATTGCAAACAAAAGGGAACTGTTATTAGCTATAACTGGTCAAATTTCTCATGTAACCCAGACTCTTACTATGGAATCATACATATATCCTATATATTTTTGGTAATAATACATGTAAATGTGTTATTATCAAGTAATACATATGTGATTTCTTAATATGATAATGTGAACACCAACAGAGAATTAAAGGCAACTTTTTGGTGTTAGCATTAAAATCCAATATTAAACATTAATCGCAAATTGTGCATACTTTTATTTTTTCAAGTTAATTAAAAAGATTACTATATTAAAGCAAATCAGTCCATGTGAATTGGTATGAATCGGGTGATTAGGAATTAACTGTATGCCACCACATCAATTCACAATATATGGTGTTTCATTCTCAGCCTAATAACATTTAATCTTTCTTGTAACCCCCAGCACCACTCTATCTCCTTAGGACGAATGATATGAAATTAAATTCCCAATATGAACAGTTTCCATTAATGTTCAATAAATATTCTTAAAAGTAATGGACTTACAGATCCATTAAATTTCTTTTAAAATCAAGAAGGCAAACTCCGCTAGGTGCTGTAATATCAAGAAGGCAAACTCCGCTAGGTGCTGTAATATCAAGAAGGCAAACTCCGCTAGGTGCTATAATACCAAGAAGGCAAACTCCGCTAGGTGCTGTAACATAAAGAAGGCAAACTCTGCTGGGTGCTTCCATATCAAGAAGGCAAACTCCGCTAGGTGCTGTTATATCAAGAAGGCAAACTCCGCTAGGTGCTGTAATATCAAAAAGGCAAACTCTGCTAGGTGCTGTAATATCAAAAAGGCAAAACTCCGCTAGGTGCTGTAATATCAAGAAGGCAAACTCTGCTAGGTGCTGTAATATCAAGAAAGCAAACTTCGCTAGGTACTGTAATATCAAGGCAAACTCCGCTAGGTGCTGTAATACCAAGAAGGCAAACTCCGCTAGGTGCTGTAATATCAAGAAGGCAAACTCCGCTAGGTACTGTAATATCAAGGCAAACTCTGCTAGGTGCTGTAATATCAAGAAGGCAAACTCCGCTAGGTGCTGTAATACCAAGAAGGCAAACTCCGCTAGGTGCTGTAATATTAAGAAGGCAAATTCTGCTAGGTGCTGTAATATTAAGAAGGCAAACTCCGCTAGGCGCTGTAATATCAAGGCAAACTCCGCTAGGTGCTGTAATATCAAGAAGGCAAACTCCGCTAGGTGCTGTAATATCAAGAAGGCAAACTCTGCTGGGTGCTGCAATATCAAGAAGGCAAACTCCGCTAGGTGCTGTAATATTAAGAAGGCAAACTCTGCTAGGTGCTGTAATATCTAGAAGGCAAAACTCCGCTAGGTGCTGTAATATCAAGAAGGCAAACTCTGCTAGGTGCTGTAATATCAAGAAGGCAAACTCCGCTAGGTGCTGTAATTCTCATCCAGAAAGTGGGAGGGGGGAAACATGGCTTCTTATCCAAAGAGTGGAGGATCAAAAGTAAATTTTCTCCAAATGTACAGAATTGTTAAAAATCATCTGACAAGTGTGTGTGTGTGTGTGGGGGCATGTCCCCAAGAATTAGAACTCTTGGTAAACCCTTATGGAAATGATGGGTATGTTAGGCTTGCTATGAGCTCATAATTAGATCCTTTACAATGTGACATATTCTCACAATTGACGTCCCTGGGTTAGGAAATAGGCCACACCCACCAAAAAAATGCAGTAACTAGGTGGGGAAAACAAACCTCAAATCTGCAATCGATCATGCATGACTAATATATTGACATTTAGATGTTCATGTGGCCTGCTGCAAGTTTTGATCAATTATGGCACTTTTCTAAATCTTTAGAATTTTTAGCAAAAGGAATAAACAAAATTTCATTTGCTAACTGTGCTGGGTAACGGGAATCAGATTTACAAAGCCTGTAGCGGGCTCGTAAGCACAATTTTTGTTCATTATCTTGTCATCACTCAAGTCTGTATGTGCAGAAATTTGTTTTGTGCAGTATATTTCATTGACTGCATGAGCGCGCCGCTAGTCTGATCTACTATACCAGTACCGTGTAGGACTGTTGCCCCACATGGTTAAGCAGATTTTGTTGCTAGGCAAATTCGTGTGGTGATTGCTTGAAAAAGCTGTCAATCATCTAACTTAGAGAGGTTAATTGGAGCCTTAAGAAAGCTATAAAATAAATGAATGCATCAATTGAGGTTCTTACCAAATTAATGTAAGTAGGTATACACTCACTGCAATCTAGCAAAAGTTTATCAATTTTGTAGTGGAAGAGACAAATTAAGCCATTAAAATCAGCCTTTCAGATTCATCTTCACTTGATGCAACATTTTTTACATTTACATTACAAATAATATCACAAAAAACCTTTTACTGTCAAATTATAATTCTGCAGCAAAATTCCAGAAGGTACATTCTTGTGAAAGCCTTGCCTAGCTAGCAAGGCTATTTCTGCTTCCACCCTTACCGAAATTTTAGCTTGCAGCACGCTTGTGACAAGCTAACAATTTTTAGCTGGCAGCACGCTTGCGACAAGCTAACATTTTTAGCTTGCAGCATGCTTCGACAAGCTAACAATTTTAGCTTGCAGCACGCTTGCGACAAGCTAACAATTTTAGCTTGAAGCACGCTTGCAACAAGCTAACAATTTTTAGCTTGAAGCATGCTTGCAACAAGCTAACATTTTGAGCTTGCAGCAGGCTTGCGACAAGCTAACATTTTTAGCTTGCGCAAGCATGCTGCAAGCTAATATTTCTGTAAGGGATGATGCGCATCACACCAATTTTCTTGGTTTTCTTGCAAATGAACCTAAAGACCTTCTGAAGTTAATTACTTTGAAAAGAATACAGATCCTTTGAAAATCAATAGACGTGCCGGGATATCATAATTAACTGCTGCGCCTTGGCTTAAGCTATATAAGAGGTCAGCTTACATTAATCTTCTGCGAAGTGCAGGAAATGTAGCAGAATTGAATACATGGGCAAACCTTTTACAATGTAAGTTCCTTTTTGGCAATAAATTTTGCCAATTACTGAAATATTGCAGTGGCTATACTGGGGTGGTCAGGTACATGGTGAGATGGCTGAATACTTATACTGGGGTAGTCAGGTACATGGTGAGATGGCTGAATACTTATACTGGGGTAGTCAGGTACATGGTGAGATGGCTGAATACTTATACTGGGGTAGTCAGGTACATGGTGAGATGGCTGAATACTTAGGAACAATTCAATGAAGTGCTGGAAGTAGTGACAATTCAGCAATACCATGTTTCAATAAAACAACCGCAGATCATTTTTACTATTTTCTCCCTACATTTTCATGTTTTTAAACCTGAAATTACTTATTGTGCATTTACAAAATGGCTATTAATTAAAGTCATTAACTGTCCCTAAAATAAGATTGATCAAAATGGCAATATAAGATAAGTACTAAAATAAGATTTGGCCAAATGGCAATACAAGATAAAAATACTAAAATAAGATTTGGCCAAATGGCAATATAAGATCAAGTACTAAAATAGGATTTGGCCAAATGGCAATATAAGACAAAGTACTAAAATAAGATCTAGCCAAATGGCAATATAAGACAAAGTACTGAAATAAGATTTGGCCAAATGGCAATATGAGATAAAGTATTAAAATAAGATTTGGCCAAATGGCAATATAAGATAAAGTACTAAAAAAAGTTTTGGCTAAATGGAAATATAAGATAAAGTACTAAAATAAGATTTGGCCAAATGGCAATATAAGGTAAAGTACTAAAGTAGGATTTGGCCAAATGGCAATATAAGGTAAAGTACTAAAATAAGATTTGGCCAAATGGCAATATAAGATAAAGTACTAAAACAAGATTTGGCCAAATGGCAATAAAAGATAGAGTACTAAAGTAAGATTTGGCCAAATGGCAATATTAGATAGAGAACTAAGATAAAATTTGGCCAAATGGCAATATAAGATAAAGATCTATGGCCAGCTTGAACTTTTTTCCTAATAAAGGAGCACTAGACTAAAAAGTGAGGGCGTATTTTTAGGGGCTCCCCCAAAAATCAAATGCTTCTCTAGCACGCAACAGTGTAGTAATTTTCTGGTTAATATGAATATTCAAGTAACCGCTGCTCTCATGTCGTCTGTGGGCTATGGAGGCATGACATTTATCAATCTGTTGTGAATATATTATCTGTTAAATTCGCAAAAACAAGCGCCATAACTTTTTGGTTCAGTTCACGCTTTATTAGTACATTGATTAAAACTGAGATGTGGATTGAAATTGGGACGTATGATGTTGAATTGAAATATGCAAACTAAGATGTTTGAGACATGATGTTAAAAGTAACACATTCAAACAATATAATAAAGGTAATATGTAAATTAGCTTTATTCATGGAGGAAAACAGTACTGTAACATTTAGTATGGTAAAAGCCAGGGGCAGCGCGGATGGGTATTTAAGGTATTTTTTCGAAGTAAATGGGGTTTTTTTCACTATAGTTAAAGTATACTTGAATACTATAATGTAAGTTGGTATGTGTACACTGTACAACATAGTTGGCGCTTGTGTATTTTTACTTTCGAGGTAATCAGATTCAGAAATAAATACCATCAATTTGAGATTCGCACTAGAACATGCTACAGCGCTATGAACATGCTACAGCGCTATGAACATGCTACAGCGCTATGAACATGCTACAGCGCTATGAACATGCTACAGCGCTATGAACATTCTACAGAGCTATGAACATGCTACAGAGCTATGAACATGCTACAGCGCTATGAACATGCTACAGCGCTATGAACATGCTACAGCGCTATGAACATGCTACAGAGCTATGAACATGCTACAGCGCTATGAACATGCTACAGCGCTATGAACATGCTACAGCGCTATGAACATGCTACAGCGCTATGAACATGCTACAGCGCTATGAACATGCTACAGCTCTATGAGCATGCTACAGAGCTATGAACATGCTACAGCGCTATGAACATGATACAGCGCTATGAACATGCTACAGCGCTATGAACATGCTACAGCTCTATAAGCATGCTACAGAGCTATGAACATGCTACAGCACTATGAACATGCTACAGCGCTATGAACATGATACAGCGCTATGAACATGCTACACCGCTATGAACATGCTACGGCGCTATGAACATGCTACGGCGCTATGAACATGCTACGGCGCTATGAACATGCTACAGCGCTATGAACATGCTATTATATTTTCAATTAGTCGCATCAGGGATTTTTTTGAGTCCCTGGTTGCACAAAGTTGCTGCTAGTTTTGTAGTGTCAAAATTGCTTACCTACGGTAGCTAAGCGTTTTTCTCAATGCTTTTAACCTCTTTCTGCAGTGAGAGGTTAAAACTACATATAAGGGAAAATATAATTCTGAATTTTCGAAAACATATGTTATCATATAATTACCAAAATGGACATTCAAAAAGAGTTATTTACCAGTGCAGATGGTCTAGGATAGGCCTAATACAGAACCATAATCTAGAGGGAAGGAGCGAGGCTTGATTTTTAATTAAAGAATAATAGAAAATTTGAAAATACCTTACATGCGCTCCTCCGAACAATTGCCCAACAGGACTCTTTTAAGTCTTAATGTATTATTTAACAGACCCCCAGCTTGATCTAACAAAAGACAGAGTGCTAAACTTATTAAAGGGCACATTAATGCGTGCGAAGCACTGCGTCTTTTTGAAGGGCACATTAATGCTTGGAAGCACTGCGTCTTTTTGGCGTGGAGTTCAGGGGCCCCCCTGAAGGCTCAAGCCCCTTGTGATTCTAGAAGCTCTGGGATTTTAGCTATAATCATACCTCAGAATGAAAGGACCAGTTATTATCCAAACAGGACAATTACTTACTAAGCCGGGGGTCAAATTATAAAAAAAAATTCACTGCTGTGCCATGAAACACTGCTTTCTTATAAAACACTGTTCCGGATCAGATTTTACTGTTCCAACATTTTCGTCAATAGCCAATATAAAGCAAATTCCTTGCTTAATAGGACTTAATATACATGTTTTTATCATGATATACCTGTAAGAGAAACAAGAAATGAATAATAGTCATAAAGCTGCTGCGCACGTGTCGAAATCCTAAACCAAGTAAGGGTGTAACTTATTGTATCGTATGTATGGGGGGTAAATACGTAATGGAGCTCATGATAGTTGCATTACTTAATACATGCAAACACAATTTCAGTGATGTGAATGAATGTTTGAATATAAAAATATGCTTCTAACAAAAGTTATGAGCTGATTTGTATGAATTATAATGTGTGGGTCAACCGGTAAATCTAACCTCTTCCAGCTGATTATGGTAGTTCTGTAAGTGACAATTTGATAACACCTCGTGGTAGAACTTTTATTTTGTCCAAAAAATATATAAAAAATAGGGCCACACACAAACTTCATCTTAATGATGTCATGCATCCCATCACAATAATTTCTTGGAATTATCATGCATGCATATCATTGTTTCTAGTTATCTAATCTATATACGAGCACCGTTCCAGCAAGCAATAATATACCCTGACAGATATATCCCCTGTTAGTAAACAAATCCTCAAATAAGCTCAGCCCACGGTCCTGTTATTTCAACAGCTCCATGGTAAGCCTGAAAAGAAAACTGCCCAGGTAAACTGTTCCCCTTTTAAAGCTGTGAACGTTTATGGATTTTAGAAAATGTGTACATGCCAATAAGGCAAGCGTGTATTGTTTACATGCATTTATTACCATGATTTTCACCAAAATTGCTCAAATTTACGATGCTGAGTAAAATATATTGTGCAAGCAGTATGGCAAAAGAATTGACCTCATTGCCCAAATAGATGCTGGAATTTTGCTTTCCAAATTGTGAAAAGTGCATTTCCTTAGTATAAATCAACATTTTTATGGAAAAATGTACATGAAAAGAACAGAAAAATTCCCTTCAATGGCATTTAATCTTAACATCACGTAACATTTTTGCCGTACTAGCTAGAAGTTTCAGTAAAAATCTTGAATACTGTGATACCTCGCCGCCTTGCCATAATTAATTTTAAACTACACCACCACTCCAGAAACACAATTGATCAGACTCCTTTCTTATAAAATGGCTGTGATTATACGAAGCATACAGAATTTTAGCTCTGCTGGAACCTTTTTTTGTTCGTTTATTTGGCAATATTTGTTCTTTCTTGCAAAATTGATTTGACTCATCAGGTATATGGTTACATGTAAATGTACTGATCGCTACAATTAAACAATTTTCACTGTGTATTTTGAGGTCATTTTTACAGCTTGTAAAACGGGCCTGAGAGTGAAACCAAAACCTAACATTATGCTATTGTTTACCATAGTTTCAGCAGCCCATCTATAATCGATTGCGCCGGTAATTGCAGGAAAAGAAAGGTTTTTCTTACTTTAAAAAAGTATTTGTTACGAAAGATTTTACTCTTAGAACATGTTTTAAAAGCAGAAAAAAATATACATGTACTGCAGGATGTTGATGCTATATGATTGAGAAACTAGAACGGTAAATTCGTCATGGTTCGCATGCCCATGCAAATTGACACCCATATCATATGACCCAGCCAATTATAAAAATGGCATCTCACATCCCATCCCATGTCCCACATGACATCCCATCCCATGGCATTCCACCATATCTCCCACATGGCATCCCGCCCCATGTCCCACATGACATCCCATGTCCCACATGACATCCCATCCCATGTCCCACATGGCATTCCACCATATCTCCCACATGGCATCCCGCCCCATGTCCCACATGACATCCCATGTCTGTCCCACATGACATCCCATGTCTGTCCCACATGACATCCCATGTCCCATGTGGCATTCCACCCTATGTCCCACATGGATCACATCCCATGTCCCAAATGACAGCCCACCATATGTCCCACATGACATCCCATGCCTTGTCCCACATGACATTCCACCGTATCTCCCACATGGCATTCCACCATACAGTGTCTCACATGGCATTCCACCATATCTCCCACATGGCATTCCACCATACAGTGTCTCACATGGCATTCCACCATATGTGCCATATGGCATCCCACGCTATGACCAACATGGATCCCATCCTACATGTATGTCCCACATTAATCCAACCATATGTACCACATGACATCCCTCCCTATGTCCCGATCAGTGGCTTCCCACCTGAAGTCCCATCCATCCATCCATCCATCCATCCATGTTCATTTGTAGTAGGCGCCTTTTCCATAGGATACAAAGCGCCCAGAATGCTGCCCCAAAGTTCAGTAAGTAATACATGATTAAAAAAGAAAAGTCTTGAGACGTGTTTTGAACCGTCCAAGTGAACTGGCATGGCGAATGTGTGAAGGCAAAGAGTTCCAAACATGGGGTGCTGCAGCTGAAAAAGCCCTAGAACCAGCTTTGGTGTTAGTTCTGGGTTCAGTCAGGAAGTTTTCAGAAGAGGAGCGAAGGGATCGTGCTGGTGTATAAAGTTTCAGACTGTTGGATATGTATTCAGGTGATTGATGTATCAGGGATTTGTAGACAATAAGACATGTTTTGTATAAAATTCGCTGTGACACAGGGAGCCAATGCAATTTTTTGAGCAAGGGTGAGGCATGATCACGACGACGTTTCCTGAAGATAAGCTTAGCAGCTTTATTTTGGAGTTTCTGTAGGCGATTTACATTTTTCATGGTAATACCATTCAAAAGGGAATTACAGTAGTCCAAACGTGATAGGATTAGTGATCGAACAACATAATGACAGGTTTCAACGTCAATGTACCAACGAATCTTGCCAATGTTTCTAATGTGATAATTAATTGTTTTACTAAGTTGTGTCACATGGTTGTCCATTGACATTCTATTATCGAAAGCAACTACCAGATTTTTATCCGAAGTGACTGGTGAGATGCAAGTATTGCCAAATACAAACTTGAGGTTCTCAAGGGCTTTACTAGCATTTGAAGAAGAGATTATGATACACTCTGTTTTGTCCTCATTAAGTTTAAGTTTGTTTGCAATCATCCACTGTTGGATATCTTGCACACAGGAGGTCAGTTTGAATAAAGCACATTCAGCATCGAGTGGAACTGTAGGGTTAAAGGCTAAGAAAATCTGTATATCATCAGCATATATGTGATACTCGATCTTGTGCTTCCGCAATATGTCACCTATTGGGATAGTATAAAGTGTGAATGACAAAGGTCCTAAAACAGAGCTTTGTGGGGTCCCATATTCAAGATTTACAGTGTTGGAGTCAGCTCCAGGAACATGGACATGGTTAGTCCGACAATTAAAATATGATGATAGCCCCACATGACATCCCACCATATGTTCCACATGGTATCCCTCCCAAGGTCCCAATGACATTCTACTTTATGTCCCACATGGCATCACATCTCATGTCCCCATGGCCTCCTACCCTATGTCCCACATAGCCTTCTATCCTATGTCACACATGGCATCCTACCTTATGTCACACATGGCATCCTACCTTATGTCATACATGGCATCCCACCCTATGTCACACTCTGTGTTACTCGTGGCTTTCCACCATGTCCCACATGGCATTCTACCCTGTTCCACAGGGCATTCCACCCCATTTCCCACTTGGCATCCCACCCCATCCCATAGGCTCCATAAGAAGTCTCATCCTAGCTATCACAGTCCCTGCTTGAGCATACTATGTATGAAAGTGTCAGTTCATAATAACTTACATGCAAATGACTTTGTTGAAATGGGGTGGGACGCCATGTCCCACATTCCATGCCATGACATTCCATCCCATGGCATTCCACCCTATGTCCTGCATGGCATTCCACCATATATCCTACATGGCATTCCACCCTGTTCCACATGGCATCCCACCCCATGTCCCACATGGCATCCCACCCTATGTCACACTCTGTGTTACTCGTGGCATCCCACCATGTCCCACATGGCATTCTACCCTGTTCCACATGGCATCCCACCCCATGTCCCACATGGCATCCCACCCTATGTTTCACATGACGTCCCATAGGCTCCATAAGAAGTCTCATCCTAGCTATCACAGTCCCTGATTGAGCATACTATGTATGAAAGTGTCAGTTCATATGATAACTTATATGCAAATGAGTTGTTAAATAATAATACATTTTTTTCTGAAGGGCAAGGCTCACCCCCAGAGGGGCAGGTGGGCCCACAGAGGGCCCATGTAGGGAGAATCAGGGCAGGCCGCCCCTGTGAAACAACAAAGCTAGGGGTCTGCAAATTAAAGATTTATGCTGAGGCGGAGTAAGGAGTGAGTGCAAAGTCCTTTAAACCATGCATTAATATGCATATAAATTTGATTAATCACAACATTAATCTTTTTATAAAATTTTGCTTAGATTGTTTAAAATGCATAAAAAACAACTAAAAAGAATGAAAAACAAGAAAATTTTACTTATATTTTGTGCCTTAGGCATCAGATCCCCGTTCTTTAATACCAACTTCCCATCCCAGCTGCCCCATGTTAAAGCTGTGACAAAAAATCAGTCAACAAGAGTGAATGAACAAATGGGATATGGGAGATTTTGCTTGATGCACCTTGGACCCACCTAGGTCTTAGCGCTTTGTCATATAAACCAGATGGGGACATGGATTTGCTTAGTAGGGACAGCAGCACCTTGTCAACTTGTACCTCATTTGCATAATTATAATCAAATCAGCAAGTCCCTCTTACAAAAAATCCCCTTATCTCCATACCAAATAAACATTTACCTAATCCTTATTGCATGCATATCACACAAGCGTCACACATTGAGCATTTACAGGTAAATGAAGTATGGGACAGATGCGTAGCCTGGGACGTGGGTGGTGGGTGGTGGCCCCCAACAAAATCTAAAAGACAGACATTTTCAAATGAATAGTCATTGACAGTGATATATCGGGTAATCAAATACATTACAAGACATTTTTAGGCACTCTCTAGTCCACCAAAAAACATAGCTTCCAGGGGTGGACCCCACTTGGACCCCAAACCGAATGCGCAAAACGTATACAGCTGACAGATCCTCCCCCTAAATAAAAACCTGCCCATGCCTTTGCTATATGAGACACTGTGACTTTTGTTTATAATGACACACATTGGGTTATTCATGATGACACACCTTGGATCGCTGTTAATTTTGTTATCTGCCTCTTCTTTAAGTGCTTTATCATAAAGATGAGGAGCAAGTAATGAACTCAATCTGACTCGCCATTGGGACAGGAACATTGAATCTCATTTACATAAATATCCATACAAAATGAACTTTTAACCCCTATGATGGACAACAAATTGAGCATCGTAACAAACCATGAACAAAAATAATCAATTCAGGTGATCACATGTCACTTTATTTTGCATAAATTTGATATTAAGTTACAAAGTCTCAAACCCTTGAAAAACAGTCCTATCATCAAGACCTTTTTAGCTTCTGTGACAACCAGGCCTGGAAATAGCTTTTAGTAACCCTTGCTGAACTGAATTTTATTTTTGCAAAGCTCAGGTCCACTTTTAGATCATCAGACAATTAGGGTTATACCTTGATCTGGTATTTAATTTACATTCTTAACTTATTCACAGTGGCGTAGATAGGGCCCTACGGGTCAGGGGGCCCTACGAATCGGGGGCGCCCTGCGGGCCCCTATGGTATAATGGTATATTTTCTATGGGCCCCTTAGAGGGCCTGGGCCAGGGGAAGCTGCCCTTCCTCCCCCCCCCCCTCTCCCCTAGTTAAGCCACTGCTTATTCACCTTTTTATAGATACTAAATGATTTCTCTCTTATTTGCTTAATAATTAGAAGATGATTGATTGATTGATTGATTGGTTGATTGACTGATTGACCAATTTTTTGTTTGAAAGATATACAAACAGATATATCAGAAAGCTTGATAATCATTCTCTAAGTGTAGCGTATACATCTAAACTTCATTAATATTTCATAACACTACAAATAACTGCAGGGCATTGATAGGAAATGAACATTGTTACAAATCTGACATAAAAATGCATCATGCTGACATATGGCAAGCCAGCAATGTAACATAACATAACATAACAAGATGATGGGCTAAGAAGGGTTCAACTTCAAAGATGTCCAGAGTTAAAAAGAACTTATCCATATTGACTTTGAAATTGTGAACAGAATTGGAGCTAACTACCCACTCAGGAAAACCATTCCACTCATCAACAACTCTTTGCGAAATGCTAAAAATGCCAAATATCTATGTCCTGATAAATTATTTTTATCTTGACAAGATCCAATGAGATTATATGGTTTATGAATGATTCTCCTTGTCTATTTTGCCAAAGAAAAAGAAACAGAATTATTCAATTTTGCTTCAAGAAAAGGTGAACTGCATTTAGCCTATGCATGTAGAACTCTTGATATATTGAAAATATTTCATAAAAATATATTCAAAACCATAAAAGCAGCAAAATTGGTTCAAAATGTAATTTGTACACCCTTTGTCAAGAAGCATAATTGTTATCCCGGATTGTGTGATATATCAACCTTCAATTCTTATTCAAATTCTTGGTTTTTTTAACTCTCAGGAATAGACTTTTTCATCAGTTTTTCTGACTGAGATTTTAAGAAATTTAAAGAATTACATAAAGAAATTGCACAATATGCCTGCCCATCATGCACCACAAGTTTAGCATACATGTTTTGAAAATACCTCAAGTCCCAATCAGCTTTAACTCTGCAACTAACGAGTTATTACCAAAACTGATCGAACCAAAATTTAAATATCTCTAACATCGTGATCCATACACCTCCTATGCTTTTATCAAATGAAGTCCCTGGCCACCCAATAGTCCAACTTGCATGCATACAGATGAAACCTTATGGCTTTAATTGAAACTTAATTCCTTACCAACTTTTTCCTGCTCACTCCCATTCATTTTCTCCTTCTCATTTTCATCACTAAGCAAGTGGTGTTTTCCAAGAAAATGTTGTAAGTGATTATTTCATATACATTCCTTGCATTCAAATTTGAAGCTTGAGATCGCAGTAAGCAGTAATTAAAACCCATGCAAGTAATTCAATTATCCACCTCTTTGAAGTGGATCCAGTCTCTTGAGGAGTTCAAATTTATACAAGGAAAAATATAATCCCGAGATTCTTCAAATAACGCTGACGTGGGTACACCAAACATTTTACAAATTTAGTTATGTAGCATGTTTGAGAATGAATATTCATCCAAGGGCGGATTCAGAGGAGAAGGAGGAATGGGAGAAGGAGGAGGGGGCAGTGGCGAAGCTAGGATTTCCATAGTGGTGGGGCAAGTAACAGAAATAAACTGACAGGATATAAAATATGGCCCTTGCCAACGAACACAATTAACTTTGAACCAATAAAAATGGAACATTGTGGAATATTGATGGGACGGATTCCCCTCTTCCCACCCTTTGGCCACTGGGGGTCCGGGGTCCCCAATCTCTGGAATTTTCACCAAAAAAATGTATAACACTAAAGCCATATATTTTCACACACATAACCATTAGCAGTATTATACTTTGAACAATGTAATATACACTTTCTATTTTTTATCCCTTTAGATTGATATTCATACAATATCCATCTGTTCTCATTATTTGTTTTACAGTGGCCCAAAATTTAGCTTAGCAATAAAAACATTTTTTGAAAGGTATGGGACCGGGGCATCCGTTCCCTGCACCCCATATGTGAACTGTGTTTACATCACTAACTTCAAAAATATTATTTTCTCCAAAACAGAAGAATCTATTTGCAAGATGATATTCAATAATCACGATTCCGGTGACCTCAGCCCTGCTGCGATCCCCCTGTGAAGATTGATAAGTTGTCTCCATTAATTCTGTAAAAATTTACATTTTTTTAATTCTTTCAAATTCGATCTCTTCACTTCTTCATGGGAAAAATATTTTTAAATTTGAAAATGAAAAACAAGAATGTGCCTAATGGCACTTGGTCGTGTGGGCTTTAAACAAAATGGAAGAGAATTGTCAGGATCTGCCATCTGATCAGGTTGTCTGGTCAAGATCGGTTAAAAAACTTTTTATGACAAATATATTACGCCCGATCTCTGTTGAAACCACTCTGAATAGTAAAAGAAAATTTCCGAAAATCGAAGAAAGTTGCTTCAAAATGAAGGAAATTGTTCGAAAATCGAAGAAAATCTAAAAAATAAAAATTGAAGAAAATTTGCTAAAACAAAGAGAATTGCCCAAAATTGAAAGAAATTGAAGAAAATTACCCAAAATTTGAAGAAAATTTGCTGCTGAAAATCAAAAATGTCCTTATTTCGATATAAACAAAGTAATCAGGAAATATGGGTGAAATTTAACTTGATGCATATGTCTTTTACAGTGTATTTTTCTAGAGTGTGATATACCATGGTACAGGTTTAACACGTTATTTACATTTAGAAACGGAATTACCCCCCTCCACCCCTGACCCCTACTAACTACGCCGAGCCTCCCGCAACCTGCTCACTTTTATTCTATAAAACAACAATAAACTGATGGTTCTCTATTTCTGACATGATTCTTGAAAGCTGTCCCAATGTTACAGTCATTTTTTTTGCTGCAGACCATTCTCCTGAATTCATATACCGGGTTTATTGTACCTGTATAAGCATTCTAATTACATGTTTCTTGAAAATATATGAAAGGAGAACAATGTATGTATATGTCAATGGTGAGGGAGGAGGACCAGGGATAATTGTAGTTTAAAACTCTCAGCCCCCTCCATTCCCCCAGGAAAAATATCCTTCCAACGTCTTCCTACATGCATATATGCTTAGTGCATGGATCTCACCATTAAATTTAAGGCTATTTTCATAATTTGACTTTGGACCCACCTCCCCCCCTCCCCTTATGAAAATCCTGGATCCGCCCTTGTCATCTTCAATAATTACTTATGAATATATTTTGCATAAAATATTAAAATTGATTGGGCTTTAAGGGGATAATTGCAAAAGAAAAATTATTGCAATTTGTTGTTCCGATCTGCGTCTATCAAATATCCCCATTGACTGTAATGTTAAGGTCTGTCAGATATCCTCATTGACTGTAATGTTAAGGTCTGTCAGATATCCCCATTGAGTGTAATGTTAAGGTCTGTCAGATATCCCCATTGAGTGTAATGTTAAGGTCTGTCAGATATCCCCATTGACTGTAATGTTAAGGTCTGTCAGATATCCCCATTGACTGTAATGTTAAGGTCTGTCAGATATCCCCATTGACTGTAATGTTAAGGTCTGTCAGATATCCCCATTGACTGTAATGTTAAGGTCTGTCAGATATCCCCATTGACTGTAATGTTAAGGTCTGTCAGATATCCCCATTGACTGTAATGTGAAGGTCTGTCAGATATCCCCATTGACTGTAATGTTAAGGTCTGTCAGATATCCCTATTGACTGTAATGTTAAGGTCTGTCAGATATCCCCATTGACAGTAATGTTAAGGTCTGTCAGATATCCCCATTGACAGAAATGTTAAGGTCTGTCAGATATCCCCATTGACTGTAATGTTAAGGTCTGTCAGATATCCCCATTGACTATAATGTGAAGGTCTGTCAGATATCCCCATTGACTGTAATGTTAAGGTCTGTCAAATATCCCCATTGACTGTAATGTTAAGGTCTGTCAGATATCCCCATTGACAGTAATGTTAAGGTCTGTCAGATATCCCCATTGACTATAATGTTAAGGTCTGTCAGATATCCCCATTGACTGTAATGTTAAGGTCTGTCAGATATCCCCATTGACTGTAATGTGAAGGTCTGTCAGATATCCCCATTGACTGTAATGTTAAGGTCTGTCAAATATCCCATTGACTGTAATGTTAAGGCCTGTCAGATATCCCCATTGACTGTAATGTTAAGGTCTGTCAGATATCCCCATTGACTGTAATGTTAAGGTCTGTCAGATATCCCCATTGAGTGTAATGTTAAGGTCTGTCAGATATCCCCATTGACTGTAATGTTAAGGTCTGTCAGATATCCCCATTGACTGTAATGTTAAGGTCTGTCAGATATCCCCATTGACTGTAATGTTAAGGTCTGTCAGATATCCCCATTGACTGTAATGTTAAGGTCTGTCAGATATCCCCATTGACTGTAATGTTAAGGTCTGTCAGATATCCCCATTGACTGTAATGTTAAGGTCTGTCAGATATCCCCATTGACTGTAATGTGAAGGTCTGTCAGATATCCCCATTGACTGTAATGTTAAGGTCTGTCAGATATCCCTATTGACTGTAATGTTAAGGTCTGTCAGATATCCCCATTGACAGTAATGTTAAGGTCTGTCAGATATCCCCATTGACAGAAATGTTAAGGTCTGTCAGATATCCCCATTGACTGTAATGTTAAGGTCTGTCAGATATCCCCATTGACTATAATGTGAAGGTCTGTCAGATATCCCCATTGACTGTAATGTTAAGGTCTGTCAAATATCCCCATTGACTGTAATGTTAAGGTCTGTCAGATATCCCCATTGACAGTAATGTTAAGGTCTGTCAGATATCCCCATTGACTATAATGTTAAGGTCTGTCAGATATCCCCATTGACTGTAATGTTAAGGTCTGTCAGATATCCCCATTGACTGTAATGTGAAGGTCTGTCAGATATCCCCATTGACTGTAATGTTAAGGTCTGTCAGATATCCCCATTGACTGTAATGTGAAGGTCTGTCAGATATCCCCATTGACTGTAATGTTAAGGTCTGTCAGATATCCCCATTGACAGAAATGTTAAGGTCTGTCAGATATCCCCATTGACTGTAATGTTAAGGTCTGTCAGATATCCCCATTGACTGTAATGTTAAGGTCTGTCAGATATCCCCATTGAGTGTAATGTTAAGGTCTGTCAGATATCCCCATTGACTGTAATGTTAAGGTCTGTCAGATATCCCCATTGACTGTAATGTTAAGGTCTGTCAGATATCCCCATTGACTGTAATGTTAAGGTCTGTCAGATATCCCCATTGACTGTAATGTTAAGGTCTGTCAGATATCCCCATTGACTGTAATGTTAAGGTCTGTCAGATATCCCCATTGACTGTAATGTTAAGGTCTGTCAGATATCCCCATTGACTGTAATGTTAAGGTCTGTCAGATATCCCCATTGACAGAAATGTTAAGGTCTGTCAGATATCCCCATTGACTGTAATGTTAAGTTCTGTCAGATATCCCCATTGACTGTAATGTTAAGGTCTGTCAGATATCCCCATTGACAGAAATGTTAAGGTCTGTCAGATATCCCCATTCACTGTAATGTTAAGGTCTGTCAGATATCCCCATTGAGTGTAATGTTAAGGTCTGTCAGATATCCCCATTGACTGTAATGTTAAGGTCTGTCAGATATCCCCATTGACTGTAATGTTAAGGTCTGTCAGATATCCCATTGACTGTAATGTTAAGGTCTGTCAGATATCCCCATTGACTGTAATGTGAAGGTCTGTCAGATATCCCCATTGACTGTAATGTTAAGGTCTGTCAGATATCCCCATTGACAGAAATGTTAAGGTCTGTCAGATATCCCCATTGACTGTAATGTTAAGGTCTGTCAGATATCCCCATTGAGTGTAATGTTAAGGTCTGTCAGATATCCCCATTGACTGTAATGTTAAGGTCTGTCAGATATCCCCATTGACTGTAATGTTAAGGTCTGTCAGATATCCCCATTGAGTGTAATGTTAAGGTCTGTCAGATATCCCCATTGACTGTAATGTTAAGGTCTGTCAGATATTCCCATTGAGTGTAATGTTAAGGTCTGTCAGATATCCCCATTGAGTGTAATGTTAAGGTCTGTCAGATATCCCCATTGACTGTAATGTTAAGGTCTGTCAGATATTCCCATTGACTGTAATGTTAAGGTCTGTCAGATATCCCCATTGAGTGTAATGTTAAGGTCTGTCAGATATCCTCATTGACTGTAATGTTAAGGTCTGTCAGATATCCCCATTGAGTGTAATGTTAAGGTCTGTCAGATATCCCCATGGACTGTAATGTTAAGGTCTGTCAGATATCCCCATTGAGTGTAATGTTAAGGTCTGTCAGATATCCCCATTGACTGTAATGTTAAGGTCTGTCAGATATCCCCACTGTAATGTTAAGGTCTGTCAGATATCCCCATTGACTGTAATGTGAAGGTCTGTCAGATATCCCCATTGAGTGTAATGTTAAGGTCTGTCAGATATCCCCATTGACTGTAATGTTAAGGTCTGTCAGATATCCCCATTGAGTGTAATGTTAAGGTCTGTCAAATATCCCCATTGACTGTAATGTTAAGGTCTGTCAGATATCCCCATTGACAGAAATGTTAAGGTCTGTCAGATATCCCCATTGACTGTAATGTTAAGTTCTGTCAGATATCCCCATTGACTGTAATGTTAAGGTCTGTCAGATATCCCCATTGACAGAAATGTTAAGGTCTGTCAGATATCCCCATTCACTGTAATGTTAAGGTCTGTCAGATATCCCCATTGAGTGTAATGTTAAGGTCTGTCAGATATCCCCATTGACTGTAATGTTAAGGTCTGTCAGATATCCCCATTGACTGTAATGTTAAGGTCTGTCAGATATCCCATTGACTGTAATGTTAAGGTCTGTCAGATATCCCCATTGACTGTAATGTGAAGGTCTGTCAGATATCCCCATTGACTGTAATGTTAAGGTCTGTCAGATATCCCCATTGACAGAAATGTTAAGGTCTGTCAGATATCCCCATTGACTGTAATGTTAAGGTCTGTCAGATATCCCCATTGAGTGTAATGTTAAGGTCTGTCAGATATCCCCATTGACTGTAATGTTAAGGTCTGTCAGATATCCCCATTGACTGTAATGTTAAGGTCTGTCAGATATCCCCATTGAGTGTAATGTTAAGGTCTGTCAGATATCCCCATTGACTGTAATGTTAAGGTCTGTCAGATATTCCCATTGAGTGTAATGTTAAGGTCTGTCAGATATCCCCATTGAGTGTAATGTTAAGGTCTGTCAGATATCCCCATTGACTGTAATGTTAAGGTCTGTCAGATATTCCCATTGACTGTAATGTTAAGGTCTGTCAGATATCCCCATTGAGTGTAATGTTAAGGTCTGTCAGATATCCTCATTGACTGTAATGTTAAGGTCTGTCAGATATCCCCATTGAGTGTAATGTTAAGGTCTGTCAGATATCCCCATGGACTGTAATGTTAAGGTCTGTCAGATATCCCCATTGAGTGTAATGTTAAGGTCTGTCAGATATCCCCATTGACTGTAATGTTAAGGTCTGTCAGATATCCCCACTGTAATGTTAAGGTCTGTCAGATATCCCCATTGACTGTAATGTGAAGGTCTGTCAGATATCCCCATTGAGTGTAATGTTAAGGTCTGTCAGATATCCCCATTGACTGTAATGTTAAGGTCTGTCAGATATCCCCATTGAGTGTAATGTTAAGGTCTGTCAGATATCCCCATTGAGTGTAATGTTAAGGTCTGTCAGATATCCCCATTGACTGTAATGTTAAGGTCTGTCAGATATCCCCATTGACTGTAATGTTAAGGTCTGTCAGATATCCCCATTGACTGTAATGTTAAGGTCTGTCAGATATCCCCATTGAGTGTAATGTTAAGGTCTGTCAGATATCCCCATTGACTGTAATGTGAAGGTCTGTCAGATATCCCCATTGAGTGTAATGTTAAGGTCTGTCAGATATCCCCATTGACTGTAATGTTAAGGTCTGTCAGATATCCCACTGACTGTAATGTTAAGGTCTGTCAGATATCCCCATTGACTGTAATGTTAAGGTCTGTCAGATATCCCCATTGACAGAAATGTTAAGGTCTGTCAGATATCCCCATTGAGTGTAATGTTAAGGTCTGTCAAATATCCCCATTGACAGAAATGTTAAGGTCTGTCAGATATCCCCATTGACTGTAATGTTAAGGTCTGTCAGATATCCCCATTGAGTGTAATGTTAAGGTCTGTCAGATATCCCCATTGACTGTAATGTTAAGGTCTGTCAGATATCCCCATTGAGTGTAATGTTAAGGTCTGTCAGATATCCCCATTGACTGTAATGTTAAGGTCTGTCAGATATCCCCATTGACTGTAATGTTAAGGTCTGTCAGATATCCCCATTGACTGTAATGTTAAGGTCTATCAAATATCCCCATTGACTGTAATGTTAAGGTCTGTCAGATATCCCCATTGACTGTAATGTTAAGGTCTGTCAGATATCCCCACTGTAATGTTAAGGTCTGTCAGATATCCCCATTGACTATAATGTGAAGGTCTGTCAGATATCCCCATTGAGTGTAATGTTAAGGTCTGTCAGATATCCCCATTGACTGTAATGTTAAGGTCTGTCAGATATCCCCATTGATTGTAATGTTAAGGTCTGTCAGATATCCCCATTGAGTGTAATGTTAAGGTCTGTCAGATATCCCCATTGACTGTAATGTTAAGGTCTGTCAGATATCCCCATTGACTGTAATGTTAAGGTCTGTCAGATATCCCCATTGACAGTAATGTTAAGGTCTGTCAGATATCCCCATTGAGTGTAATGTTAAGGTCTGTCAGATATCCCCATTGACTGTAATGTTAAGGTCTGTCAGATATCCCCATTGACTGTAATGTTAAGGTCTGTCAGATATCCCCATTGACTGTAATGTTAAGGTCTATCAAATATCCCCATTGACTGTAATGTTAAGGTCTGTCAGATATCCCACTGACTGTAATGTTAAGGTCTGTCAGATATCCCCATTGACTGTAATGTTAAGGTCTGTCAGATATCCCACTGACTGTAATGTTAAGGTCTGTCAGATATCCCACTGACTGTAATGTTAAGTGACTTATATTCTCCAGACAAAATACCCTAGGCCTACTATGCCCCACACATGATCTGCATATAACCTAGATAACATATCTATTTATTTTGATCAAATATTTTGATTAGAATCATTCTTTAAGATTTAAGAGTCTAACATTTAATTAATGATGAGTAAAGATGACAGACTATTTAATTCCACGCAATAATTTATCTACAGTGACCTGGGGTCACCAGTGGCATAGCCAGGATTTCCATAGTGGTGGGGCAATAACAGAAATAAACAGACAGGATACAAAATATGGCCCCTTCCAAAGAATGATACTAAGTTTAAACCAATAAAAATGGAACATTGAGGATTGCCCCCTCTGCTGGGAGTCACTACAAACAAACCTCCACCACTGATATGACCCAGTATATATCTTTTCTTTCAATTCAGTTCTTATAGACTAGTCTGAAGCTTTGATAATGTGACCCACATTGAAGTGTAAAAATCAATTTTTCCACACTCATTTTCTGGGTTGCAATAAATCAGTGCAGTATGGATTGGTGCAGCACATTGTTAGTTTTCTACCATCCACATGTGAAATCATACACATCCCAGCATAAACATATTTTTAAACAGGTTACTTAATGGAATTCCAACACTGTTGAAAAACAATCAGAAAAACTATAATACTGATCATTGGCCTTATAAACACTGTTACATTATATCCCTGGTTACATCAAACCTGAAGCACATGATCATATTTGAGATAAAAGGTTTAAGGACAGAACATTAAAAAGAACCTAGAGTAAAACAGTCTTATCATATGAAAATAGTGTATTCATATTATGAGTGACTGATTCAAACTTGGAGATTTTTTGATATATTCAAAACTTCAGGCACGTAATCAGGATTTTACAGGGGGGGGGGGAGGTAGGAATAGATAGCATTAAAATCTTTATACTAATATTTGTCCACCCTGCAGAGGCCCTGTAAATTACTCAGAACATTTTGCTACATTCTTAGTCAGTAAATTCTAAAGCAAGTGGGCTAATGCAGCATTTATGACGCATATGATCTTTAAGAATATTCAAGTTCTTAGTTTTAATTGAATTTTGAAGCATTCCTCCTTTCTGAAGGAAGGGGGGGAGGGGATTACAAAAGAATTAAAATAAATTATTTTCTGACATTGAATGACCATCAAAGGAAAGCCTAGCTTATTCATTTACCATATTCATGCTTCACATTTAATCCTTATCTGTTTTCTTTTTAATTAATTTGAAGTGTGCAAAAATTGAATTATCTATGATTCACAATATTTCTTGCTTGTAATTTCAGTTTGTGAAAAACAACTAAGATCTCTAAATTCTTTTGTTACAAGAGTCAATATTTCCATTCAAAAGCAGAAAAATTAAAACAATTTTACAAAAGAATATAACATTATTAATTTGCATATTCAAATGTAAAAGAACCTGCATTTTATTTTCACAGTACCCAAATAAAAATAAATAGTTCAAGAAGAAACTGTAATTTAAGATCAATTTCAGACTAGAACGGTAAATACCATTATGGTTCACATACCCATGCAAATTGACACCTATATCATATGACCCGGCCAATTACAAAAATGGCATCTCACACAAAGTCCCACATGGCATCCTATGTCCCACATGGCATCCCACCCCATGTCCCACATGACATCCCATCCCATCCCTTGTCCTACATGGCATTCCACCATATGTCCCACATGGCATCCCACCTTATGTCCCACATGGATCCCATCCTATGTGCCAAATGACATCCTACTCCATGTCCCACATCATATCCCATCCCATGACTTGTCCCACATGGCATTCCACCTTATCTCCCACATGGCATTCCACCATACAGTGTCTCACATGACATTCCACCATACAGTATGTCTCACATGGTATTCCACCATATGTCCCACATGGCATTCCACCATATGTCCCACATGGCATTCCACCCTATGGCCCATATGGCATCCCACCCTTGTCCCACGTGGATTCCATCCTACATGTATGTCCCACATTAATCCAACCATATGTACCACATGCCATCCTTACCTGTCCCACATGGCAGCCCTCCCTGTGTCCCACATGGCATCCCGCCCTATGTCCCATATGGCATCTCTCTTTGTGTCCAACATGGCATCTCTCCATGTGTCCCACATGGCATCTCTCCATGTGTCCCACATGGCATCTCTCCCTATGTCCCCCGTGGCATCCCACTGTATGTCCTGCATCAGTGGCTTCCCACCTGATGTCCGACACGGCATCCCATCTGATGTCCCACATTGGATCCCACCATATGTTCCACATGGTATCCCTTCCAATGTCCCAATGACATCCTACTTTATGCCCCACATCACATCATATCCTTTGTCCCCATGGCCTCCTACCCTATGTCACACATGAAATCCCAAACTGTCACACTGTGTTACTCATGGCATCCCACCCCATGTCCCACATTGCATCCCACCCCATGTCCCACATGACATCCCATGTACCATATGACATCCCATCTCATGGCATTCCACTCTGTCTCGCATGGCATTCCACCATATATCCTACATGGCATCCCACCCTGTTCCACATGTCATCCCACCCCATGTCACACATGACATCCCATAAGCTCCATAAGAATTCTTATCCTATATCACAGTCACTAATTGAGCATACTATGTATGAAAGTGTCAGGTCATATAATAAGTTATATGCAATGAACTGTTGAATAAGGAAAAAAAGGCAGAATCAAATAATTATGCCTGATATAGATAGCCCTTGGTGTATACCACATGGTATATATTATATCATATGTCCCGCACGGCCCCCATACATGTCCCACATGGCATCCCTGCCTATGTCCATATGCATATCCTGTCACACTCCCTGACTAAGTATACTAAATACAAAAAAGTCTGGTCACTTCATATACTGCAGCAACTTTATGCAAATGACCACAATAATAAAGGTGGAGTTCAATAATCATGCCAGATACAACTGTTGGTGCCCAAATATTTTGAAGAATTGTAAGGATTTTAAATCTCCAGTGCTATAAGAGAGATGCTTGAAGATCTCTGAAGAATATTGAAAAATTATATCATTTTACAGTTATCTTATAAGGAAATACAAAACATTTTATAGACTTTTTAAGGAAACTAGTCTTCAATCTGTCTTAAATGTCTCTGAAAAACTTTAACATTTTATAAGGAAATTCTAACTTTCCATAAGGATATTTGAAGAAACTTCAACTTTTTCTGAGAAACTTGAAATTTTAAGATTTTCTGAGGAATTCTCAAAAAACTAACATTTCTGAGGAAATCTCAGGAAAAACTGTGGGCGGCCGGACGGACAGCCGGACGGACAGCCTGACGGACAAAATCAGCACTACATAAGCTCGCATTATGCTTTGCATGCTCACGAAAAAGGAGCATTTGGAACATCAATGGCATATATGCTAGGGCAGAGTTGTAGGAAGCAGGGGCAGAGAGCAAAACTGCCCCCAGAGAGGATTTCATCTAACCAGTTGCTACTGCTTCCGTGACTCACTTGGAAGGTTAAATTTGGAAGTTATTATAAGAAAATTGGTAGAATTGAAAAGGAAATTTGGTAAAATTATTGGGAGTTAATAATTGGTCAAATTTGGCAACATTTCCCAAAAGTTAAAGAAAATTTCCCAAAAATTGAAGAAAGAAAATTTCCCAAAAACTGATGAAAGTAAATTTACCAAAAAATGATGAAACAAAGTTTCCCAAAAATTGATGACAGGAATTTTCCCGAAAATCAACAAAAATGTGCTAAAAATGTGGGATAATTCCTCAAAATCGAAAAAAAAAATTCTGGAAATAAAGGAAATTTCCCAAAAAAGTAAGGAAAAGTTCTAAAAATAGAAGAATACTTCCACAAAATGTCCCAATTAGGAGCCACTTGCCCTCCTAAAAGGGGACCATTCCTATAACCCTGAATCCCTAGAGAATAAACTAAATGCTTCCCTAATGGCCCAGATCATATATCCAGGGTACAGATCATCCATCCATCCAGGATACAGATCATCCATCCATCCAGGGTACAGATCATCCATCCATCCAGGGTACAGATTATCCATCCATCCAGGGTACAGATCATGCATCCAACCAGGGTACAGATCATCCATTCATCCAGGGTACAGATCACCCATCCATCCAGGGTACAGATCATCCATCCATCCAGGGGACAGATCATCCTTCCATCCAGGGTACAGATCTTCCATCCATCCAGGGTACAGATCATCCATCCATCCAGGGTACAGATTATCCATCCATCCAGGGTACAGATCATGCATCCAACCAGGGTACAGATCATCCATTCATCCAGGGTACAGATCACCCATCCATCCAGGGTACAGATCATCCATCCATCCAG
The DNA here is from genome assembly GCA_020152595.1 of Chiridota heheva. Lineage (NCBI taxonomy): Eukaryota > Metazoa > Echinodermata > Holothuroidea > Apodida > Chiridotidae > Chiridota > Chiridota heheva. The sequence continues at coordinate 1,203,007 of JAIGNY010001069.1, forward strand.
GGGACAGATCATCCTTCCATCCAGGGTACAGATCATCCATCCATCCAGGGTGCAGATCATGCATCCAACCAGGGTACAGATCATTCATCCATCCAGGGTACAGATCATCCATCCATCCAGGGTACAGATCATCCTTCCATCCAGGGTACAGATCATCCATCCATCCAGGGTACAGATCATCCATCTATCCAGGGTACAGATCATCCATCCATCGACGGTACAGATCATCCATCCAGGGTACAGATCATCCATCTATCCAGGGTACAGATCATCCATCCATCCAGGGTACAGATCATCCATCCATCCAGGGTACAGATCATCCATCCATCCAGGGTACAGATCATCCATCCATCCAGGGTACAGATCATCCATCCATCCAGGGTACAGATCATCCATCCATTGATGGTACATATCATCCATCCAGGGTACAGATCATCCATCTATCCAGGGTACAGATCATCCATCCATCCAGGGTGCAGATCAAGCATCCATCCAGGGTACAGATCATGCATCCATCCAGGGTACAGATCATCCATCCATCCAGGGTACAGATCATCCATCCATCCAGGGTACAGATCATCCATCCATCCAGGGTACAGATCATCCATCCATTGATGGTACATATCATCCATCCAAGGTACAGATCATCCATCTATCCAGGGTACAGATCATCCATCCATCCAGGGTGCAGATCAAGCATCCATCCAGGGTACAGATCATGCATCCATCCAGGGTACAGATCATGCATCCATCCAGGGTACAGATCATCCATCTATCCAGGGTACAGATCATCCATCAATCGAAGGTACAGATCATCCATCCATCCAGGGTGCAGATCATGCATCCATCCAGGGTACAGATCATCCAACCATCCAGGGTGCAGGTCATCCACCCATCCAGGGTACAGATCATCCATCTAACCAGGGTACAGATCATCCAACCATCCATCCAGGGTACAGATCATCCATCCATCCAGGGTACAGATCATCCATCTATCCAGGGTACAGATCATCCATCCATCGAAGGTACAGATCATCCATCCAGGATACAGACCATCCATCCAGGGTACAGATCATCAATCCATCCAGGGTACAGATCTTCCATCTATCCAGGGTACAGATCATCCATCCATCGAAGGTACAGATCATCCACACAGGATACAGACCATCCATCGAAGGTACAGATCATCCACACAGGATACAGATCATCCATGCAAGGTACAGATCATCCATCCAGGATACAGATCATCCATCCATCCAGGGTACAGATCATCCACACAGGATACAGATCATCCATGCAAGGTACAGATCATCCATGCAAGGTACAGATCATCCATCCAGGATACAGATCATCCACACAGGATACAGACCATCCATCGAAGGTACAGATCATCCACACAGGATACAGATCATCCATGCAAGGTACAGATCATCCATCCAGGATACAGATCATCCATCCATCCAGGATACAGATCATCCACACAGGATACAGATCATCCATCCAGGATACAGATCATCCATGCAAGGTACAGATCATCCATCCAGGATACAGATCATCCATCCAGGATACAGATCATCCATCCAAGGTACAGATCATCCATCCAGGATACAGATCATCCACCCAGGGTACAGATCATCCAACCAGGGTACTCCTGTTGAGCTATGATTGTACCAAGAGGTGTTAAGATTGTGCTGTGCCTGGACTTCATGGTAATAGACATCTATAGCAAACCGAGCATGAAATGAATCTTCTTGTGTTGTTAAATTCCACATAAATTTGCAAAAACCATGCCTTCACTTTTTGATCGAGTGCTCTTTTAAAATTTGAGTAAGTATTTCTCTGTGTAATAAAGACTTAATATTTAAAACGTCCTTACAACTTAAAACCTTTTACTTCCTCATCCTTTATATTTTAATCCTTTTAACTCCAAAATGATCACACAAATGATCACACAAATGATCACACAAATGATCACACAAATGATCACACAAATGATCACACAAATGATCACACAGATCATATGCTTTAATAACCTTTAATTTCCTTATCTTTTACAATATGATTGTTTTATTTCTATAAATAAGACACAGATCATGCCTATATCTCTCCAGCCTGCAGATGGGGTGTATCAGATAACATCATTTGTTTGAAATGTTCTTTATTCTCCTTTCTCTGCTAGTATAGCAACAGAGTGCAGATAACATTTTTAACCATTGATTTTTAGATTGAATGATGGATGTGCTTGGCTCCTGTGGGAACGCATCCCTTAGACACGTTATTATCGAAGGTGGTCACACAATATGAGCGTAATCCAGAAACATTCTGTATTCCAACACCAACACGAAGATCTGCAAGTACTATCCTTGTAATGCTATGCTGCATGCACTTGATTATGCCAAGGAATACTAGCATAGAGACTATGTATAAGCATGATTACGGGCCTGATTCGCCTTAAATTGAGAATTTTATGTAATTTTTATTTGATGTATCTTTTCAATTATTTACTATGTAATGAGGAACAGATCATTAGACTTGATTTCAGTTATCATTATGCATGTGTCTATCATGCAATTGTTTTTATTACCTCCCCCTACAAAGTTGGACAGAGCTCATGTTTTCGTTTCTGTTAGTCCGTTTGTCTGTTTGCCATCAAGATATCTCAAGCACTGAAGATTGGATTTAGATTAAATTTGGTGTATGGTTTTGTTACTACTGAAGAAAGAGTTGAGTAAAATTTGGGACGCATTGGGATACAAAAAAGGCAAAGGAGAGGGGTGGAGATGTATTAGGGTGACTTTGTTTGTCATCATCATATCTCAAGAAGTAGTCACTGGATTTGGATTCAATGTGGTGTGTGGTTTTGTTCCTGCTTTAGGAAGAAATGATTAAAATGTGGGACGTATTGGAATAGGGGAAGGGCAGAAACGGAGGTGGGGATATTTTACGACAAGATTTATTAAAACTTTCCAATGGAATGTGCTGAATAAGGAACTCATGCCACGAAAGAACAGCCAGGGAGTTGTTAAGAGTCTTAACAACTTCCTGGAACAGCCATACAATACATTTTCTGGACTCAGAGAAAATCAAGTGAAGTGGTCTCTGGTATCAAAGAAATCAAAACAATTGGTGTCTGCCATGAATAAAATGATGGAATGTGAATCTACAGAGATCATAGAGCCAAATGATGAATGCTTAGCCTGAGTTACACTGAAAACAATGATCACAAGTGATGATCCTATAGCCTGAGTTACACTGAAAACAATGATCACAAGTGATGATCCTATAGCCTGAATTACACTGAAAACAATGATCACAAGTGATGATCCTATAGCCTGAATTACACTGAAAACAATGATCACAAGTGATGATCCTATAGCCTGAATTACACTGAAAACAATGATCACAAGTGATGATCCTATAGCCTGAATTACACTGAAAACAATGATCACAAGTGATGATCCTACAGCCTGAATTACACTGAAAACAATGATCACAAGTGATGATCCTATAGCCTGAATTAAACTGAAAACAATGATCACAAGTGATGATCCTCAAGGGTTTAGAATGTAAATGGCAAATACAGATCAACAGTGAGAAAGAGATTACTTGGGGCTATAACTTGGTGGGTCGAGGGTTTCTGAGGTAGATTGCATTCCGGTGAAGAATGAAGAGGGATGAAGGTATGCGATCTGCAGGGTGCTATATTTCTAGTTTATCTCTTTAATTATTCAGAGTGTACTGAAAGGGCAGATCACCATCAGTAAATGTTTATTTGATGTATGTATTCAATTATTTACTATGTAATGAGGAACAGATCACTAGTTTTTATTTCCTTTATCAATGTATGCATCTATCATGAAATTGTTTTTATTTATCTATTAAATTATTCAATATGTACTAAGGCTAGATCACCAGTTTTTACTTTATATAATTATCTATTCAATAATTTATTATGCAATTGTCTTTATTTATCTATTAAACTATTCATTATGTAATGAGGATCACTATTTTCTTCATCGTTTTATTCATTTCATTCATTTTTACTAATTTTGTGAGGGGATATGTCTTTCATCATATACTGAGTACACATTATTCGTTAATAACATAGCAAAGTAAAATTCCTTTGGGGCAAAGTTATACCTCAAAGCTAACAACTACACTGGTAGAAATCATGACTGGTATGATTGCAAATCAGTTATTCCTATAAACAAAGAATCACAGGGCTCACATTTTGTAATTTTAGAAGTTGTTTGCAAAATATTATAACTCACATCATAATCTCCATTAAACCCAATTTGTATTCAATTCTGCAGCAAAAGAAATAAATAAATATATATCAAAAAATGAGCTGAAACTCGGGTGTTGCATTCACAGTTTCCAGCTGCTTTAATCCAAAAAGTAGCTTGTAAAAATTTAAAGAAATTTTTGTAGAACTGGCTCACACCTAGGTAAAGTATAATCCATACTCAAAATCATTTGAAACTTACTACCTTTTATTAATAATAACCTTGAAATTTTGGAACAAACATATTTGATTTCTAATGCATCACAGATTGCAAATGAACCATGGAATAATTAACAGTCATACGCAACATTGATTTTAATTTCAAACCTAAGATCTGTACAAAATGTGTGTGTGATTGTTAGCCCATTATACATTTTTAATTTTCTTTTACGCAATTAATCGTAAGTCATTACATTTTGGAAGCACATATTTAGTTTTCCAATTACAGCTGCTTAAAGCCTGAGGATTTGTTTGACATGTTACAATGTTAGAAAAGCTCAATATTCTTCTGTGATTCTTCTTAATTATTTTCTAAATTTTAGCCTTTGAAAATTATGTCTTCAACCCATAGTTTTAATCCATTCATAGATAAGATCAAAAATCTGTTTTGTCAGAATTGAAGCACCTACCCTTAAACGATTGAAGCACATGATTACTAAACATAGGATTTATCTTTTTTTTATACATTTAAACAAAATCTTTAAGACATATGTTTTATCCTTTGTTTATATGATCAGTGTGCAACAGTGCAGCATTTCACAGAATTGTGCATAAAAGATCAAAATTAAAAATTTAATACAAATAAATTTAAAAAGCTGAAGCTTTGCAAAAGCACAACCCAAAAATAAATGGATGACTGATGAAAATAAGTTAATCAAATTAACTTAATAGTTAAACAGTTCTACAAAATAAATGGGTCTCACGTAATGATATTTGTGACCATATAAGCTTGCTGAATGGAAAGCTATTATAATACTTTCCCTCCATGTTTCTTTAATTGTCCAGTCTTCACATTCTTGACCACAGGAAATTAAATTATCGAACACATCATATCAGGTTCTATCATACCAGTTTCACTTAAAAAACCTAAGACAGCATCTAAAGAACTCGGGCAATGAGAAGAAGATGACTCCAAGAGCACTACTTAAACTTGACAAAATTGGTCACAAGTGAAGAAGTACTTTCTGTGCCTAATCCATATTACACTATTGTAGCATTACCTGATGCTTTCCCATACATCTTCACGTCAAATCATCCATGGTTTAACTTCTACTGAGCTTTGTTTTTGAAAGACATGTAGAGTTGGCAGTTATGTACTGCAAAGCAAATACAAGAGCGACTCTTTATTATATTAATCGGAGTGCAGAGAACAGCATTGTGTATTTATACATCAATGATATATGGAAATGCATAACTTACACTATGTACATGCCTGACCTCCTTAAGTAGGCTGACAAATAGCATCCAAAGGTCTGCTCAAAAAGAACCTTGGTTCTGGGTGAAGAAAATGTCTTTGTTTTCCTCTATGATGATAGTCTAAAACAATAACAAAGAGATTTTCAAATTTCCCTCTGTGTTTTGGTCCTCTTGTGCCCTCCTTTATTTCAGAAATTTGTAACAAGGAAGCTAGGCTGGGCCTATTCTGACCGCCTGCTAAAGGAGTATAGTGTGTAGCTAGGTGGAGGATTTTGTATTTAATACAGTCAACAATTTGGGTTGATTATGGGGTTCACAAGCACCTCAACAGAATTGGGCAAACTGTAAGCGCAAGAGAAATATACTGTTAAATCAAAATGAACCAAAAAGTTTAGATGTGCATATCACATATTTAACAATTCATAGTTCTTTGTTGGAGCTTGCATTGTTGGAGCAACTAAAATGTCATAAATTTGTCCAAAAAAAACAACTTATTTTTAAGGAGAAACACATTAAATCAGTGCTCCATATGTGATAAGAAATGATTCTTTCAAAAAGAATTGAATAGAATATATGTATCAACTATCTTCAAATTTTTTCAAATTCTGCAGACCAAAAATCTTCCAAAAAGCAAACAACTTCAGGTTCAATGAGCTAAGCAAAGCAACATTGATGTCTAAAGACCAAATTTTGATATAAATTATAGTTAGCAAATTTTGCTTTCCTCAAAAATCTGGCTGCCCTCGCTTTCCATTCATTCAATAGTATGGACACAACACAGTGTATACTTTTCCGTAACACACGTTCCTTCACCATTTTCTCTGATTTGATCACGGAAAAAAACAGAAATAAACACCTGACATTTCATTGATTTTTTCCATGATAACAGACTGGCCTGAAGATGTGTCGAAAGTACCAAACTCAGCTTCAACTCACTCATCAGGATTACACATACTCCAGCCTTCCATTGCAATGACAATGGAAGGTATAATATAAAGGTATAGTATAAACTATACAGTTGCCAAAGTAAGATATGTGCAGAGTATGTATATTAGCATATTGATGCGATGGGTGCATGGTGATTTTGGTTTAAGATTAGGGCTTAAAGGTGGTTTTCTGTGACTATAATAGTGACAAAATTCAACATTGCTGACTTCTTTTCAAGCAGACATTTAGATATATATATGTATACATGCATACATTTTACAACTTTGATAAATTGAATTGAGGGAGTGGGGGTAGATGTGTAAAATATGTCCCCCCCCCCCCAAAAAAAGAGAGTATTTCAGGTGGCTATGTTCTGCAGACCCTACAATCAGCCATAGTGGAAGGGCAGGGGAGAGGGGGTGTTTAGCCCCGCAACATATTTTATAGCTACAACACTGCCTATAATTTCCATAATTAATTTACATCATCAGTACAAGTTATATATGATTTTCAATTTTGGACACTTTTCAACTCAATACACACAGAAAATAGAATTTTGCACAATTCTGTTCTTATTCTCTACCAATTGCACTGTAAAATTGTCTTAAAGTGGAGTGCCAAAACTGATTTTTTTTTTTTTTTGAGGGGAGGGGGATTTTCCCCTCTGGGCCTCCCTGCATGCACCACTGTACTATCATACACAATAGATATATTTTTTGTGACAACTGCCATAAATTCTCTGTTTAATTTCCATGATCTTTGGATTTAAAGACACTGACTTAAAATAGTTGTGGAAGCAGACTATAGCAGATGGCCACTATAGCAGATGGCCACTATAGCAGGTGGCCACTATAGCAGATGGCCACTATAGCAGATGGCCACTATAGCAGGTGGCCACTATAGCAGATGGCCACTATAGCAGGTGGCCACCATAGCAGATGGCCACTGGAGCAGATGGCCACTAGAGCAGATGGTCACTAGAGCAGATGGCCACTATAGCAGATGGCCACTAAAGCAGATGGCCACTATAGCAGATGGCCACTATAGCAGGTGGCCACTATAGCAGATGGCCACTATAGCAGATGGCCACTATAGCAGGTGGCCACTATAGCAGATGGCCACTAGAGCAGGTGGCCACTATAGCAGATGGCCACTATAGCAGGTGGCCACTATAGCAGATGGCCACTATAGCAGATGGCCACTAGAGCAGATAGCCTTCAGGGAGCAGTAGCATTATATTTTTCACAGCATGATCTACCTTTTGCTAATTTGATTTTTGAAATCATGATCAGACATTTTCAAATTATTCTGGAATAGTGCACAGAATACTAAAATAAAAGGTATTCAACTCTTAAAGGGGCAAATAAGATTAAAATGAAACACAAAGTTTCCCCCCTCCCCCACCTTCTGCAGTACCAACATTTCTTTGACTGGAATGTTAATGTAAGAAGTAAGTTTACAAAACACAACACTCACTAGTAACTCAGTTTTTGTCATTTATTTCTCACCTCATACCAAAAACGAACAAAAATAGACAACGAACTACAGAAGTAAGCAATCAATACATAAGCACACTCATGACGGGGCAGCTGATCCTGGCAGTCATTCAATTTAGCCCCAAAATTACAACACAATAAGCCAATGTGGAGACGTAAAGGCTGAGCCAGAATTGTGAATCAAAAATAAAATACAAAATATGTGCTATGATCGATGATTGGCAGTGACGTCAATATCTCGCTTGACGGGGAAAGGTTTGATTCAACTGAATGCCAAAATTTACAACTAGGTGTTAAAAATTATATTACATTATGCATTTAAAATGTGACAACAGGAAAATTGCATGTAGAGGTATATAATTAATTGTTTGTAGCATCGCATCTGGACATAGTTAGTTTAGTGAGTCACATGGACATTTTTTTCTGCTTAAAAATTAATTAATGAAGACTTACAATTTTGGACAAATCTTGTTAAAACGCTTATAATATGTGATGCTTTTCATGAACATACTTTTCTATGTAAATTATTCCACATTTAAGAATCATTATTGCTGGAAATTCGTTCTAATGCTTCTTCCATCCCTCTTTCATTTGTAATATTTTAGAATTTTAAGGACATTGTTATAATTTCATTGACGCCACCAGCGTCCTCCTCCCCTACCTCACTATAATAACCGACCTCCCCTCCCCATCCCCAGTCGATGTTGGCAGTTGTTCATATTTTCTGGAAATAACGTTAAGACCAGGCGGGGAGGGGTAGGGAGTTACAATTCTCAGAAAATAATATTAAAGAAACATAACACTATAACATATGTAGTTCACATAACACTATAACATATGTAGTTTTCATAATGCTGAATTGTACCAACAGTTTTGTCCAAGATTGTAGGAGATACGTAACATGGATCAACACAAACATTCAAAGGATCAACAGAATGATCAAGATATCAACTTGTGATCAAAATGATCAATAATAACTGAAGAAAGAGATCATCTTTTGATCAAAATGATCAATATTAACTCAAGAAAGAGAATTAAATATTTTCATTTTACTCAGTATGAAATGATCTTACAAAGGATCCAATACCTTGACTTCATTTTGGTCCTTAATACTGCATATGGTAGCAATTTTTAAGGGGTGGGGGGAGGGAGAGCCGACCTCTATGAAAAATAATTTCCACCTAAGTGAACTACATATAAAGCGGAAAAACTCAGAAGCATTGAACCAGTGCAATAAACAAATTAAAAAAACATCCTCCAAAAACTTAACATTCAGAAAGCAGGATCACGCTCCCCCTTTGGCTACATGCCTGTATGGTAGTAGCTAGCAGTGGGAGGCTACATGCCTGTATGGTAGTAGCTAGCAGTGGGAGGCTACATGCCTGTATGGTAGTAGCTAGCAGTGGGAGGCTACATGCCTGTATGGTAGTAGCTAGCAGTGGGAAGCTACATGCCTGTATGGTAGTAGCTAGCAGTGGGAAGCTACATGCCTGTATGGTAGTAGCTAGCAGTGGAGGCTACATGCCTGTATGGTAGTAGCTAGCAGTGGAGGCTACATGCTTGTATGGTAGTAGCTAGCAGTGGGAGGCTACATGCCTGTATGGTAGTAGCTAGCAGTGGGAGGCTACATGCCTGTATGGTAATAGCTAGCAGTGGGAGGCTACATGCCTGTATGGTAGTAGCTAGCAGTGGGAGGCTACATGCCTGTATGGTAGTAGCTAGCAGTAGGAGGCTACATGCCTGTATGGTAGTAGCTAGCAGTGGGAGGCTACATGCCTGTATGGATAGTAGCTAGCAGTGGGAGGCTACATGCCTGTATGGTAGTAGCTAGCAGTGGGAGGCTACATGCCTGTATGGTAGTAGCTAGCAGTGGGAGGCTACATGCCTGTATGGTAGTAGCTAGCAGTGGGAGGCTACATGCCTGTATGGTAGTAGCTAGCAGTGGGAGGCTACATGCCTGTATGGTAGTAGCTAGCAGTGGGAGGCTACATGCCTGTATGGTAGTAGCTAGCATTGGGAGGCTACATGCCTGTATGGTAGTAGCTAGCAGTGAGAGAGGCCACAACCATGGTGTCATCAAATTCTGCTGTCATTTTTCCAAAGTCCATTGAAACTGGACCATATACACACAGCTGGTTTTCTTCACATTTAGCTATGTGAACTAACTAGCTGTATATCCTGATATGAACTAACTAGCTTTGTATCCTGATATGTACTAACTAGCTTTGTATCCTGATATGAACTAACTAGCTTTGTATCCTGATATGTACTAACTAGCTTTGTATCCTGATATGAACTAACTAGCTTTGTATCCTGATATGAACTAACTAGCTTTGTATCCTGATATCAACTAACTAGCTTTGTATCCTGATATGAACTAACTAGCTTTGTATCCTGATATGAACTAACTAGCTTTGTATCCTGATATTACTACATATATTTCATGTCATGTCTAAAACTTTATCTTCTGAAATGCTTAAGGCAAAATTATATTTTTCATTGATGTGCAAATTGTTGGATATTTCCCCTAATATTTCTGAAGTTTTAACCTTTCACAGTAGGAATTCTTATTATGACAAATGAACTCCATTTGCTGTATGTATAAGGATTTGGATCCATTTCTTATCAAATTGTTACAACCTATCAAACTGACAATGAAATGGCTCACATACCCTGATGTAATCATGTTACAATATTAGTATTTCTCAAAGTGACATTTATGAGGGAGCAAAAGTGTCTGAGACTGAATTGAACCTATATGAAAGTTGCAAAAAGACAGGTAACCATATATTATTGCCAGCTTGTAGTAGAGACATTTGAAGCTATATTAAATAGTTCACCAGGCCTATGACCACACAATATAGCCAGCCTCCAAAAAGTAGAAAGTTGGCGCTGGGGTTACAGTGGGGTGCAATTGGAAACCTTTGTAACATTATTTCTGACAATATCTCTTAATTACTGACTACAGCAGGGGTTTGCAACCCAGCCAGTGGTACTACTACTATGTCTCCCCTTCGAAATCTGCCCGTGCAAATAATACAAAAATTGATGCTGAAGACTGTATGCATGTGATACCAATGAAGTCCCGGCAATGTACTATTTAGGGCATGGACAATATCCCATGCTGGCTACGGGCTTCAGACCCAAACTCTGTGCACATGTCTAAGTCTATTAAAAGTAATATGTAAATAAAGGAGACTCTTACCTTGCCATTTTCATCTGGTTGTGGTCCTGGCTGCTCTCCAGGTCTCGTCTTATGACATGGTAGAATTGTTTCAACACTGCTCATACTGAAAACACACTGTTTTCCCTAATATCAAACACAACTTTACCTTCTCTGACCAAAATAATTCTACAAAAACTGCTATGTCAGCGCAAAATCCTCTTGGAATTCATCGTAAATGCTTCCAAAATAACCCAAGTTTTAATCACGCTTCCAATCAAATGATTGTTACATCTCACTGTTTCCATAAGACCACCGTTTGTGTCAAAAACTCACTCACGTTAACTTTTATAACTGATATACAGGGGAAAATATTCAGCAGATGTTCACTGATACAATGAAGGCATGTTATGCTCCACAGACCACACACAATTTACAAGTCAGAGATGATGAATTGGAATCCAGAGAAAATGTTAGTGTTAGATTGGTGCTTGACATCCGAGGTAGAACATGTATTACGAGGTCCATGTGAGACTAGCCAAAGTTATGGTAAACTAGCTTAGGTATCTCTCGGTTGTTTTGAAGAAACTGTGTTTAAAACATAACACTTATTGAATTTTTGGTACCTTTACAGATATAAAGAGTTGAAATAGTGTATGTTTGCATATTAATCCCTGTCAGAGGTGCCATATATTTCATGGTAAAACTGGACTTAACTCAATTACTTCCAAAACAAAAACAAAACTGTTTTGGTTGTGTCTACTTTATTTAATCATCAACAAACTAACAAACTGTTCTTGTCTAAAAGTCCAACAATAAACTTATCAAAGGAATGAAAAATATTCTCTATAGCCTTGCACAACTGTCCTATACAAAACTCAAAATATTTAATGTAGAAATAAATTGGAGAAATTAGTCAAGGGTTGAGTTATGACAGTGTAAGGACATATACTGGTCAATCAATAACACGCTTCAAGTTTTAAGACGATTTAACAATGGCAACGACGACTCATACTGGCTTTATCGAAGAGCAAAAATGTGTCAAATAAAATGGTATTATTGACAGTGCAATGTGGGAGGCAAAAAAAATTGATCAATTTTGTGGCTGCCTTTCTAATTAAAAGCATGATTTTGTATCATTAATATGCTTGGCACATGATGAAAAACAGAACAAACAAACTCCACTAATCATTATTTTATGATGTTATTTGGAAAAATTAGGGAAAACATGGCTTGTGGCTTAAAGGTAGAGATGGATGTTTGACCAAATTTATATTAGTGTTGCACTGTTTCTACTAATCATATTTATGGCACACACATACATTAAATAAACATAATACACATTCATTATTAACTTTTAACATGCAGGTAAATATTAAAATTAGGAACACATGCAGCCGGGACATAACCAGAAATTTGAAAGTATGAAGTCCAAATGCGACCCCTCTGAAAAATATAAGCGCCAGACCCAATGATAATATGATTATGGGACATATCTCTACTGTAAGGGGGAGGGGGGGGGGAGGTGGAGGAGGAGCTGAAACTCTCTTTGCCAAACAAACTTTTGAACTTTTTATGCAAATTGTTGGGGCTGACCTTTTATGACCGATTTTCTAATGGGTTTGAAATTAGGGGAATTTTTCGGAAAAATAGAACACTTTTTTCAGAAAATTCACTGAATCTTCAAAAAATTTGCGGAATTTTTATTAATTAACTTTTTCAGATACTTGACAATAAGAAAAGCTCAGAAGCCCATACATGCCATAATTAAACTGATACATGTCCTTATTCAATAAAAGGCGCCAAAAAATTGATATTCAGGAGAGACCCCCCACTACTGTCCCTGGCTACATCCCTCTTTTGCAGAATATATTGAGTTTATCATTTTTTAATGTTTGTGTGTTTTAACTTAAGATTATAATAAGATTATCATCACTAAAGTGATTTTGTATTACTTGTTATCTTTCCTTCACTTTATACCAAAGGTTAAAGTAGATCAGGAGGTGGGTATCCCACATATCTGGTGAGGGGGATAATCTACACATTGAACCACCCCATCCCCCACGATATCCTTTATGCACTCAAAACATTAAAAACAAACGATGTGAAAATTAATTTTGAAGCCCACATAAAATTTTGATTAATCCTGATGTAAACATAATCCAAAAGAAATTGGAACAAAATGAGTAAAATCATACAATTTGATGCCTTCATCTGTTTATCTCTATCTCTCTATTCTCTGTTTACAGCCTCAATTTTGTCTTTCACAATTAAACATGTTTTTGTGCAGTACATGTTGCCCAGAAAACAACTTGACCAAAAAAAAAATTTGACTATTTTTCTTCTTGATTGTACTTTCTTGTTTTAAACCTCAAAATGACCTTTATTCGTTACACTTGTAGATAACAGCATGGATTAAATATCTAAAATGATGAACTTCACAGAAAGACACAATGACCTTTCACAAGACTATTGTAAATAATTTTACCCAAGAAAATTAGTTATTCATGAAAAACCAAGTGAATCCCACACACATGCAAGTATAGTCACCATAGCCGTGCCGCCATTCACGACATTCAAGCTTCAGTGAGCTCACGTACCACCAAGAGGTTTATAATTACCAGGCATTTATTATTGATCATAATTATTAATCGAGTATTACAATTAGATTATATTAGGAACCTCATCACCAGCAGAGTTGCCATGTATAATAAGAAACAGCACACCAATGTCAAATAGCTTTGTGGTTTCTAAACAAATTCAATGAGATGGTTGTTCGGGTTTGGATGGTGAATATTTTTAATATTAAGGAATCGGTTATGTTATGAACAATCACATGGGTGTTTCGCTCAAAAGATTTCTAAATCATTGTTTTTGTATTGAATTATATATATATATATATATATATATATATATATATATATATATATATATATATATATATATATATATATATATATATATATATATATATATATATATATAAATATAGATATATATAAATATATATATATATATATATATACATATATATATAAATATATATATATATATATATTCATATATATAGATATATATATATACATATAGATATATATATATATAGATATATATATAGATATATATAAATATATATATATATATATATATAATCTGAGATGTGTATTCACCTCTTACCCCCATCATGTCCCCATCATGCTCCCCTCCCACTAAAATTTCAACCAACCAACCCCTTACTAAAATTCCAATATTCCCATTCCAAAATTCTTGGTATTTTGGAATACCTAACTTTTAGGGATTGTAAATGGATTACACATGCATATCTAACACTGCAATCTCTTTTCAAGGTAGCTGCCGCAATCTTTTTAAGGTGGATGCCGCAATCTTTTTTCAAGGTGGATGCCGCAATCTTTTTTCAAGGTGGATGCCGCAATCTTTTTTCAAGATGGCTGCCGCAATCTTTTCTCAAGGTGGTTGCTGCAATCTTTTTTCAAGGTGGCTGCCGCAATCTTTTTTCAAGGTGGCTGCCACATATTAGGGGCAAGAGAATGCACTCATCGTTTTCTGTATTGGATTATAATAAGTAGGCCTATAATTACAGGGATGTTCGAGTTTGCCCCCTTCCATTGTCAACTTTTATAGTTTCATCGTGGCCAGACTCACAATTTCCGGTATCATCTTGAGGTCAAATCTATAAATCTCATGTTAATTTCCAATTTTTCTCACTTGCTAACCATCCAAAGTTAAACAGTTTGATCAAATTACAGCCATTCAAGGTCATTCAAGGTCATTCAAGGTCATCCACAGTCACTCAAGGTCTTAAAAGAAAGAATACAAATAGTTTTCTTTTCAAGTTCTTTAAGAAAATTGATGTTTGGAACATAATTTGTTGGAATAATATCATTTGAGATTTGTTTAGATATACCATGGAACAAATTGTAAATCTTTAGGTTTGAGATACCAATCTCCAGGTTTTTTTGGTGAAAATCTCCAGGTTTACAGATATTTAGGTATGACAGATCTTCCCCCTCCCCCATAATCAGGTTTTGCCCCTCCAAACTCCTAACTGCCTATGCTCATATGACACAATACACAATAATAACCTATAACAGTTCAGGAGCAACCCGTAAAACTGGGTACTTTGAAATACCTGGAAAATTGGGTACTTTTATGTATTACGACATTGTTAGAGCCTACACATTTGACTAGCCAACACTAAACATTTTCCACTCCTAATTGTCCAAAATTTCACTGGATGTCCTGAAATTTTGAAGACAAATAGTAAATGGATATTAAAAATCTTTTGCAGCTGCTTTTTGAAATTCATTGTCGCCTTTTTGAGAAAATGAACGAACCAGACTGACCATAATCTGTTTGAATGATTTTCTCAAAAAAGCTACCGTGAATTTATAAAAGCAGTGGCTAAAAGTTTTGAATATCTAATTACTATCCGTCTCCAAAATTTCAGGATATCCATTGACATTTTGGACAATCCAGAGCGGAAAATAAGAAACCCCATATGTTTAGTGTGGACTGGTCAAATGTGTAGGCTCATGCGATGACGTAATTTTCAGGTATTTCAAATAACCCAGTTTTTCGGCTAGCTCCCAAAGTGTATAACTCACTCATGTATAACTAATAACTCACTCATGTATAACTATCAACTCACTCATGTATATCTAATAGCTCACTCGTGTATAACTAATAGCTCACTCATGTATAACTAATAACTCACTCATGTATTAGATCTTTCAGAGAAAGAAATGTAGGTTCAAAACACTTTAGATGACTAATCGCACATTTTCAATCAAATTCCACCACAAATTTCAAAAGTACGCTGTCAAAATTATGAATTATGATCTACCTTACTGTTTTGGGATTGACCCTCAATATTCCAAATAACATAAACATTGACTTAATTTGTTGCACATGTTGTAATGTGCAGGCAGCTTCCACAGCTAATAAATAATAAAGTAACCCACTGTTAAGGGAGCTTCCATACTGTAGCTAATGAATAATAAAGTAACCCACTGTTAAGGGAGCTTCCATACTGTAGCTAATGAATAATAAAGTAACCCACTGTTAAGGGAGCTTCCATACTGTAGCTAATGAGTAATAAAGTAACCCACTCTTAAGGGAGCTTCCATACTGTAGCTAATGAATAATAAAGTAACCCACTGTTAAGGGAGCTTCCATACTGTAGCTAATGAATAATAAAGTAACCCACTGTTAAGGGAGCTTCCATACTGTAGCTAATGAGTAATAAAGTAACCCACTGTTAAGGGAGCTTCCATACTGTAGCTAATGAATAATAAAGTAACCCACTGTTAAGGGAGCTTCCATACTGTAGCTAATGAATAATAACGTAACCCACTGTTAAGGGAGCTTCCATACTGTAGCTTATAAGTAATAAAGTAACCTACTGTTAAGGGAGCTTCCATACTGTAGCTAATGAATAATAAAGTAACCCACTGTTAAGGGAGCTTCCATACTGTAGCTAATGAGTAATAAAGTAACCCACTGTTAAGGGAGCTTCCATACTGTAGCTAATGAATAATAAAGTAACCCACTGTTAAGGAAGCTTCCATACTGTAGCTAATGAATAATAAAGTAACCCACTGTTAAGGGAGCTTCCATACTGTAGCTAATGAATAATAAAGTAACCCACTGTTAGGGGAGCTTCCATACTGTAGCTAATGAATAATAAAGTAACCCACTGTTAAGGGAGCTTCCATACTGTAGCTAATGAGTAATAAAGTAACCCACTGTTACGGGAGCTGCCATACTGTAGCTAATGAATAATAAAGTAACCCACTCTTAAGGGAGCTTCCATACTGTAGCTAATGAATAATAAAGTAACCCACTGTTAAGGAAGCTTCCATACTGTAGTTAATGAATAATAAAGTAACCCACTGTTAAGGGAGCTTCCATACTGTAGCTAATGAGTAATAAAGTAGCCCACTCTTAAGGGAGCTTCCATACAGTAGTTAATGAATAATAAAGTAACCCACTGTTAAGGGAGCTTCCATACTGTAGCTAATGAGTAATAAAGTAGCCCACTCTTAAGGGAGCTTCCATACTGTAGCTAATAAATAATAAAGTAACCCACTGTTAAGGGAGCTTCCATACTGTAGCTAATGAATAATAAAGTAACCCACTGTTAGGGGAGCTTCCATACTGTAGCTAATGAGTAATAAAGTAACCCACTGTTAAGGGAGCTTCCATACTGTAGCTAATGAATAATAACGTAACCCACTGTTAAGGGAGCTTCCATACTGTAGCTAATGAATAATAAAGTAACCCACTGTTAAGGGAGCTTCCATACTGTAGCTAATGAATAATAAAGTAACCCACTGTTAAGGGAGCTTCCATACTGTAGCTAATGAGTAATAAAGTAACCCACTGTTAAGAGAGCTTCCATACTGTAGCTAATGAGTAATAAAGTAACCCACTGTTAAGGGAGCTTCCATACTGTAGCTAATGAATAATAAAGTAACCCACTGTTAAGGGATAAAGAAATAAGGTTTTCTGCAAGACTAATGAACAATTGACAGTAAACATTTTGGTTGGATAATATCCCTGTGATACCAATAATTGTTTAAAGAGGCATAATCGTCAGTGTTTAGAACTCGATTCAAATTGTTACATTGGTTGAAATTTCAACTACTGCATTATTTGTTGGCCCCTATTTCACGATACATATTAAATAAAACAACAAACATGGATAACATTTGATATAGCCCAGTATAGGTAAAGGCAATGGACTTCAGATTTTTTTTTTTACCAACAGTTGTTGGTTCGAATCCCGCCAGAACCAGCTTTCTCAAATTTTGCTTTTTCTTTTTTTGCTCATCGTAATTTTCCCTTAGATAGTTATAACGTTATGCACTACAATTTCATCTTCATACACACAATGCTATAAATGCTATGTACAAACAGACAGGGTTCTTGTGCGTTTCAGGGCTGGAAATGACGTCAAAGCTCTGCATCCCCCAATTTTACAAAGACCAGTGATGTACGAACTGAGACAAGCCTCCCTCTTTAAATCCCTTTTCTAGGCTTAAATTTAGGTTTCTCACTTGAATTATCTTTGCCAATATTTACAAATACTAATTACACCAGCTTTTAACTACCAATTCAAACGATTAGTTTTCAACACTAATTTTTCAGTTCTTAAAAGAGTTTATTTTTGAGTTGTGTCTTTGGTTACATTTTCAATCTCAGGTGTATTGACATCATATCTTGTATAAATCATACCCTGGGCAAATTTGCAACAAATGCTGTTTTATCTCAAATTCCAAGTTCCTAATCCACGCCAATGTGGGATCAATTACTTGATATGAGATACAATGCTATATGAAGTGTGAAAAACATGATTCTAAGCATCTTCAAATCTAAAAATAAAAATAAAAACAAAAATGCTGGTGCACATCAGGTATTTTGGAGATTAAGATGAGTTTGAGAGATTTCGAGAATGATTTATATTTGCATAAAAAAGCAACAATGATTGTATATTGCTGCTAAAAGTCTGCACATTTCTAACAATGATATTTCATCACATTTCATCCATGCAATTTTGATTTTCATGCCTGGATTGGTTACAATCAAGGAGATTTTTCTGTTTCTAATGTGATTTGTCCTGAAAGTTAAAAACTAGGCAGCAAAACTAAATGTATGAGTAAAACAGGAACATATAGGGTGCATATCATGCTTTGATTTATACATGCTGCCCCTTCCAGAAGTTAAATTCCCCACCTCCCCCGCCTTCAGAAGTTACTACATTAAATTCCCAACCCCCCCCCCCCTCTCCCCCCCGACAATATCAGCAGCATGGAACTGCTAAATTAATTATAAAAGATCACTGGCTCTACAAAGAATATTGAAACAATCAAATAATTTTATAAATCCTATCCCTCTAGATGCCCTTTCATTATCATTAATATGAAATTGAAATCAAATGACCAATTGAATTGAAGAACACCTCATGCAATTACCAAATAGCAATACTGCTGAAAACTTTCAACTAAATCAATCTGATGCATCAGAAACACATTTTGCAAAATGGTTTAACAGTCACCACTTTGAGGAATCAAACATTCACTTCTCCTATCACATATATACATACATACATACATACATACATACATACATACATACATACATACATACATACACCCATATATACATACATACATACATACATACATACATACATACATACATACATACACACATACATACATACACCCATACATACATACATACACACATACATACATACATACATACACCCATATATACATACATACATACATACATATATACATACATACATACATACATACATACATACATACATACATACACCCATATAGACATACATACATACATACATACATACATACATACATACATACATACATACATACATACATACATACATACATACATACATACACACACACATGCATACATTCATCAATTTCCCATTTGAGGCTTTTGCAGATACATGCAGCAAGAACTTGTAACATTTTAATAAATCTGTCTCCTTGTTAAATTAAGCGAAGCAGAATGCCTACAAAATACAGAAAACTATCCCAAATAGAAAAAAGCCTCCAAAATTGTCAAAAGCCTCCAAAATCACTATCTGACTATAAAGTGTCAGAGTAACTTCAAAATGTCAAGATTTGGTGCCTCAGGTGTATTAGTTGATGGGGTAACAAGGGGTGCAATATCTGAGGAACTTAAAGTTGTCACAGGAAAACCAATTAATGTAATCCTATGGTGGACATGGTCAAAATTGAAATACTTCAGATAGAATGACATACACAACAAAATAAATACTTTCATTTTGAGTTAAAGTCAATGAAGGAATAAATGAATACCTTTAAGAGCTGATGTATGTGTTAAAAATTAGGTGCGAAGAATCACAGTGATCACATTTGATGTTATTAGTCTTGGTGGCTGAGTGTTAGAACTATTGCAACCACTAGCATAGGTGCACTTATTGGGGGAAGAGGGAACTCGTCCCTCACTTTTGTTTTCCATATATGGTGCTTTTTTGTATCTTAGTGTGATTTTGTGACTTTGCTACCCCCTCCCCTTCTTCCTCCCTCCTATTCACGCTTGGAAGATAAATTTAATCAATTCCCTCTTTTGGTAGGCAAAACCTACCTATGACCACTAAGCCTAAACCAAAATGTACTAAGAGTGTGACAGTAAATGGAACATTTAGACTTGATTTTGATTAGATTTAAATTGATTTCAAACATGATATTAGAGAGACAACCGGTGTATCATTCCATGCATGGGAAGAAGTAGATTATTCTAGGGGTTAATACCTCCTCAGGGGTTAATACCTCCTCAGGGGATAATACCTCCTCAGGGGTTAATACCCCTCAGGGGATAATACCTCCTCAGGGGTTAATACCTCCTCAGGGCTTAATACCTCCTCAGGGGTTAATACCTCCTTAGGGGTTGATACCTCCTTAGGGGTTAATACCTCCTCAGGGGTTAATACCTCCTCAGGGGTTAATACCTCCTTAAGGGTTAATACCTCCTCAGGGGTTAATACCTCCTTAGGGGTTAATACCTCCTCAGGGGTTAATACCTCCTCAGGGGTTAATACCTCCTCAGAGGTTAATACCTCCTTAGGGGTTAATACCTCCTCAGGGGTTTATACCTCCTCAGGGATTAATACTTCCTCAGGGGTTAATACCTCCTCACGTTTTGGCTAAGTGTCTAATAAAAAGGTTTAGCTCTTCACATTAGGTAATATGAGCCTCACATGTCTACTTTGTGTAACTAACAAAAAAACCAACTTTCAAACTTTGTCAATAATACAGAGCAATTCTGTCTGATATCTCCATTACAGAGAGGGTTATTCAATTTTGACTGCAGCAGACCAGGCATATGTTGACAATCAGAGCGAGGACTTGGACCAGTTCCAACTAGTAAAATGACAATCCAAAAAAATAGGCCTTACCAAAGAAACGCAATACAACATCAAATGTTACATACACTGTAGATTAATCCTGAAGAATATGCACTCATGCATGTGGAAGTGTCTAGGGGGAGGGGTAGTAGACAGGACTCTAAGCCCCCACAAGTAGATGAGACATCGGTGACAATAGAATGGCAGAATTTAAGTTTCCTAACTTGCAGTTCATCCACTTTGGATAGCCACTTAATTTAAAAATTCAGAAATTTCCATTTGAATATAAACAAAAACGGAACCTAAAACTCCATCAACGCCGAGAATTAATACATATCAGCACATTCAATATTTGTGGAGTCTTTAGAACTTCAGAAAATGCAGACATTACATTTTCCCATAAAATTGTGTGAATTCTTTTGTTTTCAATGATTACTGATAATTTTAAACGGTCAATCAAGACTTTCTATATATATATATATATATATATATATATATATATATATATATATATATATATATATATATATATATAACCCTAAGGTGCACCATGAATAAGCCATATGATAAAGACTTGTGTAAATGACAAAAAAATGACTTGCTCAAAGTAAAACAACCCCTTAGTGACTAGATTGGTCACTACGTCCACATGACTCACTCACATGACCACAAATCCCTAAGTGCAATATCTATAAATTATTGAAAACATAGCAACTTGTGTTTCGCTGTGGGTCACAATTCAAGCGTGATTAAATGTGCATTACTGGAGCTTTATGGATTCCGCAATTAGAAGTGAGAAACCAATTAGAATTTGTGGCAGTTTTCACAAACATTTCTGATGACCATCACAATCTTAATCAAAAACAGTAAGCGGCGTTATTTTTTGTTCTTAATTTACACAAAACTTTCTCTTAGTAGCAAACTTAAGTGAAGTGAGATAATATATTTAGAATACAATATACAAAAGTTCAAGAAAGTTCAGCTAAATAACAATTTATCAAACTTTTCAGCATGTGTTCAGATCAGAGGCAGCAGAAGATTGAAAGTAGGGGGAGACACAGGATTTGAGGGGTACTTCCCAACAATCATAGTTTCAAAGCATGTGACACAGCAATATAGTTTCATATAATCAACATTTCAATGACATATAAGGTTTTGCCCTGCATGGCCTATTTTAAAGATGCCCACTAATGAAATTTGGGGTTGCTTGCATACTCTAAAAAGGCCCTATATTAAAGAGTTCGTACAAATTATCAGCTGGGAAAACAAAGGTAGGAAGAGGCGAAGGCTTTTTAAGTATAAAAAGTCCAATATTGTCCAATATGTATAGGGCTGTTGGGCCCTAACTTTGTTCTATAGGGAAATTTCAGAATAGTGTATAAGCGCAAAGCACAGAAAATTCACATTTTTAGGCTTTTCAGGGCCTAATATTTGTGCTACTTTCTTTATTTAAAAATCAGATATATATGATGAAAACAGGTTTTTAATGTTTAAAAGGGCATGTTCCTTCTCTAAAACAGCACTTGTCCTTTTGAAAGAGCATTTTACCTTCAGAAAAAAGGCATTTGTCCCTCAGAAAAAGGGCACTTTTTTGCTCTGAAAAGGGCAGTTTTTAAACTTTTGAGAAATGTGGGCCCTGTGCCCCACAAGGTTCTGCTGCTGAAGGTTCAGATCATGTACATCTGCAGAAAACACTTAGAAATAAGTTGTGGTGATGTCATACATCCTTGGAACAAGCTCATTGAAGCCTTAATAAGCTTATTTATGTCCAACTTATGTATGGAGACTGGGAAAACCTTTCACAAAACGAGCATCTTTATGAATTAGTAAATATTTGAATTGAAAGCTGGCAGCAGACACATGGAGAGCTAAGCAAGCTCTTCATCAAGGAGAACTTCTCAAATTAAAAACTTACAATTGTTCCTGCTATGCAAAATAAGAATTAAAACAACTTTGATGGGTTTCTTCTAATTACTACCTGCATGTTTTTTGACCAGAGTTTCACACGTAAATCTGAAAAAACTTGAGTATTTTGTCAAAGTATTTTGCCACAGTTAATTGATAATCAATCACATACAGCTGGTAAAATAGAGCCATCGCTTGCATTAGGAGAAAGCAATGCAAACACTACTCATGTCCTCTGATTACTTCAATATTTATTTTCAATCAAAATGGTAATCAAATTAAATTGCAGACCTTCCAAAAGTGTTCAAATATGAAATGAAGATCAAACATGAAATGACCTGCTACCGATGTTGGCTATCTTCATTGTTTGATATTGACAGCGTGCATGAAATGACCTGCTACCGATAGTGGCTATCTTCATTGTTTGATATTGACAGCGTGCATGAAATGACCTGCTACCGATAGTGGCCATCTTCATTGTTTGATATTGACAGCGTGCATGAAATGACCTGCTACCATGTTGGCTATCTTCATTGTTTGATATTGACAGCGTGCATGAAATCAGATGCAACCTTGATGTATGGTACTCAGAGAAATAGGCAGTCACAAAAGTATGGTAGGGGATCCAAATAGTGTACATAAAAGACACATGAACAGGTAGAGGGTATTTTTTCCCCACATGAAAAAGCATTACATTCTGAGTATACCAGCGGTCACAACAGCACTTATAGTATTTAAATTATGATAAATCAAAGTGTGTAAAAAATTTCAGCATGCAGTGATGATGATGAACAGGATTATAGTCAATCCTTTAATGTCAAATCCATCTTTATATTTTACCCCCAAATTCTAAATATTTTAAAGATTCTCAACTTGCATTCAGTTTATAAATCTAGGTTAAGGTTATAATAATATCCAATTTGCTGTTCATTATAGCCAACTTCTCCCATTCAAAATATAGAGGAAAAAGAATGAAAAACAGTAGGATAACAAAAGCAATTTTCTAGTTTTCTAATGCTGAAGGTCACAAATCATTCAACTATTTATGCAAGTTTTGTTGTTAAAGTGATGTTAATTGGTCAATTGTTAATCGATTATAGTGGGACATTCTGCTGTTTTCATGTTTTTTTATATAGATTTGAAACCATTTCAGCTTTCGTTGTTGCTCCTCACCTTTAAATCAAACATTTCAATCCCAGGTACTTTACGCATCTTTTCTTCAATATTTGTTGCCAGATTGATTTCAATTAAACCTTTCATATTTTGCCTTAAGTGAAAATATGATATTGGCGGAAAACCACAGTGGCCTCAAACAACAAGGAGCTAAGCAATCTCGTGCTGGATGGGTTGTCATTTCTGGATGAGACGAGGAACATGACAGTAGCTGATCATCTTGTGCACTATAATAGATGGATGGGTTGTCATTTCTGGATGAGACGAGCAACATGACAGTAGCTGATCATCTTGTGCACTATAATAGATGGATGGGTTGTCATTTCTGGATGGGTTGTCATTTCTGGATGAGACGAGCAACATGACAGTAGCTGATCATCTTGTGCACTATAATAGATGGATGGGTTGTCATTTCTGAATGAGACGAGGAACATGACAGTAGCTGATCATCTTGTGCACTATAATAGATGGATGGGTTGTCATTTCTGGATGAGACGAGCAACATGACAGTAGCTGATCATCTTGTGCACTATAATAGATGGATGGGTTGTCATTTCTGGATGAGACGAGCAACATGACAGTAGCTGATCATCTTGTGCACTATAATAGATGGATGGGTTGTCATTTCTGGATGGGACAGCAACATGACAGTAGCTGATCATCTTGTGCACTATAATAGATGGATGGGTTGTCATTTCTGGATGAGACGAGCAACATGACAGTAGCTGATCATCTTGTGCACTATAATAGATGGATGGGTTGTCATTTCTGGATGAGACAGCAACATGACAGTAGCTGATCATCTTGTGCACTATAATAGATCTATAATAGATGGATGGGTTGTCATTTCTGGATGAGACGAGCAACATGACAGTAGCTGATCATCTTGTGCACTATAATAGATGGATGGGTTGTCATTTCTGGATAGACGAGCAACATGACAGTAGCTGATCATCTTGTGCACTATAATAGATGGATGGGTTGTCATTTCTGGATGAGACAGGCAACATGACAGTAGCTGATCATCTTGTGCACTATAATAGATGGATGGGTTGTCATTTCTGGATGAGGACGAGGCAACATGACAGTAGCTGATCATCTTGTGCACTATAATAGATGGATGGGTTGTCATTTCTGGATGAGACGAGCAACATGACAGTAGCTGATCATCTTGTGCACTATAATAGATGGATGGGTTGTCATTTCTGGATGAGACGAGCAACATGACAGTAGCTGATCATCTTGTGCACTATAATAGATGGATGGGTTGTCATTTCTGGATGAGACGAGCAACATGACAGTAGCTGATCATCTTGTGCACTATAATAGATGGATGGGTTGTCATTTCTGGATGAGACGAGCAACATGCCAGTAGCTGATCATCTTGTGCACTATAATAGATGGATGGGTTGTCATTTTTCTGCTGATCATCTTGTGAGATGGATGGGTTGTCATTTCTGGAGCACGAGCAACATGACAGTAGCTGATCATCTTGTGCACTATAATAGATGGATGGGTTGTCATTCTGGATGCAGCATGCCAGTAGCTGATCATCTTGTGTGCACTATAATAGATGGATGGGTTGTCATTTCTGGATGAGACGAGCAACATGACAGTAGCTGATCATCTTGTGCACTATAATAGATGGATGGGTTGTCATTTCTGGATGAGACGAGCAACATGACAGTAGCTGATCATCTTGTGATCATCTTGTGCACTATAATAGATGGATGGGTTGTCATTTCTGGATGAGACGAGCAACATGACAGTAGCTGATCATCTTGTGCACTATAATAGATGGATGGGTTGTCATTTCTGGATGAGACGAGCAACATGACAGTAGCTGATCATCTTGTGCACTATAATAGATGGATGGGTTGTCATTTCTGGATTGCAACATGACAGTAGCTGATCATCTTGTGCACTATAATAGATGGATGGGTTGTCATTTCTGGATGAGACGAGCAACATGACAGTAGCTGATCATCTTGTGCACTATAATAGATGGATGGGTTGTCATTTCTGGATGAGCAACGACAGCAACATGACAGTAGCTGATCATCTTGTGCACTATAATAGATGGATGGGTTGTCATTTCTGGATGAGACGAGCAACATGACAGTAGCTGATCATCTTGTGCACTATAATAGATGGATGGGTTGTCATTTCTGGATGAGACGAGCAACATGACAGTAGCTGATCATCTTGTGCACTATAATAGATGGATGGGTTGTCATTTCTGGATAGCAACATGACAGTCATCATCTTGTGCACTATAATAGATGGATGGGTTGTCATTTCTGGATGAGACGAGCAACATGCCAGTAGCTGATCATCTTGTGCACTATAATAGATGGATGGGTTGTCATTTCTGGATGAGACGAGCAACATGACAGTAGCTGATCATCTTGTGCACTATAATAGATGGATGGGTTGTCATTTCTGGATGAGACGAGCAACATGACAGTAGCTGATCATCTTGTGCACTATAATAGATGGATGGGTTGTCATTTCTGGATGAGACGAGCAACATGACAGTAGCTGATCATCTTGTGCACTATAATAGATGGATGGGTTGTCATTTCTGGATGAGACGAGCAGCATGGCAGTAGCTGATCATCTTGTGCACTATAATAGATGGATGGGTTGTCATTTCTGGATGAGACGAGCAACATGGGTTGATCATTTCTATAATGATGGATGGGTTGTCATTTCTGGATGAGCAGCAGCATGACAGTAGCTGATCATCTTGTGCACTATAATAGATGGATGGGTTGTCATTTCTGGATGAGACGAGCAACATGACAGTAGCTGATCATCTTGTGCACTATAATAGATGGATGGGTTGTCATTTCTGGATGAGACGAGCAACATGACAGTAGCTGATCATGCACTATAATAGATGGATGGGTTGTCATTTCTGGATGAGACGAGCAACATGACAGTAGCTGATCATCTTGTGCACTATAATAGATGGATGGGTTGGTTGATGAGACGAGCAACATGACAGTAGCTGATCATCTTGTGCACTATAATAGATGGATGGGTTGTCATTTCTGGATGAGACGAGCAACATGACAGTAGCTGATCATCTTGTGCACTATAATAGATGGATGGGTTGTCATTTCTGGATGAGACGAGCAACATGACAGTAGCTGATCATCTTGTGCACTATAATAGATGGATGGGTTGTCATTTCTGGATGAGACAGAGCAACATGACAGAAGCTGATCATCTTGTGCACTATAATAGATGGATGGGTTGTCATTTCTGGATGAGACGAGCAACATGACAGTAGCTGATCATCTTGTGCACTATAATAGATGGATGGGTTGTCATTTCTGGATGAGACGAGCAACATGACAGTAGCTGATCATGTTGTGCACTATAATAGATGGATGGGTTGTCATTTCTGGATGAGACGAGCAACATGACAGTAGCTGATCATCTTGTGCACTATAATAGATGGATGGGTTGTCATTTCTGGATGAGACGAGCAACATGCCAGTAGCTGATCATCTTGTGCACTATAATAGATGGATGGGTTGTCATTTCTGGATGAGACGAGCAACATGCCAGTAGCTGATCATCTTGTGCACTATAATAGATGGATGGGTTGTCATTTCTGGATGAGACGAGCAACATGACAGTAGCTGATCATCTTGTGCACTATAATAGATGGTTTGTTGATGTTTAAGTGCGACAGTCAAATGTGCACTAAAGAAAAACCTTCCTTTTGTTTTATGATTCTGTATTTAACATGTAGAAATAGTGAATACATACAGATCTTGTTTTATAATGAATGGTTTATGGTCAATATAAGTAAAATGGTTTAAAATAACAAAACCATCAAAAAAGCAACATACCATCAAAATCTTAACCGAAAAGAAGTTTTATTGGAGTCTAGAAATAAATCCAGTGCGTGTCTTGTATAAGCTAAATATACACTAACAATCATACAACTGCAGCCTCTCTGGATTTGAATATTCATAGATTTGCTGCACTGCCAATCATGCACATCGGCCTCTGTGTAAGTATTATCGGGCAGTTGTAAGGACTTAACAAATCCACGGGAAGTTTATTTCGTTACTATTTTTTTTTTTTTTTGTAAATGTGGTCACCCAATAAACTTCCCTTGAAGTTGGTGTCTTTTCATGGATGGAACGCATTTCAATGGTTATTTGGTAATAATTCAGCAAGGAGTTCTTACGTAGAGTCTTAGGATATGATATTTTGAAAAGGGGTTTATTATTACACTATAGCATTACAGTCCAATACTCATACATTACTACAGTATTAGCCAGTAGCCACAACCTCCTAGGCATAGGATACTTTATCAGCTTTAAGTTTAACATTGTCATTATTGTACATACCATACGAAGGCCTAACGTGTGCAGAAGTTACACACACACACACAATGAACATTCAAGAGCACTCGGAGAGTGACCACTGAGATTTTATTGAGATTAAATCCATGAAAAAAATGCATTGCGAGCTTTGATTGGATGTGGTCGAAATGCCACGAAATGCCCACAAATGTGACAAAAAAGCTTTCAGTTGTGAACGTCTTTAAAATGACCATTTTATAGATTTATGAATTTTTAGGTCTTAATCTGAACATTTTTATGCAAACGTTTTATAAAAAAAGCTCTCTATATGTCTGCCGCAATTGAATGAAGCGTGAACGGTAGTAGCTACTTTACTCTTTCCAAAGTTGTTCATTAATCATGAAGATATTAAAATTGTACCAACTTTGACTTGCAAAAATGGTACTGTGACGGTTCTTCAAACAGTGGTTATTATAGCCAAACATACAGTACAGTACCTCCACCATATATATATATAACCCATCTTCCAAATCACATCACAATAAATTTGTCAGAATATGCAATTTAGGGGAGAAAGAAACTCCTGTCAAATGACCACAAAGAACGGGTTAATCCTCCTTGCCTTACACCCATGCATGCACTAGTACACCTGCACTACAAGGGAAATCCCCTAGCTTTCACTACACAGTGGCAATGAAGGCAAGGGATATCCTCACTTCCATTGGGGCAAGAGGCCTTCAAGGACATTTCCTGTTTTTTGCAATAAACTTTTAAGTTAATTCCCTCAGACTACGTAGAAAAACAAGTTGTGATTATAAAACCTATTTCTGCTATGGATGTCTTAGTTTCCCTCCTGGCAACTCTTAAGTTGTGGAACAAAAACTATTCCACACATTGTGCATAGTGATCGAGCTCCTTTATTTGGAGAAGGTGATAATGAGGAGGGGGATCTTTTAAGCTACATAATGAAAAGCTTCATGCAGATAGTATGGCCAACTTTGATTTATCATTATATATAAAATCAAATTAAATTTGGATGGGGGAGCTAGAATTGTAGAATATTACAGGAAGAGAGACTAAAACTAGGACTTAATCTTTAACCAAAATCCACTGAATAATATACTAGCATTTCACATATTTCCCCCCAATTATTTTTCATCATACAACAATACTTGGATATCTGCTGAAATTTGGTGAAGGGGCTTGTCCTGTCCTCTCATGACCCTTATAATACTGCATTGTTAACAACAAGCTTAATATCAATGTACTGAAAATATTACATGCATGCAAACTACATTCAACAACAGGGGCTTGAGAAGTTAAGTGCCAGATGGGTAAAATACTAAACAGAAATGAAGATTTGCAGGTTACTGAAACAATTTTGAAATTAAAAAAGGAGGAAAATTACTCTGTAAATCATTTACTATCATTTTTCACTGCTTTTTAGCAATTATTACTATATTCTATATTATTATTACTACTGCATATTATTATTACTATATTACATATTCTATAAGGATACACATACATCTCCTTTGATGGCAATTGTGAATGCTAATTTTTGTTGAGAGGCTATTAACCGCTGTAACACCTACCCCCATCCTCCATTCCCCCCTCCCCCATAAGCCCATTCTAATTACTCTTTAAAAATTTGCATTTTGATTATGGTATGATTTTGATTTGAGTACATAATGTGCATGAATTTTTAGTCGTGCATGATTATGTATTGTGTGTATGGTGAACATAGCTCTCTAGGCCTATCATTTTATGGTAAGCGGCAAAAATAATTTTCCCTAAACAAAATTTGCCCATTTTTGCATTATTTTGATTCAATTTTGGTGCAAAAATTGATAAACTACCATTAAATTATGATCCTTGGGGGTAATTTTTCCCCTTCCCTCTGTTCCATGCACTTAATGAGGGTAGATATACAGTTCTGAATGATGCATGCATATGATAATTACTACTTGTGTGTTAGTTGACTTGAGGTGGGAATGGTAAGGCAAATGTATTACACAAAATAAGTTATAATATTTTTGCAAAATTTTGTCTGATTTCCATTACATTTTGGTTCAAAATGGGCAATATTTGCTGCTGACCCCAATTTGAGCCCATTTTCACTGCTTTTTTGGTCTGAACATGTAGTTTTCCAAAATTGTAATCATTTTCAGAATTGTGTTTAGGAGTCATTTGCCCCTTCCTTATGATGATGATAGTAAGATACAGTCTGATTGATGTATGGCATAGGATATTCATGACTGTGTATAAGTTGAGGGGTGAGGGAAGGTGAGTTAGGTGTAAAGTATTATTTAAAAAAAATTATTGCTATTTTTGCAAAATTTGCACAATTTTCATTCAAATTATACTGATAAGCTTTGTTTTCCCTTTTTACACAATTAAGGCCCTCTTAAATGCCCTTTTTGCCATATTTCCCTCAATTTTGCTAAAAATGATCTAATAATTTTCTCTTAATTTTCCCATTCTTTTTTATATTCAGGGATTCATCCCCCCTTCATATAGCGTATGAGGGTTCCCCCCTCATGTAATGTATAAGTGTGCACCTCTCATGTAACGTATGAGGGTGCCCTCCCCCCTCATGTAACGTATAAGTGTACACCTCTCATGTAACGTATGAGGGTGCCCTCCCCCCTCATGTAACGTATAAGTGGCCACCTCTCACGCAACGTATGAGGGTGTCCCCCTCCTGTAACATATGAAGGTGCCCTCCCCTTCATGTAACGTATAAGTGTGCACCTCTCATGTAACGTATGAGGGTGCCCTCCCCCCTCATGTAACGTATGAGGGTGGATGTTTTGCAAGATATCTGATGATATATAGTATCTAAGAGTTACTCATGAATAAGTTGACATATTTGTTATTGGTACCGTTTTACCACACTTACTTCTATATGTGTAAGGTTAGTCAACAGCATACCATATTAGTTCTTATGGGTGAAATGAACATGGAACTTTGCTAGATTACTTTGCACTTCACAATAAATGGTCGGCTGTGCTCTATTTAATTTCTATCCACAAAACTAAGCTACTCTGTTTGCCATGAATGCATGCTATACTGGAATAGTACCCGTAGGTACAATTCAAATGGTCGTCTATGTTTTTATAATTACTATCAAGTATTCCAACCTCTGTTATTTTAAGTTCCAACATACTTCATTTTTCTTCCTTTATCTAATATCGGAAAATTGTTGCATTTTTTAAACTGCATTATGACCAGTTGTCAAAGAAGAAATATATTTTTTTTTAACCAAATTATGAGATTAAGAAATATTTTTGTATAACTGGCAAATTACTACTTTTGTAATCAACGTAAGAATTTTTTTCTTTCTGTGCAACTGGTGAGTGATATGCATTGAATGATTTTCCTCAAATTGTTATCTATTGAATTTTTCAAATATTCTTTCACCTATTTTGTCTCCCAAAGAGATAAAATGTCATCTCAGATAACTACTTGGTATAACTAACTACTTGGTATAACTAACTACTTGGTATAGCAAACTACTTAGTATAACTAACTACTTGGTATAACTAACTACTTGGTATAACTATTGCTGTTGGATTACTTGTTAGCTCAGATAACTGTTTGGTATAACTATTGTTGTTGGATTACTTGTTAGCTCTCCATGAGGGTCAAAAACCTTTGCTGAATATTTATTTATGAGTCTCTGGAAAATTGCATCCTCCCTTTTCGGTCTAGTGCACCTTTAACTTACTCTTTAACTGTTTCCGTTTATTTTCAATCAAATGATCAAATTACATTTGCCACAGTAAAATACTATAGCAAGATAAATATATAACAATGGTTTTGTTGATTTTGTAATGTTACTGCTGATTGATGAGGAATTGCTTAAAAATTCTTTTTCACAATTAATTTACTTAAATTTATAACAGAGAATTCAAATGTTATAATATTAGAAAAAACCCGGACTCTTCAATTAACAAAGAACTACATGAAGGAAGGATCAAAGATTTAAAATTTCAACATAAATTTGTTAAGCTAAAAAGTGCAAAATGATTCTATGATTATGAAGGGCAAAATGGAATTATATAGATGACAAAAATTAAGATGCACATACATTACCAAAAAGATCCAACTGTCCGAACAAAATGCAGATATATTATCAGAAAATTTCACAATTCAAAATTCATATACATGCAGAGTGGAGACATATAATCCACTGGTCAAGCAATGAAACAAGACCTAAAGATTCAATGCAAGCAAGCTCATCTTACGTCAACAAGAACATGGAATAAATCATTCACCAATCTTATTCCAATAAGGATATATGCATTTTCAAAGATGTCAGATTTGATCAGTAGAAATGACTAAAATGAGACTAGGTGTGACCTCACATCCTCACATTCCTCAATAGTTCTTGTGTGTTTTATTGCATTTTCCCATCAATTTGTTGCTTACACAAAGTGAAGCAGAATCTAGTGGAATAACTATTATCTACCACCTGAAGAGATTGAGAAAAATATACATATAAATTGATGAAAGTGCATATGTGATGTCACTCTTCCATGGTAAACTTTCTACACCAGTCATTTCCCTACAAATTTCTTACAATTTCAAAATTCTATATTCCTAGAATTGAAGAAAATAATCCCTATACAATTATGTATTTCTATCATACAAGCAGTGGCAGTTTCAATATTTAAAGGAAGGGGGTGTGGACAAATCTAGACAGTTGTGTAGCCTGCCATATAGGCTTTATATAAGGCTTCATTTTCTAGGGGACATATTGATATTCCTCCAACAAAATTATTACTTCCCCCTACCATGGACCGCCTATGCATACAAGGCAGACATGTCTGACCACTGATCGAATCCCTTAACCACTATTAATCTACAATTTTCCAAACACCAAATAATGATAATAAAGCAAAAAGCAGTTTTCTGCTTTGCATGAAATAATGTTATATCTTCTTCTATAAAACATTAATGTCTGTCTGGAGGCACAAATTCAAATTCTTTTCTTAATTTCATCTTCAAAAAATTAATTATTTTCAACATTTTAATATCAGAAATAAGTAAACATCACATGAGTATGAAGAAATATAAGCTTCTCAACAGCACTCAATCACCTATGGCACAAAAGAGACACACAGTCACAAGGGTCCCACACACCAACTTGATTACCTATGGCACAAACGAGACACACAGTCACAAGGGTCCCACACACCAACTTGATCACCTATGGCACAAATGAGACACAGTCACAAGGGTCCCACACACCAACTTGATTACCTATGGCACAAAAGAGACACACCGTCACAAGGGTCCTACACACCAACTTGATTACCTATGGCACAAAAGAGACACAGTAACAAGGGTCCCACACACCAACTTGATTACCTATGGCACAAAAGAGACACACAGTCACAAGGGTCCCACACACCAACTTGATTACCTATGGCACAAAAGAGACACACAGTCACAAGGGTCCCACACACCAACTTGATTACCTATGGCACAAAAGAGACACACAGTCACAAGGGTCCCACACACCAACTTGATTACCTATGGCACAAAAGAGACACACAGTCACAAGGGTCCCACACACCAACTTGATTACCTATGGCACAAAAGAGACACAGTCACAAGGGTCCCACACACCAACTTGATTACCTATGGCACAAAAGAGACACACAGTCACAAGGGTTCCACACACCAACTTGATTACCTATGGCACAAAAGAGACACAGTCACAAGGGTCCCACACACCAACTTGATTACCTATGGCACAAAAGAGACACACCGTCACAAGGGTCTTACACACCAACTTGATTACCTATGGCACAAAAGAGACACACAGTCACAAGGGTTCCACACACCAACTTGATTACCTATGGCACAAAAGAGACACACAGTCACAAGGGTCCCACACACCAACTTGATTACCTATGGCACAAAAGAGACACACAGTCACAAGGGTTCCACACAACAACTTGATTACCTATGGCACAAAAGAGACACAGTCACAAGGGTCCCACACACCAACTTGATTACCTATGGCACAAAAGAGACACACAGTCACAAAGGTTCCACACACCAACTTGATTACCTATGGCACAAAAGAGACACACAGTCACAAGGGTTCCACACACCAACTTGATTACCTATGGCACAAAAGAGACACAGTCACAAGGGTCCCACATACCAACTTGATTACCTATGGCACAAAAGAGACACACAGTCACAAGGGTCCCACACACCAACTTGATTACCTATGGCACAAAAGAGACACACAGTCACAAGGGTTCCACACACCAACTTGATTACCTATGGCACAAAAGAGACACACAGTCACAAGGGTCCCACACACCATAGCCCCCACAAAATTTCAAAAACATTCACAAATTTTACAATGCAAATTGTGAGCTTGCAGCTCTTGAGAAGTCATCATTGACCTAACATTGATGAAAGTTCCATGCATTAACTTCCCACAAAAGATACCCCTGTAGATATATTTTTCCAGTACTGTATAGGAGGGGCCAATTCATGCCACTAAGTAGGTGTAATTTGTCAACATATATTACACTGCAAGAGGTATCATCTTGGAGTGAAGATTCTAACGAATTGTGTATTTGCACTACGCACAGCACCAAGGCATTCTGTAAGTCTCAACTTACATGAAATGAAACCTCAGCCTCAAGCATGCAGGGAGAAAATACGAACTGAATTCACATTTTAAGCCATTGACAATCAGCCCTACTTTATGTAGCAAAAACAGCATAGCACTAAATCTTGCTGCATGTGAATGGTATTAATTGAGTGTTACTGATATAATACATATAGATCACATTCAGTAGAGAGACACATCCATAGATAGCACAGTAAGAGGAAAAAACTAAACTGTTTAAAGTGAAGTTGAGAAAGTCTGGAAACAGTATAGGTGCAAGGGGTGTAAGTGCAAGGGGTGTAAGTGCGAGGGTTGTAAGTACAAGGGGTGTAAGTGCAAGGGGTGTAAGTGCAAAGGGGTGTAAGTACAAGGGATGTAAGTGCAAGGGGTGTAAGTGCAAGAGGTGTAAGTGCAAGGGGTGTAAGTGCAAGGGGTGTAAGTTCAAGGGGTATAAGTACAAGGGGTGTAAGTGCAAGGGGTGTAAGTGGGTGAATGAGGTTGAAGGGGGGAGGGGGAACCAAAATGTTGAACATAATGCATAATGTTTGGTTGCAATGACAATGGGACCTGGGTGAGAGATGATTATGCAATAAATCGAAGAAAACAACAAATTATTTTATACCATGTTTTGGATGTTTGTGAAACTGATTCTATGACATCAAATACACTGTACTGTATTAAACAATGAACATCATTTGAGTTTGTATACAAAGCATATTTAAGCCTACTTCACATTATTTTTGTCGACCTTGTCTTTTTTCTACCTACAACATTCATATTTGCAGCCTAAAACAACTCTTCTTTCTATACATAAAATTGGCGCACTTTCTTGAGTTTTACGATGAATTGATATATTTGATTATTAAAATTAATACACAATCTTTCCAAGTGTTGACACCCCTAGGCAATGACGTAGCCCGGATTTCCATATCAAGGGAGCAAGTAACGGAAATAAAATAACAGGATACAAAATATGGCCCCTTCCAATGACGGTACTAATTTTGAACCGATGAATATGTAATATTGAGGAATATTGGTGGGGCCATCTGCCCACCCTTTGACTACGCCACTGCCCCCAGGTCTTACATTATTTTGGTTAATCAAATAAAATTCATTCGACATATTTTCAGCATGAATGACAGACAAAGACTGGAATTTTCTCATCAAAAAATATATTAACATTATGTGGAGAGAAGATTAACATTATGTGGGGAGAAGGTTAACATTATGTGGGGAGAAGGTTAACATTATGTGGGGAGAAGGTTAACATTATGTGGGAGAAGGTTAACATTATGTGGGGAGACGGTTAACATTATGTGGGTAGAAGGTTAACATTATGTGGGGAGAAGGTTAAGATTATGTGGGGAGAAGGTTAAGATTATGTGGGGAGAAGGTTAACATTATGTTGAGAGAAGGTTAACATCATGTGAGGAGGTTAACTTTATGTGGGGAGAAGGTTAACATTATGTGGGGAGAAGGTTAACATTATGTGGGGAGAAGATTAACATTCCAATCATACTCAAAATCTAAATAACATAACTCTTTCACATATATTACCACCATTTACCACCCTTTCACATTTTAGCTATCTTTCACATCTTGGCCACCCTTTCACTTTTAAGCTTCCTTTTCCATTCAATCACCCTTTTCTATTCAATCACCCTTTTCCATTCAATCACCCTTTTCCATTCAATCACCCCTTCACATTTTAGCCACCTTTCACCCTTAATTGTCCTTTCATATTTTACCACACTTCACAATTTAATCCCCTTTCACATCTTGGTCGCCATTTCACTTTTAAGCACCCTTTCAGATTTCAAGCACCGTTCACATCTTAGCCACCTTCTTGATGCCCTTTCATATTTTAATACCCTTTTTAGAATTAAAGACCTTTCACATTTTAATCTCTCTTTTACATCTTGACAATGGTGGCAGAATAGGGGGCTTAGCCCCTTAACAAAAACAGTGTGGGATTAAACCATTTCTCCCAAACACTTAATTATGTTGGGTGTATATCACCACATCCATGCAGATTTCCAATCTGGTTGAAGCATTCAACTGTGCTTTAAGGCATGATTTTAACCAGAGGCGGGGTGTGTCATGTTTATTTGGGAGGGGGGAGCAAACTACCAGGTTCATACTTTGTTTAACAACTTTATACACCCATTACTAAAAAGTGATACAACATTTTTTTCTTCAAAATTTGATAGTCTTGGGGGGGGGGGGGACTCTTTTCTTTTTTTTTAATTGAGGGGCTAGTAACACTAATGCAAATTATTGAGGGGGGGCAATTTATGCTCTGCCACTGATTTTAACCACAGGAAAGCCTAAAAATGCAGGGCTTCCGGGAACCCCTATGCCTAAACCCTTGGCTCCAGCAAAATATATTGATCATTTCAGCCTCTCAATATTTAACTGCCAACACTAAAACATTGCTTGGGGCAAGAATAATTTCTCATGTCCTAAATCAGAACAGTGTACACATAACACAAACATTTCTCAAAAATATTGGAGATTTGACTCTTCCCAAATCCAATCTCATTTTCTGTCATAAAATTACCAATAAACCAGGCAGTGTTCTACCCTTCCTCTCACTCCAAACAGGTCAGTATTATATGATTTAGGAGACATTGAAGTAAAGTTTGTGTATGGTTCATAGTTGCACATGAAAACCAACTGGAAACATATATCTCACTGCCATTGTATTAAACATAAAACAATTGCGTGCATGTATTATAATCTCTGTGAGTATTCCAAGGATTGATTTAGTACTTTAGATGCACCAGAAAAACATTTTTCATATTTAATTAAAGATTCTTTCACTGTCAGCAGAGGGATTTACCGTGACATATACATGTGGGAGACATTGAATGCTATAATCCATTTGATGTACAAACTTAAGTGCAATGCCCAGTAAGGTCTCTTCTACAGGGACGAATATGTCAACACAAAAATCTCAGAATTCCATAAAGTAAATATTCCACAAATAGGAATATTGAAATAAGTTTTGGCTGAATTGTGCTAGAGTGTTCAAGACTGTTTAACAGTCTTCAACACTGTTTAGCAGAGTGTTCAAGACTGTTTAGCAGAGTGTTCAACACTGTTTAGCAGAGTGTTCAACACTCTTTAGCAGAGTGTTCAACACTCTTTAGCAGAGTGTTCAACACTTTTGGGTAGAATCTTAACCTTAATCTTAATCTTAACCGAGGTAAATTAAATTCAAATCTTGTGTTTTGATTGGTCGAAACACAATTGTACAGTGTGCACTTACATTGATATGCCAATCAGTATCGTTTTAGAATCAATTGTACACCGCCACATTTTAATCACGATAGATGGCCTATAATCTACCAGATGGCGAGTTATTCAGCATTTTTAATCCACCAAATTCAATTAAAACAATTTGGGACCAAACCAAAATCATATAGTGGTGAATTTAGTATCATTTGAAAATACTCTTTTTTTGTGGATTTATATTGAATTTGATTGCATAAGTTAAAGGTCAAAATGCAGAGTTTTCATTTTTTGTATAAAAATCAACAAAACAATTTTTCATAAAAATTAAAACAACACTTACAAAAATAATTTTTAGCTTTGGTTAAAATGAACTCCTAACAGTGAAAAATAAAGAGAATTTTCTCAAATGTTCTTAAACTGCCTTCTGTGTTTTTGGACACCCTTGGGGATTCCCTTAAAGGACAAATTTCCATATTTACACTATGACAAGCTATGTTTATTATTAGAGTCAATCAATATTTCTAAGACTGATATTTATCAGGATTGAGTTAGGGATATTGGACACCAGCCTAAACACACACTCACCCTTCCCCATATCTGCAAAATTATATCATACAAATAGAGGAATTAAAAATCATCATTAGGCCCTATGCACCACCACCCCTAGGCCCTATGCACCACCACCCCTAGGCCCTATGCACCACCACCCCTAGGCCCTATGCACCACCACCCCTAGGCCCTATGCACCACCACCCCTAGGCCCTATGCACCACCACCCCTAGGCCATATGCACCACCACCCCTAGGCCCTATGCACCACCACCCCTAGGCCCTATGCACCACCACCCCTAGGCCCTATGCACCACCACCCCTAGGCCCTATGCACCACCACCCCTAGGCCCTATGCACCACCACCCCTAGGCCCTATGTACCACCACCCCTTCCCCTCACCCTTACTATCAGTATCAAAGTCTTGCAATCTGACAATTACATAATTACACCTACATATAATATAGACTTTCAGCAATGTTGTTTTCATACACTTTATCACACTAAAAGTAACATTATTTTACAAAAAATAAAACTGGATTCCCAACAACCTCATTACTCTTCAGCTGATGATATAAACTCATCTAATAATGTTGGGATGATCAAAGAATGGGGCCAGTTTTTACAAAGAGAAACTGTGGAATGGACAAACAGTTTTGAGTTAATTTCTGTAATATTTGAAAATATCTCCTGCATCTACAGAGATAAGTGTCTACATCAGTGAAACACAACTCCTTGCTTTGAACTGACAACCACTGAAAGGCCTCCATGTTTCATTGCTTGAAACTGACAACCACTGAAAGGCCTCCATGTGTCATTGCTTTAAACTGACAACCACTGAAAGGCCTCCATGTTTCATTGCTTGAAACTGACAACCACTGAAAGACCTCCATGTTTCATTGCTTTAAACTGACAACCACTGAAAAGCCTCCATGTTTTATTATCCAAAGAAACTGTAAGAACATTATCCACATTTATCCAAGGGTATGAATTTTAATCAAAGTCAACATTCCTAGAGAGAAATTTTACAATGAGAATTATCCAGCAAAGATCTTTACTATGAAAGACATTATTTGTCATTTAATTTCTACAGTTTAAAGGGGCCTACTGAAAGGGGGAAAGTAAAGAGTGATTGCATAGGAGGCACATAGCTTTAACAGGAAAGGGAAGAGGAAGGGATTGGGAGGGGAGGGGAAGGGGAGGGGTGACTAGATTAGACTGAAAATAAAGTCAAAGTGCAAAATATCAATATTTGTATAAGTTTGTTAACAGTAGGTATCATGTTGTTTAGAGGCACTCAATTACCCAGGTCAATAGTGCCAAAGAGCTTTTAACTCCAGGTGCAAATGGAATAATAACAAAATTACATGGTGAAATGCTCTAGAACTTTAGTCAATATGGATATGAAGCGGGAGCCTAGCTGAACTGCAAGATTTCTTGACACCAATTGAGTTCACCCAGGAATTAGGTGTGTGTGTATGGGAGGGAAGGGGGGGGGGGGTATCTGTCTGGATAATTTGGAAAGTAACAAGCAGATACATAGGGGTGTCTTCTGCCAGAATTTTCTGGTAGTATTTACTTAACGAAACAATTCAAAACTTTGCAAATGTCTTCCTTTTCCACCACAGAATATATACTGCTACATCAAACTCCTTAGACTTTATGGATATTCTAAAGTAATTGTTGGTAAACTGCTTTCAAGAGGGCTGTCACCCATAAAACGGCAAAAGGTGTGTCAAATGGTCAGTATCGCCGACAGGAAGATTATTGCCTCTCGAGCCCTGGAGGGTTCAGTTCATGAGGTCCAGAAAAAATGAAGAAAATGAACAACTGCATTCAAACAGGGAGTCCCCGATAATTGGCGAAAACAGGTCCATGACAACGGCACCAACATTGTAAAATTGGAACAAAAATAGGTAATGACTTTTATTTTTCTGCTCTTCAGAATTCTATGCTGTGCAGGGGGCGGAGATTTTCAGTTTGCCCCCTGGGCCCCGCATTCCTCTTCATGGCCTTGCAAATGGTAGTCGGATAACATCTGACTGTAGTATACGCTATAGCCACTACAATGCTGCTATACAGTCAGAAAATGCTATATATTTGGCTTATCATAAAAGCGTAGATGAATTTCAACTTCGCGCTAGAATAACTAGGCCTTTTCGCGATGATCTCAGGTCAACTTTTGACAATGCCTTTTATCGTCATGAAACACTTTTACGTAATACTAATTAAATATATATATGTATGTATGTATGTATGTATGCATGCTGTATGTATGTATGTATGTATGTATGCATGCTGTATGTATGTATGTATGTATGTATGTATGTATGCATGCTGTATGTATGTGTGTATGTATGTATGCATGCTGTATGTATGTATGTATGCATGCTGTATGTATGTATGTATGTATGTATGCATGCTGTATGTATGTATGTATGTATGTATGCATGCTGTATGTATGTATGTATGTATGTATATGCTGTATGTATGTATGTATATATATATATATATATATATATATATATATATATATATATATATATATATATATATATATATATATATATATATATATATATATATATATATATATATATATATATATATATATACTATATTGAGCCATTCACTTACGTGTTTGGGTTTAATGAAGAAAACTGTAAAAAGTTGCATTATGGGAAAGCCTTAGCTACTGACTTATTTTTCAAACAACGCCTTAAGTGGGTGGATGTATCTAATTAGTTGAAAACTTGTTAAACAATAGAGCAACGGTGAAGTCAACGTGCGTATAGCATTAAATCAAAAACTATGCACATCTGCTAACAAACATTTTCAAAAAATGCCAGTACACTGGTGATACGTGCACTAATTATGTATGTGTTTCAAAAAGTGAGGGAAGTACAAAGTGGGCAGAATGTCATTTCTTCTGTAATTTAGGTGTTTTTTATGTACAAACTGTTCATCATTTCATTTGTAACTTAGTTTGAAAGATACTTTAAAGTTTCAAGATGTTAAGAAAATCAAAATCAAAGCTCTTAAGTACTTTTGTCAGTTTTGAGAAGGGTTTTCATTTCATGATTATATTATTTGTTGTTGTCTGAGTGGTTTTCAACATTATGAGTGTATTGTACATTGTCTCACTCAGTTTGCAAGTATTGCCTTGCAAGTAGTGCCTACTGAGTGAGGTGTTTATCTCACTATGGTTAACATACATGCTGGCGACGTTGGCATCATGTTTGGTTGGCAAGTGTGCATAATAGACCAATGTTGGACCAAAATAGTAATGTGCTGGGCCAACGGCAGCCAGCCCTCAAGCAGCCAACCCTCAACATTATTTCGACCAATTAGGACCAACGTAATCATTCCTCATTTTTGAATTTGTACACGTTATTTAGTATTTTCCTATTTATCGTAAAGTTCGTAATCGTTAAAACACATATAATGCTTATTTAACGTAGGCTACACTTGACGTAAATAACGGTAGCAATACTCAAGAGGTCAAAACATTAACATCTTGTCCGTGATGTATACTCATCCACTGCTCCTACATTTAATTGGTAAGACTTCCTTGAACATATCAGAACTGTTTTAAATACGGGTAATATATATACAACATTAAAGGTATCTCAGATTTATGCCCCGCCGTAAGCTAGATTAAAATTTTTAGAGAAAGGCAAATTGGTAAGTAACCGCGACAATTCTCAACAAACAAA
Organism: Chiridota heheva; assembly: GCA_020152595.1. Taxonomy (NCBI): domain Eukaryota; kingdom Metazoa; phylum Echinodermata; class Holothuroidea; order Apodida; family Chiridotidae; genus Chiridota; species Chiridota heheva. The sequence goes on from JAIGNY010001069.1 coordinate 1,245,778, forward strand.
TTAGCTGTTGACATAAAATGTATGATGTAATGTAAAATAATCGAGTAGAGACATCAGGGAGTTTCTCCCACACAAGAAAGTACACATGTAATGTACAGCTAGCTTTGATGGGCTGCTTTTAAATATTCTAGTTGGCAGGCAAACATGATTAGGGGCAAAATACAAACATCTTTTTAATATACATATAATTCAATACAAAAACAATGATTAGCAAATCTTTGGGGGGAGGGGCGGGAAAGTGCACCCCTTGCCCCTACTAGTACATAGTATGGTAAACCACCCATGACCATGTGATTTGACGTGTGATAATTCAACATATATTTAGTATCAAGGCTACCCTGGGTTAAAGCAATCTAGAAAGAGACATCCCCCTCCCCTCTCACTGGCCTGTACAGAGCAGTCATCTTTTTTTCTTTGTGCAAAATTTACACCAACTGACAAACCATTGAAAGACTCCTGTCAGAAGATATTTATAATGTAAGCTGCCAGACATGAGTCACCATGGTTAAGCTGTAAATGTATATAAACATGTAGAGATAGCCACATGAAAGAGCATTAAATTCACAGTAAACAGTCTTTAAATCGTCAAAACAGCACTTATAGATTTTTAGTTATGGAAAAATAATTTGTAAAATATTTTATTATGTACAAAAGTGATATCAGGAACACAGCTAAAATTCTGTAATGTAAATCTTTATATTTCTTTCCCAAATTTTGTTAAAGGTTGTCAAATTGTGACTACTGATAAATCTGGGTGAAGGTTATAATAATAATATTGAATTTTCTATTCACTATAGCCAACTTCTCCCATTCAAATTTGGCAGGACTGAAAAACAATTAAGTTCATTCAATTTTCTAGTTGTCCAGTTGTGAGATCACAAAATATTGCACATCTTATGCTAATGAGGTATCTCAATTTTACAATGCTGTAGAATGGACAATTTCTAAGCGGTTTTGATTGGACTGTTTGCTGTTTTCATGGTTTTGAGTAATTCAAACCTTTTAAACTAATTTTGCTATTAAAAACTGTCGATACCTCCTAATAAACCATGATGAAGCTACAATCACAACCATCAAGGTTTACGGATATCACACAATAACAATTTCTGGAATATTTCAGAATAGTAAATAATTTTTATTCTCATTTTGATGGAAAGTTGCATAAGGAAATCAAAATCTGACATATACTTAAGTCATGAAATTCTGTTCATGTATTTTTTAACTAAGAGCCTTATAGCCATAACATCCTGCAGTAAGCTGATTTATGCATTAATTCAAAGAAAATTAATCTTTACGAATGCATTACATAATTTTGTATCCTTCATAATGCAGGTTGCATGTACCTAGATATAACTCCAGGGTTTAAATAACAGACTTCAAAGAACACTTTTGATTCAATTAGTTAAATTATTTCTTGGATATAGCTAACAAACACCTATGCCAAAATTACAAATAGAAATAAGATATCCTTTTACATTTTCCACAACAAAAATTGAAGTATACCACAACTTCCACAAGAATGTGAAAACAAAAGATTTGAATAATTACAGGTAAATATTCACTCCACCACAAAATTATCCAATTTTTTCCACAGGTAAAAACTTTCCATTCATGTCATGAGTAAACAATATCAATTAAGAAAATGTTATCCCAGGCACAGGTACAAAGTGTAACTCACAGCCAACATAAATTATCCTCCCAAATATAACAACAAAACAGTGATTGTGAAAATGGTGAAAAATCTACAAACTTCATCAAAACTCTCGCACAGCCGTATCCTACAGTAGTCTTAATTGCATGCACTCACATTTACTATGTGGGCAACACTTCACGTAGCGCTCCTGAGCACTGACTCTCTGCTACATTTACTATGTGGGCAACACTTCACGTAGCGCTCCTGAGCACTGACTCTCTGCTAGGATATTATCCGTATCCTACAGTAGTCTTAATTGCATGCACTCACATTTACTATGTGGGCAACACTTCACGTAGCGCTCCTGAGCACTCACTATCTGCTATGATATTTTTTTCCGTTTCTCTTTTCCTCTAAATTGATTGGCAGCGGAGCGCACAGTTGGTTGGAGTATGTATATTGACAAGGAGAGCACAAACTTGCCTGCATGCAGCAATTCTTCTAAACAAATATATCCACAAGAGTTTGAGGAAATGAGGCAAAGAGCGACGAGTGTCGGGAATAGCAGAAATCATTCAAAATAGACCAAACTTATAAATACAACTTCATTTCTTCGCTGGGAGGTGATTTGGTTTTGGTATAAAAGATGAACAGATGTATTTTTCATTGCACAAATCTTACTCAGCTTGGCAGAAGATCAATGGGGATATATAATAGTATGCGACAGATGGATAAAATATAAACTGTATCAACATTAAGTACAGTACATGCCATGTAACATTAAGTACATGTAACATCCGAGTGCACAGACTGCAGTTTTTATTTAGCTGTAAAACTTTTTGGGGTTATTTCAAGTTGTTTCTTACAAGCTCTCATGTCCCAATGTTACTATTCATTGAACATGAATAACATGAAGAAAGATGTTTATCTTAAAGGTGGATGACACATAAGTCTTCTTGGTGAACATTTTAAATATTCATTGACCTGTTTTGACTCTCAAAGTGATCAAATGTTATTGTTGATGAATCTCGGATAATTATACTTGGTTTCAATATTAGTGTTGCTCTCAAAGTCAAAAAGCTATACTGAATATTGGGCCAAATTTTGCCCTCAATTTTGATCTATGGTGCCCTTTACCTTCAAGTTTAATTGGTTTTCATTTCTACCATGTGTTTGAGAAATGAAACAAAATGGTCAAGACAATATTTGAGGTCATATATTGTGGTAAAATGATTTTACGGTATATATCGTTTAACATAGGTCAAGTATGTTCAAAGACTGCTTTAAAACAACCAAAATAGTGGAGATATCAAGTTTAAATTGATTTAAGACTAGTGTGGAAACGACTGAAATCAGACAAGTTATGTCATCATATCCCCACTTATTCAGAGGCATAGGAAGTGGAAGAACCCGGCAGTTTCCCCCTGAGAGGATTTCACCTCCCCGAGGGCATGCTCTCTTCCCAGTTGGGAGGTGAAATTGGGATCTTACTAACATCAAATTGAAAAGTACAATTATTTCATATTTTGGTAACATTTTACGAAAATTGGACAAAATGTCCAGAAAAACTTGCCAAACTGTCTCGAAAACTAACCAAATTTTCCTGAAAACTTGCCAAAAGTTCTCAAATTTAATTGGCCAAAATTTCCAAAAATGATGAAAACTTCCCAAAAATTAAGGAAATATAAGGGCTCTCTCGATTAGCAGCAATTTTTTATGAAACTTAATTTACCAGTGCATTTTTCCACTTGTCACCAGAAACTTGTATTTTTGGCGCCCCCTCCCCGAGATGTGACCCTTCCCATGCCTGTGCCCTGTATTTTCTGATAATTTGTGATTTACAACCATTGGACATGTCGGGAAAATCAAGTGAATATTAACTGGGAATAAAAATCTGAAAAAGTAGTTTCTTCACCACCTTGTTTCTATTCCTCTGTGAGCATGACTAAACCAATCCTGTAAGATTTGGATCCATTTCTTGTACATAAAACGCCACGATCACTGGAGTCAAACAATTTATAAATGAGATGCTCAAATACCAAGGGCTGTGCATATCAGATTGAGAGCTATAGTGAGGACAAACATACAAACCAGGGTCTATTTAGGTTAAAGATGAATTGCTTAATTTAATCATAAAAACCACTGGAAAGAAAGAATGATATGATTTGTATAAGACAAACCTATTCTTTGAAAGACAGTGATGACAAGTCAACTTAAGATAGAATAATAATGGTGAGGAATTATTCGCGCCATCTGTGCATGCATGGTTAGAGCAAGTGTTGTCTTGTTCCAAAGATTATTTTGTGAACTTTCCATGGAGTTACTGCTGTACTTTCAGAGTTATAAGAGGACAAAACCAGGCAATTAATAATCAAGGTCTCTTGTATGCAATAGAGAGGTTTACATATTTCAGTGCATCAATTTATTAAAGCATCAAAATGTGAGTTACATTTACCCTCTTTTGGATAACCAGAGCATCACTAATGCAGAAGCTCAACCCTTTAAATTTTGAGTTTTTTAGTGTCCAGCCTGTGGTGGTGATTTGTTTGTCAATATAAGAGCAAGATTGTCAATATAAGAGCAAGATGGCATGATGAGTTGGTGGGTTATAGCAATGGATGTCCTTAGTTATTTTAATTAAGATAAAGTGGTCTCACTTTTTCAGTAAATGATTTGCTGGAACAAATGTTTCAAGTTTTATTGTTTTTTCCAAATAAGACATCATTTTAAGATATTGATTGTTTGTAGTTGAAAGCTTTTTAATGCAATTCTTTTTATTGCTGTCCTAAATTTCAGTCACTGAACATCGTCAAAGTGACCAGTTACTCCTGCTATACTTTGATTGAGCTAGGCTATATGATGGAGATCAAGCTAGGACATATAATTGAGATCAAGTTCAAAACTTATGTCATATTCAACAGCTCCCATTCAAATAGCATTGATGGAGATTTGAACCAGAACCAAATAGTTTTGCGGTTCTGATGCTTTTTCATAAGCTGACTGATTTGCAAAATTTGTATTAATGACATGTCATTGCATATCATGAAATATTTGTTCCATGATATTTATTCATAAGCCACACCCACTATGCAGATCAATAAAAATCTTGACAACATTAGCATTTGCACAATAATCAACAACATCAAAGCAAGTATGATGCAAAACGATTGCTCATCCTATTTCAAGAATTTGTCAGTAATTAAGCCCTGCCTACATCAGTATTCATGCCATCACTACCACAACATTAGAACATACATACAGACCATGATCCCTCTGTGTACCATATACAGCATAAATACAATATACCGTTTATGGTGTTTCAATCATTTAGCACTTACACATTAAGCCACACCCACCATGTATATAATCAATGACAACTTTTGATAACATAAGCATGTACACAATAACCAACAAAATTATCATGTCCAAAAAAATGGACATACAGTTGCTCATTTATCACTTTTTCAAAAATTTCACTTCAAGCCCTGCCCAGTTATCAATTTGCATGGATCACCACCACAAACATTTGGTCACATCTGCAGACCATGAGCTATCTGTGTGCCACACATGATGTGAATCCAGACCATAGTTTTTGAGATATCGTGTTTACTTGTGCTTTTTGTTTACAAAATCATATTGAGCCCCATCCACTATGCATATTAATGAAATTCAACGTTTTTATACCATGAAAGCATACACAACATCTTTATCATAACAAATATTAAACAAAACAGACATGTGATTGTCAAAATAAGAGAATTTCAAGATTTTTATATTAAGCCCCGTTACTCATTAATACTATGTACCACATATGACATTAATTCAGTGTACAGTTCTTGAAATACAGTGTTTATAAGCTCTGTTTTGCCCCCCAATAATCTGACCCGCCTTATAAAATAAAACAGTTGTTATTAATTTTGAGCTAAACAACTATCCACAATAACTATTAATGCTTAAAATCATACAATATTTATCTATTGATATGCTCTCATGAGTATTTCGGTCATTCAGCTATCCATGATCCAGTTGCAGAATGTGTTACCATAATTTGGGGGTAATTATTATTACATTTATGCATCAATATATCACACTCCATTTCTTAAATGCGTCCCTATAAATTATATAAATAAAACATTGCTTCCTCAGTACATAAAAGTTCTGACTTCTGCCCGGGCTATCATCATGAAGAAACAAAAGCTCATGCATGATTTCTTTACCAAGAAAGTCTTTACTGAGAAAGGGAAAGTATGCTACTTATAATTTCTTCAACAGACATGATGAGTTTAAGATAATACCTGATAAAGTAATGTTTGAAATGGAAACATTTGAAGTTCATATGCAAGAGTTAAATAATAGATAAATAATTATAGGGAATTACCACAAATTCACAATTAAGCTCTTAGGAGTCCAAAAGTCTTCAAACTTAGGAAGTAAAATAACAAAAAATGAGAAATCTATATCATTTAACCAGGCTATTTTCATAACCTCAACCCAACATCTGTTGTTGGTTGAGCTAAAAACTTAACCTTTTAATAAACATTAATTAATGCCAACAAGACCCCCCTTTAAAAAGGGCTGTCGTGGCATTTGTTGGTATGTGTATAAATAGTAATACAGAAAGCAGTGGCGTGTCTAATCCTCCCCCCCACCCCCAAAAAAAAAAAATAATAATAATATATATATATATATATATATAATAAAAATAATATAAAATAATAATAATAATAATAATAATAATAATAATAATAATAATAATATTGATAATAACAATAATAATAATAATAACAATAATAATAACAACAATAACAACAATAACAGTAATAATAATAGTAACAACAAAAACAATAACAATAATAATAACAACAACGATAACGATAATAATTATAATAATAATAATATTGATAACAATAATAATAATAATAATAACAATAATAATAATAATAACAACAATAACAATAACAGTAATAATTTTTGTGAATTCTGTAATTTCCAGGAAATTCTTTGAATTCCAGGGAAATTCTTCACTTTCCAGGAAAGCACTGTCATTTTTGAAAAAAATTCAGGAACTGATGCAAAAATCGAACAAAATTTCCAACAATTTTACACATTTTCTTTTATGTTTATAATTTTACATCACTTTGTCATGAAAATCAAGCATGCATGCAACCCAGAAATAAAAACCCTCTCCAGGGGTGCATGAGTCCCACTCCTACTACGCCTCTGTTCACCCTAAGACTGAAACTGGCATTCAGTAATTTGGGAGGGGGGAGGGGGACTTAATTAAGCCCCTTCAAAAATGAACAGCTACACCAGCCTCTTAAAGAAAGAGATCAAAGTAATGTAGGTTTTAATTTATTTATTATAAAATAGAATAGATACAATAAATTATTAAAGACGATCTGCAACTGGGTTCTCCCGAAATCAATTATACCCACGCCGAATTTGACAGGTTGCAAGATTACAGTGTGTACGTGATGGACGCTACCAATTTCTTAACTTGCTATTGAAGTTTCAGAACCGCATTCGGTGTAATGTCAACATATAAATATAGTGCAAGCATACACTATAGCCACTATACATAGCTGCTATATAAGTGGGCCTATTGCCAGCATGTAGTGCCTACCGGGTGAGAGGTTTTATCTGATACATCTGGTGCAACTAACCTTGTTCATTTCAAATTTCAAATAATATTATTCTCATTCACTATTTCTTTGTGACGCTTCAAAAAATGTGTAATAAATATTTTCTATTCTGTTTCTGAAACAGTACAAATGTCTAAATAATACCATTACTTTTTAGACCTGGCTTTTAAAATATCGCATTGGCACCGGAAGTTTTCGTCTAATTTACATTACTTTTAAAAACAACGCCACAAATTTTTGAATTAGCATTGCCCGAATTGATTGTAGCATAGTAACCATTGAAATACAACCTACAATAAATAGCACTTAGGGAGGCGAGCCAACTTGCGATATGCGGCATGCCGCCGAATCTCGCAAAACTGCGGGATTTTTTTCTATTCATGACGGATTAAACGCACCCATAAAACATGGTTCAGTGAAGCCATTGTACCAACACACTTTCCTGCATAACAATAGGAACAATACCTCGCGATATTGCGCAGGATATCGCAGGTAATCCTGTTGGAAAGTACCTCCAACCATGAAGCTAGTAATAGCTCCATGCTTCAACTAAGCAAAGAATGATATACTGTTACATTAATCTTATTTCGGAAACGTAATGGGATTGTGAAAGTCAAGTACTCGGATTAAACAAGAAGAAAAAAAATAAGCTGTTATTGCTCCTGACGTGTTCCGCGAAAAATAAGATGTTCAAAACAAGTTACAAATAATATCGTGATTCAACTGACAAACTCCTGTTAACAGTACTGTATCAGTTAAAATAGTTTCGTCGAGCCAAAATGTATCAGTTTTTACACTAGGGAAAAACTGAAAATTAATGAGTCCTTAAATGTCTCTCGGCTTTAATTTCGCAGTGATAATGATATTGATCTTTTAGCAAAAAAAAGAAAAGAAGAACAATTTCAAAATATCTTTTAACAACTTAAAATTTTAAGTCTTTTTTTTCTCTTATCTTTCACAACATTTCAAGAATCAAGAAATCATGACCAAATAATGTTTTACATTTTCATTTTTGTGTATGCTTTTCTTGTTAGACCTACCGTGTTCAATTTTTCATAGATTGATGACATCAATGTTTTAGTCAAAATCGGGAATTTTAAACTTTGGTTTATTTTAAGCCTATACTTATTTGTGCACTGAAGTTTTACTCAACAGAGTAAAGCTGTGACTGAAAAGAAATAATCAACTTACTCAATTTTGCCGACTTTATTCCAAATTTAATCCAATAAAAATAAAGATAAATATCAGTAATATCGATCGAAATTGCTCACAGATAATGGTCCAAACTTAACAAAATTCCTACTGTCCCGGCATGTAAATAAAATACCCCTACACTATTAAAAAGGTAGATCTTTTTAAACTTAACAAAATTCCTACTGTTCCGGCATGTAAATAAAATACCCCTACACTATTAAAAAGGTAGATCCTTGTGAAAAAAAGCTCTCTCCAAGTCTTTGTATCATTTGGTAACAAAAATTGTTGATAAAAACATAAAAATTATGAATACGGCAAACTGGTATGCACCATAGAAAGGTTGAATGGAAATAAACTCAGATCGGCAACTTTCTCATTCACTAGCATTCCTGCAAACTTTGCACCCACAGCTTTCTGTTACCTCCGAACATAAAATGAATTTTTTTGAACAAAACCCAGTTTTCGTGGGAACTGCCCCAGTACCCCACATATTTATTGTTTAATGGCGCTTGTTCAAAGATATTATATTTTATTGACACTTCAAACATTTCCAAAACCCAATTCTGACTGGGTGATTTATGACCTTGCCCAGGTGGTGGCCTACTTATTATCAAGGGCGCGCGGTTTGTTGAAAGATTATGTAAAGATTTAATTACGGAAAATCAAAACAAAAGACACATTTCAATTAGAGAGGGGGGGGGGACGGAGACCCCTAGCTACACATTTCGTGAAATGTATAAATGACGAAGAGGTTAAGAGGCGCAGGACTTTTATGATCACTTAAAAAAGTTTCTGATTCAGAAATATACATACGCTTCGTAAGCCTATCTGAGACTGCATACAACCCAATATCGCAGTATCAGTTTGTGTAATGAAAATAAATCATACCTTTTGAGATGGGAATTACAGAATGTGTCTTTTAACATTCCCTTACAAAGTAACAACCAATTCATCAAAAGGTAGTTGTTTTATTGAACTTTCTGCACATTTACGGACAGATTATGTTTACTGCGTAATGTTCTTGTTTTCACACGTTGACATAATTAATGAGGAAACCGCCCGCTTGAAATACAATATATTCTTACGCTATGTTGTCCGACACCCCCAGGTGTGGAAGGTTAACGTAGTACACGTGGTATGCGTGTAGTTAACTTTATGCATATACGAGCAAACAAATAATCATCCCTTGTTTTTTATGTAAATTGCAAACATTGGAATATTCATTACTACATAACAGCCCCAACGAGGTAAGAGCGGTTTGGGGGGAAAATAAAACGACAAAATCATTGAATGAAACCCTTTTAAAGTGCACTATTTTTTATACGATGCAGCATAATTCACCGCATCACTGCTCGAAGACAAGTTTGGCGCTGACCCAGATTTTATATATCTAGAGAGCTACAGCTGAATTTACCAAGTCCCGCCTTCTAAACTGTTGGACGATTGCAATATGTTTCGTGTTCAAGATGTGAATGAAATATTGGGTTTCACATCAATCAATAAAATGTCTTTCACCCTCGTCAACTCGTGTTACTTCTAAATAATATTAAGGAGTGTTTTGAAGAGATCGATTACATGAATATCAAACGCAATGTTTTAGTTGCCAGAAGTTTGGACAAAAATTATTTTCTTACACATTGCAGTTGTCATAGTAGTTGCGCGAAACTTTATGTGTTTAGCCCGGGTGTTCAAATTACGGCTGGGTTTTTTTATATATTTTTTTTTATTATTGATCAACATCTTACACGCCATTAGAACTATGATCGTTCAATATCTCATAGTAATAAATTTTTCTTTGGCACACTATAAATGACACAGTCATATATAAAAACCCATTTATAGCCATCTCATAGTAATTATTTTTTCTTTGGCACGTTATAAATGACACAGTCATTTATAGCCATGTTGCTTCTTGTTTTATACCGTGTATACTCCTATTACGAATATATTATTCTTATTAAGAATATATTTATTCATCTATTGGACACGATTTTAAATGTTTGTGCATCCTTAAAAGTATTGTTTGACTTAGATTTAATTTGTGCCGTGTAATGATGTTGAAACACTCTTGTTCTAGTGTATCATTGCACTTGATATGTTGATAAAATGGCCGCGGCCTGCTGAGGAGCGGCCGACGGGCACCTTAAACCAAGTTGGCAGAAAACAAATGAACAAAAGAGTTGACTTTGTTTCATGGGGTTCGTATGTCTAGCGGACAGTTGACTATTCGAACGGGTGGGGTGGGGATGTAATACAGAAACAGGTGCTCATGTAATGACAAATGAGGGGGGGGGGGAAGAGTGGGGGTAATGTTTATCATTGCACCTAACATGTATAAAATGGCCGAGGAGCAGCCGACGGGCACCTAAAACCAAGTTGGCAAACAACAAAAAGTTGACTTTATTTCATGGGGTTCGTATGTCTAACAAACAGTTGAATTCTTGAACGGGTGGAATGGAGTGGGGATGTAATACAGAAACAAGTGTTCCTGCAATGAAGGAAAATGTCTAGCTACGCCACTGGAGGTCTTGTTTTTATATCCTAAATATACACTTTTTGCGAGGGTAAAGATATTAATTTTTCGAATCATGGTCCTTAACTTTCAGAAATGCGATTTTCTTTACTGGTCATTACTCATTTAGTGCACCCATTAGAATTTCGCAACCAACTTTTTGACCCCCTGAAATGTCCAAAGCATTAACCTTTCTGTCCCGCCCCCTTCCCTCCCCCCCTTTCCCCTCCGCCCCCTCCAATCACGCTACTTAACCAACTTTTTCAAATCTATTTTAAATAGACATGTAAGATTTTCACTATATATATAAAAAAGGCGCCTATAATGGACAATGGGCGAGTCCCTTAACCCTTCAACAAGATTCCTTGAAAGTCAGGATAAATTAATACATATTTATGTCAACACCGCTCTGAAAACGAAAAAAACAACAACACGTGTTTGATATTAGGGTATTAAAGCAGTGTGGTTAGCAAAATGTACCAGGCACATTTGATTCCTAGTGGCCCTGCTGTAGCAGAGAAGTCGCTGTAGCAGAGAATTTACTGCAGAGGGAGGGGAAGGGAGGGGGAGGTAGAACGAAAGAGGGAGGAACAGTGGCGGTAGCTATAGCCTAATTTATTTATGGGGGTGAACACTTCATTGGTGGTAAGCTTGTTTTTCTCTTTATTGGAGGGGGTGTCGGCTAGCAATTATTTGGCACCCAGTGAGGGACAGAGTTTATTAAGATTTGTGGTAGCTGATAGTATGTACAATTACATGAGAGATGTACATGCAACAGCAATGGCACCTTTTATAAAATGTGGGGCTAATTGAATTAGGAAAATATTTTCGTTGTTTTTCATCTTTATTTGTTTTGATTTCCATTTTTTTTTTTTTTTTTGACAACACAAAAACAGTTCAAGTTTTTACCTCAATATAACTAATGTCATTGGCATTACATTACTTTTTAATCACTCGAACTAATGCCTTGAAATTAATTGTTTTGGGGAAAATACAACCAGTAAAACCAACCGACGTATTTTCGACAGAATTTCGGGTGAATGCCGCATATTACTTTAATCACAATGCTCTGTTATGATAATGAGTCCAAGAAACGTCCCTTCAGCGCGCTGTACAGGTGCGCTATGGGCGACACAGCGTGGTTTTTCAAGTAGAGATTCATAGCGCGGCTTGTTGGAAGTAGTTCCGGCGTGGACGAAAAATGATTTTAACGCATGCTCACTGCGCTTTTATTCGTGTAGTGTTCGTGGGGATTCAATCTGCCTTTCGTGCATTACTTTTAAACAAAATCTGAGAGTAGAAAAAACGATGGAAAACAAAAGTATTTCTTCGACCCATATTACATCTCGGACAACAGAAAACGGTTCTTCTGTGTAGTACCAAGGTTGAAAATGTGTATTCCTTTTTTCTTTTCTTTTTTAAAGACACAAAATTAATGGTAAGATTTATTTCAAATTTGTTCCCGTAAGTAGGTCAAAAGTTTGAAGCTAAAAGAACGCAAGTTCTTAATACCTTTATTGCTGGACGTAATACTAGAAGAAATTACACGACACAATGCAAGATTTTATTCTAAAAAATTGCAATATGTAATGCACGTGTTACTTATGTGACCGTACGGCCCATATGAAACTTCATAGCGTACAGTACAGGTATACGGTGTGCATGTGGTATGTGTGTAGTAACGACCTAACACTAGTTGTAATTACAACAGGGGTGAGTAAATTGGATTATTCTAGTTACAATGGAAACCGTTACAATAAATCTGCGTAGCGGTTAACAGTTACCCTGAAAACCTTTTATTTATCAGACCACAAAATCATGTCATTTGCATGTAACATTACCGCGAGATTCTCCGCGATCTCGCAGTGATTAGGGGCCATTGTATACAGCACACAATGGATGCAAGTTAATGAGCTCTATGCCTGAGCGCATTTGGGTGTTTTAATCCGTACGTGATTCCGCGGTAAAACGATTTCTTTTGTCCACGCGGCCTAACGTGGCGGCTTAAAAAAGAACGCAGAATCCCGTATATCTCGAGTTGGCTCGACTCCCTTAAAGGATTAGTTCAGTGGTCAAGCATGTTCATCTTATATTAAAAAGGACTTCAAAAGAAACAAATTAGTGCAGAAAGCATTCAAAAATCTTATTCCGTTAAGGAGATATTTTAGTTTAAAGTTTGGTATCATTTGTGTAGAAACGACTGAAATCACACTAGTTGTGATGTCTAGCCTCGGATTCCCCAGTCTTGATATATTCTATCATATTTTTCCTGCAATTTTGTAGCTTAAAAACCATGGGATATGTCAAAAAAGTAGTAAAACTGAATCTAGGGAGGGTATTTATAATATACCACCTGAAGAAAGTTTGAGGAAATATAATTCAGATAGTGAAAAAATTGAATAATAATTCTTTAAAATACATAAAGACTTTGAGGAATCTGAGGCTGTGACATCACAACTAGTCTGATTTCAGTCGTTTCTACACAAATAATACCAAACTTTAAACTTGAATATATCCTTAACGGAATAAGATTTTTGAACACTTTCTTCACCATTTTGTTTCCTTTGAAGTCCTCTAGATAGACATGCTTGACCACTGAACTAATCCTTTAATTTGAAGTCCATATGCTCTTTATTTAATGAAATATTAAATATAATTCTCAATTAAAAGATGGCAGATTTTGAGCCTGGAGTTTACAATACTAGTCCTGTCGCGTTCTAGGGCCACAACAGAAAACTAATAAACTAAGTTATAAATCTGCTATACAAGACATCTCTTATACAGGGCTCAAGCAGGCTGTGTACAGGTCTCAACTTTAATGGGGGTCACAGGGGGTTGGATCACAGAGAGAGCAACGTGTATATCGTCCTTTGGCATGCATGCTTCTAGAATGCATAGCCATGTGTATATCGTTCTATGGCATGCATGCTTCTAGAATGCATAGCCATGTGTATATCGTTCTTTGGCATGCATGCTTCTAGAACGCATAGCCATGTGTATATCGTTCTATGGCATGCATGCTTCTAGAACGCATAGCCATGTGTATATCGTCCTTTGGCATGCATGCTTCTAGAACACATAGCCACGAGTATATCGTCCTTTGGCATGCATGCTTCTAGAACGCATAGCCATGTGTATATCATCCTTTGGCGTGCATGCTTCTAGAACGCATAGCCACGTGTATATCGTCCTTTGGCATGCATGCTTCTAGAACGCATAGCCACGAGTATATCGTCCTTTGGCATGCATGCAGAACGCATAGCCATGTGTATATCGTCCTTTGGCATGCATGCTTCTAGAACGCATAGCCATGTATATATCGTCCTTTGGCATGCATGCTTCTAGAACGCATAGCCATGTGTATATCGTCCTTTGGCATGCATGCTTCTAGAACGCATAGCCACGTGTATATCGTCCTTTGGCATGCATGCTTCTAGAACGCATAGCCATGTGTATATCGTCCTTTGGCATGCATGCTTCTAGAACGCATAGCCATAATATCGTCCTGTGGCATGCATGCTTCTAGAACGCATAGCCATGTGTATATCGTCCTTTGGCATGCATGCTTCTAAAATGCATAGCCATGTGTATATCGTCCTTTGGCATGCATACTTCTAGAATGCATAATAAAATTCCACTTCTCTATGATTAAGGTTTTTTTTTATTCGTTTTTATATTAGAAAGAGAGAAACAAGGGACTGCCAAAGATTGTGCGTAATGCTCCACCTAATGCGTAATGCTCCACCTAATGCGTAATGCTCCACCTAATGCGTAATGCTCCACCTAATGCGTAATGCTCCACCTAATGCGTAATGCTCCACCTAATGCGTAATGCTCCACCTTATGCGTAATGCTCCACCTAATGCGTAATGCTCCACCTAATGCGTAATGCTCCACCTAATGCGTAATGCTCCACCTTATGCGTAATGCTCTACCTAATGCGTAATGCTCCACCTAATGTTGTACTAAAACATTGTGCCTAAGATACACTAATATATAAATAATGAATCATCGAGTCCAGAAAATATATTACAAGAATAAATTCTCCAAGAAAAACAAGAAGCACACGAATATTACCAAATAGCTCACAGACACAAAAATCAGGATCGACTACTGGGAAATCAACTTATTCAAAGTATTTGATGCACAATCAAACATTATCACAAACAAAACATATCAATCAAAATTGTGTGCTACTGTTGTTCTAGTGAAAGCACAATAAAACATATTAGGTTTTAGTACGATGCTCCTTTTTACGTACCAAGCATGTGTGAACATGAATTTCCCTTTTGTTTCTCTAAATTTTTCTTTGAATTTAAGGAAAAAGAGCCAATGACCGAGACAGAGACAAGATACACAGAAAAGACAAATAATCTAGTAATGAGGAAAATAAACACAAAATAAAACAAGTTTATCGCTTTGTTTTCACCAATATTGTGTAAATCCTTAAGGGACAAGTATTCATTTAAATCCTGGAATGTGATGGGGGGAGGGGGCCTATACTGTATATCTTAACCTGACAAAACATTTCTCAAAAATGAAAAACATTTTTTTCAATCTATGTCCATTGCACATATTTACCAAGTAATTATTCTTCAGCAATAACATTTGATGACTTTACAAGGCAAAATAGGCCAATGAATATTCAACGACGTCCTCACAGTGCAGTTCCCGTGCACTGGAGTAGGAGTTGGGGATTAGGTGGATAGTGGTTTAATTATAAATAGCTTGTTTAATACGGTACCTTTGATAGTGATATTTAATCAGTAAATTATCATGATGATGCTGATGATGAAAATAAGACTGATATTGCACACATACCATTACAAAATGTTTGGTTTGACTTGTTGATGTTTAATCGAGTCAAACAAGAGGGTGTTATAAGGATCAGAGTCAAACAATCAAGGATCAGTCAGAGGGTGTTAATAAGGATCAGAGTCAAATGTGCCAAGAGGGTGTTAATAAGGATCAGAGTCAAATGTGCCAAGAGGGTGTTAGGGCGTTTAAGGAATGGTGGTCAAATCAGGGTGTTAATAAGTCAAATGTGCCAAGAGGGTGTTATTAAGGATCAGAGTCAAATGTGCCAAGAGGGTGTTAATAAGGAACGGCACCACGACAATCAGAGTCAAATGTGCCAAGAGGGCGTTAATAAGGAACGGCACCACGACAATCAGAGTCAAATGTGCCAAGAGGGCGTTAATAAGGAATGGTGGTCAAATGTGCCAAGAGGGTGTTAATAAGGATCAGAGTCAAATGTGCCAAGAGGGTGTTAATAAGGATCAGAGTCAAATGTGCCAAGAGGGCGTTAATAAGGAATGGTGTAAGAGTAAGGATAGTGAGCTGGGAGGTGGAAGGTTTGTAAGGAAGATAAAGGGGAAAAGCTGAATGTGGGAGAAAAATTTAGGTAAAAAGAAAGGGGTGTGTAAGATTAGGTGTAGAAAGGGAGGGGGGGGGTTATATGTGGTGGAAGAGGTTGTTGTTGCGAAGGAAGTCGATGATGTTTGAGGAAGAATTGCTTTCAAATAGGTTTGAGATTGAGGAGAGTGAGGAGAGAAGAAATCTGGAGTTCTGGTATAGGGGACAGGTTAGAATGTTTGTGGCACAATTAACAATTACAAAATGATATACAATAATACAACCAATGAAAGAATGAGAAAACTTAAAGGTCAAAACTTATGTAAAAGCTTTGGTTATTAAATGGGATTTTAGGTTTTTCTTAAATTGAGAAAGTAGCTGCTTGGCAAATTCTTAATTGGACTTGGTTCCAAAGGCGAAGGGCAGAAACAATAAAGGACATACCCCCTTCCTTCCTTCCCCTCCTAAAAATTTGGACTTATTTTCAGATAATACAAGTTGAGAGCTGGACCCAAGATTACAGGAGGGGACATAATTACATAATGGGTTGAGAGCTGGACCTTAGATTACGAGAAGGGACGTAATTACATAATAAGTTGAGAGCTGGACCTTAGATTATGAGAGGGGACATAATTACATAATAAGTTGAGAGCTGGACCTTAGATTACGAGAGGGGACATAATTACATAATAAGTTGAGAGCTGGACCTCAGATTACTAAAGGGGACATAATAACATAATAAGTTGAGAGCTGGACCTTAGATTACGAGAGGGGACATAATTACATAATAAGTTGAGAGCTGGACCTTAGATTACGAGAGGGGACATAATAACATAATAAGTTGAGAGCTGGACCTTAGATTACGAGAGGGGACATAATAACATAATAAGTTGAGAGCTGGACCTTAGATTACGAGAGGGGACATAATTGCATAATAAGTTGAGAGCTGGACCTCAGATTACGAGAGAGAACATAATTACATCATAAGTTGAGAGCTAGACCTTAGATTACGAGAGGGGACATAATTACATTATAAGTTGAGAGCTGGACCTTAGGTTACGAGAGGGGACATAATTACATTATAAGTTGAGAGCTGGACCTTAGGTTACGAGAGGGGACATAATTACATAATAAGTTAGGAGCTGGACCTTAGATTACGAGAGGGGACATAATTACATAATAAGTTGAGAGCTGGACCTTAGATTACGAGAGGGGACATAATTACATAATAAGTTGAGAGCTGGACCTTAGATTACGAGAGGGGACATAATTACATAATAAGTTGAGAGCTGGACCTTAGATTACGAGAGAGAACATAATTACATCATAAGTTGAGAGCTGGGCCTTAGATTACGAGAGGGGACATAATTACATAATAAGTCAGAAATGTACTCTAGGCCTTGTCCTTTGAGTGATTCATAAACAATAAGAAGAATTTAATACATTATACAATATTGTACAGAAAGCCAGTGTAAGTTTCTTAATACGGTAGATATGACAATGCTATGAGAATAAGTTACAATACGTGCAGCCGAGTTTTGGATTAATTGGAGTCTATGAATTTGTTCTTGTGGAAGACCAAGAAGGTAGGAATCCAACCCTGATGAAAGAATGTAAAATTTGTCACATCCTTCTTCAAATATGTTAGAGGTCAAATATTTAACAGATAACATTTTCCAATACTTTTCGTTGCAATTTTATTCATCCCTGAAATATAAAAAACCCATCAAATTTCATTACACATGAAGAGATTCCTAGCACATGCCAAGTTGTTATTGCATATAATTGCGCAGAAACCATTATATGAAGACCGTCTCCCTCCCCTTCTGCTCGTGGTTACAAGCAAGCTATGTATTGACCAATGAAATAATCCTTTAAGTAATTCTACACTTTTTGAAATGGTACACCTAATTGCTACCTTCCTTAACTCTTTGGAAACACATGTCTCTTGAATGAAAGTTCTCTTAAATAATCAGAAACCCAAAAGACATACACATAAAAAGTGCCCTGGAAAATATTCAAGTCGGTTATATTTTTGACATACATAGCATAATATTGTTCATCTTTTACATCCATAGAAACTAGTCTGTTGGATCTTAAGAGTGTCAAACGCACCACAGGAAGCCTATTGGTTACATTGTAAAACAACATTTATTTCACACTACTGATATAATTAAACGTGACAAAATCATTAAATACACTTTGTCCATTCAATAAAATCTGGGTTGTAATTCAGCCATTGAGTAGGAGGCGCTGTGACCTTGGTCGTTTGTGTCTCTGTGCCCTTTTTGTGCACTCATTTTGATGCATTTTATAATTGAATAATGATAATATATTTGAGAGAGATTATGGCTTTTGGTTTGATCAAGGAGTAATTAACTCCCTGGTGTTACTTTGCTCTTTTTGTGTAGAATAGACAGGTTGGAGACTTGACAAAATAATTATATGCCACTTGGACCCAATACATTGACTATAATATGTCAGTTTTTTTTTACCTGGCCGATTTAGTCACGTTTACAGTGCATTTGCTTGTTCACAGTATGGTTAAATACTGTGCATGCAGAAAAAGTATGTTTCATTTTCAGTATTAAAATTTTAGACCAATTTTAGCACATGAAGCAATATCTTTCCTTATAAGAAATAATCGGTCAATCATTCACAGTTATTGCAAACTTACCTCAGGCATATGATACACAGCTATTTTATCACAAGTTTGAAAACAAATTTCTCTCACTAAGGCAACTAATAGGGATCAGTGATTTCAATCAAAAGTGCCTTCATTATTCAGCACTGGCTTTCTGTAATCATATACACACAAATAACCTTCGGCTACTTGGCTGTGGTGTGCATGGGAATGGCAGGTAAACATCATTGTTTGGAGTGGAAACACAAAAACTAAACAGGAAGTCGGGTTGGTAATTGTCATACCTAAGTTTTCAGGATTAACCCAGGTGTCGGGTGCGGGTAGGCTTAAAGATAAACTTTTTGGCATGAAAAGTCACTCATTTTTGTTAATTTACTGACTAGAAAATTGTTGGTGTAATATGAAGTTGATCTCATTTTTGGATTCTTGAGGGGTGGGCCTGATATTAATTTACCCAACTGGCTTGCAAGCCCCCAAATCTCATTAAGTCATGATGCTTTAATGCTATAACTTGAAACAGGTATAGATTCATTCACAGCTTAGCACTTGCAAATGGTTGAATGTGTCTCACTTTTCAAGGTGAAAGGGTCAAGTTTAAAAGGTTAGTTTTATAACAATTTCTCACAGTGCAATCTAAGAATAACTTTTTAATTCCATGATGCTTTTCTAATAAACAATTTAATTTTGTACATCAAAACCATAACATTTAGTTCTGGTTCAACAAATTGTTGCATAATTTTAGTGGACTTATACAATCCTTCTGGAATTCTGAAACTTTGAAAGCATCACATTTTGTGTTGGTTTTTTATCTTGGTTTTGATAAAATGTTTTGCTGTCATTAATATCATCCGAATATCTGTAATGTAATTATTTTATGTTATAAACACTTGCACCCTGTGTGACCAGCATGACGATTGGCCATACCAGTACAAGCTCTGGATCAGCATCACATCACCTGGAAAAAGGTACTTCCACTCAGTGGCATAGCCAGAGCGGGATCCGCCCACAGGGGTATTAAGGGATCCACCCACAGGGGTATTAGGAGATCCGTCCACAGGGGTATTAGGGGATCTGCCCACAGGAGTATTAGGGGATCTGCCCACAGGGGTATTAGGAGATCCGTCCACAAGGGTATTAGGGGATCCGCCCACAGGGGTATTAGGGGACCCGCCCACAGGGGTATTAGGGGATCCGTCCACAGGGGTATTAGGGGATTACAGGGGTATTATGGGGGACCTAAGAGATCCTTCCACAGGGCCCAGGGGATCCGCCCACAGGGGTCACAGGGGTATTAGGAGATCCGTCCACAGGGGTATTAGGAGATCCGTCAACAGGTGTATTAGGGGATCCGCCCACAGGGGTATTAGGGGATCCGCCCACAGGGGTATTAGGGGATCAGTCCACAGGGGTATTAGGAGATCCGTCAACAGGTGCATTAGGGGATCCGCCCACAGGTGTATTAGGGGATCCGTCCACAGGGGTATTAGGAGATCCGTCAACAGGTGTATTAGGGGATCCGCCCACAGGGGTATTAGGAGATCCGCCCACAGGGGTACTAGGGCATCCGCCCACAGGGGTATTAGGGGATCCGCCCACAGGGGTATTAGAGGATCTGCCCTCAGGGGTATTAGGGGATCCGTCCACAGGGGTATGAGGGGATCCGCCCACAGGGGTATTAGGAGATCCGTCCACAGGGGTATTAGGGGATCCGCCCACAGGGGTATTAGGGGATCCATCCACAGGGGTATTAGGAGATCCGTCCACAGGGGTATTAGGGGATCCATCCACAGGGGTATTAGGGGATCCGTCCACAGGGGTATTAGGGGATCCACCCACAGGGGTATTAGGGGATCCATCAACAGGGGATTAGGGAGATCCCCACAGGGGGTTTTAGGGGATCCATCCACAGGGGTATTAGGGGATCCACCCACAGGGGTATTAGGGGATCTGCCCACAGGGGTATTAGGGGATCTGCCCACAGGGGTATTAGGAGATCCATCCACAGGGGTATTTAGAGATCCGTCCACAGGGGTATTAGGGGATCCATCCACAGGGGTATTAGGGGATCTGTCCACAGGGGTATTAGGGATCCACCCACAGGGGTATTAGGGGATCTGCCCACAGGAATATTAGGGGATCCGTCCACAGGGGTATTAGGGAAATCCGCCCACAGGAGTATTAGGAGATCCGTCCACAGGGATATTAGGGGATCCGCCCACAGGGGTGTTAGAGGATCTGCCCACAGGGCATTAGGAGATTTTTCCCCCAGTTATTGAACCCCCAATTTCCAATTACATATATATCTTAAAAGTGTTGATCATTATAAGATAATTAAAAGACTTGACCTCTGAAGGTGAGGCTGTGTTCATCCCAAACCATGATGCTGGTTGCTAAGTTCTATATGTGTAGCAAACTAGTCACATGACTCATCAAAGTGTGCTTGACGAGATGCATTGCTTGTTTCAGCAAATGGACTTGCAGAATATCAAGCATGTATAATTATCCTTTTGAAACTCTTTTAGAATGACAGAAAGTAGCGGTCAAGCAATTAAGCAAGCTCATTGTAAAGAAAAGAAAGTGATGATGTAACTACTAGAGTACCCTATTCTGTTAAGGAGATCTATATCAAGTCTCGTTAATGAAGAAATGGCCTGTGGTGCATGATACTGCATCCACGCATTCATCAGAAATCTTGATGTATTTTGTTATACTTTTTTGGCTTAAAGGATTATTTCAGTGGTCAAGCATGCAAATCTTATATGAAAGAGGACTTTAAATAGGGAAAATGGTGAAGAAAGCATTCAAAATTTTTATTCCATTAAGGAGATATTCAAGTTTAAAGTTTGTATAATTTCTGTAGAAACAACTGAAATCAGCTTTGTTGTAACATCACAGCCTCAGATCCCTCAAAGTCCTTATGTATTTTAAAAGAAAGTTTATTTAATTTTTTCACCATTCAAATTATTTTTCTTTAAACTTTCTTCAGGTGGTATATTTCAAATAACCTTCCTAGATTCAGGTTTTTCTACTTTTTTTTACATATTCCATGGTTTATAAGCCACAAAATTACAGGACAAAATATGATAGAATACATAAAGACTTTGAGGAATCTGAGGCTATGACATCACAACTAGTCATGGTTTTAGTCATTTCTATACAAATGATACCAAACTTTAAACTTTAATATCTCCTTATATTAAAGTTTTAAGATTTTTAAATGCTTTCTTCACCATTGTGTTTCTTTTGAAGTTCTCTTTCATATAAGATGGACATGCTTGACCACTGAACTTACCCTTCAAAGCTTGAGGAATTAGCTAGTATTGGCTTCTCCTGAGCTGGCAATTCAACCGTAACTAGCATATAACACACTCACTTACGTAATCACCATCATCCGAATCATCATCATTATGCATGGTCCTCATTATCACAGGGCTTAATAGAGTGTGGTCTTCTCCACTAATAATGGTCTCATTCTTTCAAATAGTGGTTTTGTAAACCAAAAATAGTGTTGTGAAATTAAGTGTTACGGTTAACGGATTTAGTGTTATCAACGAACCTCTAGTTTGACAGCTTTTGGCGCCATCTCTGTTAATTAGTGGTGTTGTAATAAACCCTTAAATTAAGCTCTGCATTATCAAGTATACCTGCATTCCCATCACCACTGTCACTGTCATCACCCGTCCCCATTTGACCATCTTCCCCATTTGACACCACTGTCTTCATCACCTGTCACCATTTGACATCTTCATCACCACTGTCACTGTCATCACCTGTCACCATTTGACAATCTTCATCACCATCACCATTTGACCATCTTCATCACCACTGTCACTGTCATCACCTGTCACCATTTGACAATCTTTATCACCACCAACCATCATGCACCACTGCCACCTGTACCCACCTTAATAATTATCTATCAAAAATTAATTTGTAAATTAAAGGTAAATTATATCCCTGTAAAATCATTCAGACAAAACCACACACAATTAGCCAGTATCTCGATGCTGACACACTTTATTACAATCTCTTTTATTACCATCTCCACCCTGAACTAAAGAAACAGTTTTCTGTAACAGAAAGTTAAAAACATAACTGTTTTTACATATATGAAGTGAAATTGACTTAAAACACTTTTCTTTCACTAAACATAAGACATGGGAATTCAATGTTCAAGTATCAACCGAAGATAATGCTAATATAGGCCAAAAGAGAATAACGGAGGGGAAGAATTATAGGTTAAAAATAGAAAAGAGAGCTGATAGGTAAGCTTTAACAATTTAATACTTTCAGATGGATCAATAAACAACGTTATGCGTCATAACAGTATATTGACTGTGGAGTTTTAAGCAGGTGCATTTTGTATGAAAGAAAATCAATCTGGTAGTTATGAGGGACTTTTACAAACCATTATAAAGATGGTGTTTGCTCAGATAATTTCTGTAATGTTTCTTTCTGTTAAGGAGATATGTGAGAGGCTGCTGTTACCAGTGAGTGACAGCTCCTTTTGGTGGTTACAAGGAGCGAGTGACAGCTCCTTTTGGTGCTTACAAGGAGGGAGTGACAGCTGCCTTTTGGTGGTTACAAGGAGTGAGTAACAGTTCCTTTTGGTGGTTACAAGGAGCGAATGACAGCTCCTTTTGGTGGTTACAAGAAGTTAGTGACAGCTCCTTTTGGTGGTTACAAGGAGTGAGTGACAGCTCCATTTGGTGGTTACAAGGAGTGAGTGACAGCTCCTTTTGGTTATTACAAGGAGTAAGTGAGAGCTCCTTTTGATGGTTACAAGGAGTAAGTGACAGCTCCATTTGGTGGTTACAAGGAGTAAGTGAGAGCTCCTTTTAATGGTTACAAGGAGTAAGTGACAGTTCCATTTGGTGGTTACAAGGAGTGAGTGACAGCTCCTTTTGGTGGTTACAAGGAGTGAGTGTTACAAGGAGGGAATGACAGCTCCTTTTGGTTTGGTGACAGCTCCTTTTACAAGAAATGAGTGACAGCTCCTTTTGGTGGTTACAAGGGGGAGTGACAGCTCTTTTGGTGGTTACAAGGAGTGAGTGACAGCTCCTTTTGGTGGTTACAAGCTCCTTTTGATGGTTGAGTAAATGAAGCTCCAGTTACTGAGAGCTTCTTTTGGTTTAGTAAGCTCCTTTTTGGTGGTTACAAGGAGTAAGTGAGAGCTCCTTTTGATGGTTGACAGCTCCATTTGGTGGTTACAAAATGACAGCTCCATTTGGTGGTTACAAGGAGTGAGTGACAGCTCCATTTGGTGGTTTTGGTGAGCTCTTTTTGGTGGTTACAAAGGAGTGACAGTTACAAGAAATGAGTGACAGCTCCTTTTGGTGTTACAAGCTCCAGCTTCTTTTGGTGGTTACAAGGAGTGAGTGACAGCTCCTTTTGGTGGTTACAAGGAGTGAGTGACAGCTCCTTTTGGTGGTTACAAGAAATGAGTGACAGCTCCTTTTGGTGGTTACAAGGTGTGAGTGACAGCTTCTTTTGGTGGTTACAAGGAGTGAGTGACAGCTCCTTTTGGTGGTTACAAGGAGTGAGTGAAAGCTCCTTTTAGTAATTACAAGGAGTAGAGGATATCAAGTTCATGAGTGGAACAGAAAGGAAAAGTGGCCAAAAAGTACTCATGAAAAATGATCAAAACTGATAGAGAGAATTGTATCAAAAAAAGGCTTCCCAAGAAATCAAGTACAAATATAAAATTCTGTGATGTCTACTTAATATTAGGCATACACATGGGAACACAAACATATTTACAGAAACGTCAATGCCGATAATGCATAATGGTACACTGAATAGGTAATGAAGCCATAGACTTATTGTCAATATTTGTATGGAATCAAACCAAAAAAATACATATATTTTAGTATATAGGAAGTGTAAAAGTAACATATTCCCCCTTCCCCCTCACCTACCCCAAAAAAAAAAAAATGCTTGCATTTTTGATAAGTGATGACTGTGCTTAATTTTTTTAAATTGTTCATGTGTCATTGAACAGTTCTCTTTGGCAAAATATTGGCCTGTTAATCATGGCTACGCTACCGTTCGTTCTAACATCATACAGTCAGTTTCCCCTAACCTTAAGTTATTTTTGTAAAAGCTTCCATCGCAGAAAATTTATTTTCTGATTGTATTTCTTCATGATTTTTTACTTCAGTGGTTGTCTTATGATCGCCATGGTAACTGCTTTTCTGTAATGCTAAAATACAACATGCTGCTATATAGAACAGCTCATCATATCAGTTTCATGTACATTTCCAAATCCATTCGT
Source organism: Chiridota heheva (assembly GCA_020152595.1). NCBI lineage: Eukaryota > Metazoa > Echinodermata > Holothuroidea > Apodida > Chiridotidae > Chiridota > Chiridota heheva. The sequence goes on from JAIGNY010001069.1 coordinate 1,271,032, forward strand.
TAATGACATTTATTCAAACCTACCAAAGATGCTCTTTCAATTCCAATTCATGTTTTACTTGACAGCATTCAAGTTCACTTGGTTACCATGATGATATAGTAAGTTTGTTTTCAAGAGTTTTATTTTGTAGCAACTGTAAGTGTCATATAAACATGTCTCCGACACTTTCTGTGGGCATGCAGCTAGACTTGAGCTTTTAACGTAAACTACTCACATCTCTCTATAAATAGAAGCAGCTCAACCACCTCACTCCTGAACAGTCAGCTTCACACTAGTACATGTAGAGATATTATTCTGGGACACCCTCTGGTAGAGACATGAATATATCAGTTTAATTTCATGACAGCTTACACACTTCAACGTAATCAAACTTTATAGCCAAAAAGAATGGAACTGAACTGACAAAACTTAAGTATGCATGAATTCACCTCAGGCAAAGATATTTCCTTCTCAGAATCTTGACAGTGCATTAAGGGCTGGGGACAAGGATTACAAATAGTTCTTTGTCCATTTTCATAGCAAGTTTTAGGTACAAATATAATAATTTCACAGATTCTTGGGCTCTAGCAAATTTAGACCATGAAATGTAGAATGAATGTCAAGGATAGTACATTCCCTGAGAGTGGCAATTAAGGTTAACTTTAGAGTGGCAATTAAGGTTAACTTTAGAGTGGCAATTAAGGGTAACTTTAGAGTGGCAATTAAGGGTTTCTTTTGAGAATTACCAAAATTTTATGGAAAGCTACAAAATGTCCTCTTTCATTATATGGTAAAAAAGGTATGGTCCCATTAATGACTTCAGAATGGACATCTCCGTGTTGGTAGTGTCACTTCCAGTTTTCAATTTACTTATTGAGTACAAGAAATCTGTGATGTTATCAATAACACATGTAGGCCCCTATGTTCGGCCTGGCTGATGTGTGATCGATAACGTTGCTGATTTTGCGCAATCAATAAGGAAAATTAAAAACTAGAAGTGACTTTACCAGCACGGCAGCGTGATGATAGTAATGGTATGATATCTTTCCATTCAATGTCTTCAGAAATTAAAAACACTAAGTATTCAAGATAAGGTTCATCAAAGTTTGAGCATTTCTTAATTATGCAAAATTTGAAATGAAAGGTATGGACAGGATTCGAAAGAAGCTCAATATCTAACTCTTTATTCTTATTTAATTAATTAAAATGTCTTTGAAAATAAAAACTTGACATGCATCTTGATTGGGGTTAGAGAAAGAAAGTAGAACTTTGGAAAATTGTGGCAGATGATGAAAAACAATGGAGTACCAATTTAAATAAGACAATAGAGAGTGTTGTCCATTCATACGTCACAAACTTGCATACAAATTTGCATACTAAGACATGAAAAATCTTATCATAATTCAGAAAACACACTTGAGCCAATACCAACAACATTTTCTACTACAAACTGAAATTCCTTGGGACTCTCACCATTATTCAAGATTAACTAACAAAACGTACATAAATCGATCCACATGTAAACTATATACTCTTTGATCATGTTTGCGTGCAGAGAAAAATTTGATGTATGGCATTATGATTCTCAGTGCTTAAATTTCTCATAACATGACCTCATAACTAAATGAAACAATATCACAGAGTCGTTAAATTAGGTAAACATGAGACTCGATGGGAAACTTGAGTGTCAGCCTGTCAAGATGACTTAATATAAATTGCTATGAAAATATTTTCACTGGGAATATTAGTTAGTGTTCAAAATGAAATGTGCTCAGTCAAGTTAGTGACATATTTCTGTATGCTAAAACATTTTAAACATTACTAGGGCCATGAAGGCCCATTAGGCCGGTGCTTATCCCGGTTTCCTTGGCGTATGCAAATGAGAGCACATATGGTTCCCCTGGACAGGACACCAGTCCATCCAAGTCAACTCCCCAGCAGTGCTGGAACTCATTTTACAGTTAAGTGGACTGGAGTGAGTCAAGTTAAGTATCTTGCTCAAGGACACAATGCAGGGCTCACGGTGGTGATCGAACAAGATACCATTCGCATATGACTCGTAACCACTGAGCCACTATAGCTGCACCTCTATTGTGCACGACTTAACCACCACTGAGCCACTCAAACCACTGAGCCACTATAGCTGCACCTCTGTAACCAACAAGCCACTGAGCCACTATAGCTGCACCTCTATTGTGCACGACTCGTAACCACTGAGCCACTATAGCTGCACCTCTAGTGTGACTGCGTAACCACTGAGATAGCTGCACCTCTAGTAACCACTGAGCTCGTAACCACTGAGCCACTATAGCTGCACCTCTAGTGTGCACGACTCGTAACCACTGAGCCACTATAGCTGCACCTCTAGTGTGCACGACTCGTAACCACTGAGCTACTATAGCTGCACCTCTAGTGTGCACGACTCGTAACCACTGAGAGCCACTAGTGTGCAGCTGTAACCACTGAGCCACTGCACCACTGTAACCACTGAGCTACTATAGCTGCACCTCAGTGTGCACGACCACTGCAACCACTGAGCCACTATAGCTGCACCTCTAGTGTGCACGACTCGTAACCACTGAGCCACTATAGCTGCACCTCTAGTGTGCACGACTCGTAACCACTGAGCTACTATAGCTGCACCTCTGTAACCACTGAGCTACTATAGCGTAACCACTGAGCTACTATAGCTGCACCTCTAGTGTGTGCCACTGAGCCACTGCAGACTCTGAGTAGCTGCACCACTATAGCCACTATAGCTGCACCACTGAGTCACTATAGCTGCACCTAGTGTGCACGACTCGTAACCACTGAGCCACTATAGCTGCACCTCTATAGCTGTAACCACTGAGCCACTATAGCTGCACCTCTGCACCACTCCGTAACCACTGAGTAGCTGCACCTCTAGTGTGCAACCACTGAGCCACTCGTAACCACTGAGCCACTAACCACTGAGTTGCACCTCTGAGCCACTATAGCTGCACCTCTAGTGTGCACGACTCGTAACCACTGAGCCACTATAGCTGCACCTCTAGTGTGCACGACTCGTAACCACTGAGCTACTATAGCTGCACCTCTAGTGTGCACGACTCGTAACCACTGAGCTACTATAGCTGCACCTCTAGTGTGCACGACTCGTAACCACTGAGCTACTATAGCTGCACCTCTAGTGTGCAACCACGAGCTGCACCTCTAGTGTGCACGACTGCAACCACTGAGCCACCACTGAGACACTATAGCTGCACCTCTAGTGTGCACGACTCGTAACCACTAAGTCACTATAGCTGCACCTCTAGTGTGCACGACTCATAACCACTGAGCCACTATAGCTGCACCTCTAGTGTGCACGACTCGTAACCACTGAGCCACTATAGTTGCACCACTAGTGTGCACCACTCGTAACCACTGAGCCACTATAGTTGCACCTCTAGTGTGCACGACTCGTAACCACTGAGCCACTATAGCTACACCTCTAGTGTTTCTGTATGACATAAGTAAACATTTGATTAAATCTGTCATTAAATTTTAATAGACACCTAATTCGTAAGAGTCTCCTTAGGCTGAACAATATCTATTTCAAAACCAGAAAAATTAATAAACCAAATTCCACATACTTTATGAATAAGTTATATTTCAAAGATTCTTTCAATCAAATGCAAATTTGTTAACTAGATTTGGAGTGAATCTTATCCATGTTTTATATAAATGTTTTAAAACCTGACCTTATTACAAATTCACAACTGGCTAAAACTTCCAATTATTGAATAAAATTGAATTAAATTTGTCGGTAAGATGTTTTATTTCTGCTTCATATATTTCACAAAAATATTTATGATAGAGCAACATAAAGATATTGGGCATGCAAGCTGTGTTGCTCCCTGTTGCAGAGCTTTGCATGCATCAATGCTCTGCACATTATGCACACTAACAATATGACTCTCGGACATGTTTGTGATATAATTGTTGAAATATTTTGACGTTACTGAATACCTTCTCAATCTTGGAGATCTTCTCTACAGAATGAATTATTATAATCTATTAGTTAAGTGTAGCATGATAATTGATCAAGGCAATGAATGGTTGTTTAAATAAAGTCCTAAGGCATTTTCTTCTCACAACCAACTTGTCCTAAATAATCAGTTTTTCTTCTTTTTTACTTAAGCAGACTTAAATCTCTTGCAATAAAACATAATGAACCTTATGTATTTTGTTGTTTCCTTATTGATAGAGAAAGAAATAGTAATATTGGTTTTGGGCAAAATGCTTTCAACATATTAATGTTCAAAATTTCTTCTGCAGGCGTGTGAGTGAGGAATAAATCAAATAGATTAAATATATTTGACTACACAAATGCTGAAGCCATCATGTTTGGAGCCCGAGTGCAGGCACGTGTTGCCAAAAAATAGATAAATTTGTGATTTCTGGGGCAAGAAATAGACCTAGTAGTGTCAATACAATATGGTATTAGTGAGTATATAGTGGTATAAAGATTGTCGGAGCTAAAAAAAAAAAGAAGAGAGATAAGTTTTGAAAATTATAATCAACAAAATTTTGAAAAATCTAGATAGGACGAAATCACCACTAAGTTAAGCTTCTTGTGTTCAGTATTTGTGGAAGAAGATAGGAAAAGTACGCCTACACTGTAAACAAATACTGAAAAATTGACAATGGCTTGACTGTAAACAAATATTTTGTATATTACAAATATTCAATGTAATTGTGACAAAAAAGATTACTCATGTGCAGCACACTGCAAAATATGCACGTCATCGCCAAAGTTATAAATTACATTAAACGTGTGCGTACAATGCACCAATTAGGTTTTTTTTAGCTTGTCTTACCTTAATGTCAGTTATAATGTTAGTATAATATTTCAAGTGTGGATCATGAAAACCATTAGAGAGAATATTAATCAGCACTCAAATGTAAAGAATCATTTATGCTTTAACCTATTAAAAACCTACACGTTAGGATAAGCCTACACGTTAGGATAAGCCTACACGTTAGGATAAGCCCACACGTTAGGATAAGCCCACACGTTAGGATAAGCCTACACGTTAGGATAAGCCCACACGTTAGGATAAGCCCACACGTTAGGATAAGCCCACACGTTAGGATAAGCCCACACGTTAGGATAAGCCCACACGTTAGGATAAGCCCACACGTTAGGATAAGCCCACACGTTAGGATAAGCCCACACGTTAGGGGATAAGCCCACACGTTAGGATAAGCCCACACGCGTTAGGATAAGCCCACACGTTAGGATAAGCCCACACGTTAGGATAAGCCCACACGTTAGGATAAGCCCACACGTTAGGATAAGCCCACACGTTAGGATAAGCCCACACGTTAGGATAAGCCCACACGTTAGGATAAGCCCACACGTTAGGATAAGCCCACACGTTAGGATAAGCCCACACGTTAGGATAAGCCCACACGTTAGGATAAGCCCACACGTTAGGATAAGCCCACACGCGTTAGGATAAGCCCACACGTTAGGATAAGCCCACACGTTAGGATAAGCCCACACGTTAGGATAAGCCCACACGTTAGGATAAGCCCACACGTTAGGATAAGCCCACACGTTAGGATAAGCCCACACGTTAGGATAAGCCCACACGTTAGGATAAGCCCACACGTTAGGATAAGCCCCACGCGTTAGGATAAGCCCACACGCGTTAGGATAAGCCCACACGTTAGGATAAGCCCCACACGTTAGGATAAGCCCACACGTTAGGATAAGCCCACACGCGTTAGGATAAGCCCACACGCGTTAGGATAAGCCCACACGTTAGGATAAGCCCACACGTTAGGATAAGCCCACACGTTAGGATAAGCCCCACGCGTTAGGATAAGCCCACACGTTAGGATAAGCCCACACGCGTTAGGATAAGCCCACACGTTAGGATAAGCCCACACGTTAGATAAGCCCACACGTTAGGATAAGCCCACACGCGTTAGGATAAGCCCACACGTTAGGATAAGCCCACACGTTAGGATAAGCCCACACGTTAGGATAAGCCCACACGTTAGGATAAGCCCACACGTTAGGATAAGCCCACACGTTAGGATAAGCCCACACGTTAGGATAAGCCCACACGTTAGGATAAGCCTACAACGTTAGGATAAGCCTACAACGTTAGGATAAGCCTACACGTTAGGATAAGCCTACACGTTAGGATAAGCCTACACGTTAGGATAAGCCTACACGCTAGGATAAGCCTACAGGCTAGGATAAGCCTACCTTATTCCTAAACTAGACTGTTGGCAGCTAGGCTGATTTGTCACATTAGTGTGTGAGCCTTAACATTTTAAAATTGGCGTAATGTATCAATCTATGAAAGGACTGAATCTGAATCGGTTAAGTCGGCAAAAATCCTTCAAGAGGACATGAACGCCAACCGAGCGTAAAAAGTATGAGTAAAACTGTACACTAATGTAAATGCAAAAGAATAGTCTAAAATCAAATAAGCCAGACTTTTTGTTTTAAATCTGCACAAAATTTGTGGTGTTTACATAAGGCCTAGGTGAACAGCTCAAATTCTTGGGTAAGTATTATTTTTTTTTTAATTGTGTTCTTGAATTTGAAATTCAACCACTAATAGAGTACCATACTGCTGAATATTAGATAAACTGTTATCTAGTTAAACTGCTAGATGTAGTCATGGCCAGGCCGAGTTATATATTTTGGCCACCCTTGTACTGTATGCTATTATTGTTAGTGCACTAAAAAAAGGTTTAAAAAGTGTAAAGCTAAATGCCAAATTGGCATACCCTATAGGGCACAATACGATGGAGGGAGGTATGGAGGGGGTCAGTTATTATTAGGTCAATGAAAAAATCAGCAATATTTTTACCCTTTTTTTGTTTTGAATACAAGTACTGCAAATAATTACAATTTGTGCAAATTTGATTAAAACCAATGCCTAGCTCTAACACATATCAGCCTAGCCCAAAAATACAGTCACAACCCTTTTCCCTCCCATTCAAAATACAAGTTTTCACCCGAAATTGGGCAAAATGGTGGCTACTTTATGCATCAACTTTAGCCTCAAAGTTCACTATGTTTCATTAAGAAAAATATATATATTTATTTGAATGCAGAGGGAACCTAATAACATATCAAGGAGTCATGCACTCTCTTTCAGTAATTTTGAAATTATGAGACAAATTATTGCAAAAATGTTGGATTTCCCATTGACTCCAATGAAAAAGGTCCAATACTTTTTCTAAACTAAACCATAAATCACAACCATAGCTTCATGCAGCTGATTTTCACAAGAATCTTGTGTTTTAGGATCTGTTCAACATCTTTTGAGTTTCAGATATTTTTCTCTAATACATGAAAAATTATTTTCAAAAATTGTAGAACTAGAACGGTTATACCATCATGGTTCACATGCCCATGCACATGCAAATAAAACCGATATCGTATGACCCGGCCAATTATAAAAATGGCATCTCATACTATAGGTTCCACATGGCATCCCATATCCCACATGGCACCCCATGTCCCACATGGCATCCATATCCCACATGGCATCCCATGTCCCACATGGCATCCCATGTCCCACATGGCATCTCATGTCCCACATGGCATCCCATGTCCTACGTGGCATCCCATGTGGGACATGGCATCCCATGTCCCACATGGCATCCCATGTCCCACATGGCATCCCATGTCCCACATGGCATCCCATGTCCCACATGGCATCCCATGTCCCACATGGCATCCCATGTCCCACATGGCATCCCATGTCCCACATGGCATCCTATGTCCGACATGGCATTCCATGTCCCACATGGCATCCTATGTCCCACATGGCATCCCATGTCCTACATGGCATCCCATGTCCCACAGGGCATCCCATGTCCCACATGGCATCCCATATCCCACATGGCATCCCATGTCCCACATGGCATCCCATGTCCCATATGGCATCCCATGTCCCATATGGCATCCCACCCCATGACATCCCATTCCATCCCTTGTTCCACATGGCATTCCACCATATCTCCCACATGGCATCCCACCCCAAGATCCACATGACATTCCATCCCTTGTCCCACATGGCATTCTGCCATAAGTCCCACATGTCATCCCATCCTATGACCCAAATGGCATCCCACCCTATGTCCCACATGGATCCCATCCCATATGCCAAATAACATCCCACCCTATGTCCCACATGACATCCCATCCCATGCCTTGTCCTACATGGCATTCCACCATATCTCCCACATGGCATTTCACCATACAGTATGACTCATATGGCATTCCACCATGTCTCATATGGCATTACACCATATGTCCTACATGGCATTCACCATATGTCCCACATGGCATTCCACCATATATCCCACATGGCATTCCACCATATGTCCCACATGGCATTCCACCATATGTCCTACATGGCATCCCACCCTATGACCCACATCTTATTAGTACATGTAAGCTACATTGAAATCGCTTTCACAGAATCTTACCAAATTTGACAAATCTAACTTATTCAAAACATTAATTAACACATTAAATTTACAGATATGAAAGTGGCACTTTATAAATGACAGTGCATGCACACAACAGAGAAGTTGGGTGGTAATGCCCGAGTTCACTGTAGTCTTCTAAAATTTTCTAGCTTGTAAATTTGTTTTTATTTACACAGGTCTATGGATTTGTATTTATCCATATTGCTATTCATAATTAAAACTTCGTGTCAAGAAATTTGAGATGTTCACAGAGGAATACATTAAGAGTGTAAGTGTATATATATGACATTTGTCATCGCATGTAGGATTTCAACATAAGTTAGACAACAGCAGTGCCTGTGTCACAACTTTTAACTTGGATGGAATGCATTTTGGTGGTTGGTTTTAACATGGATGGAATGCATGTTGGTGGTTGGTTTTAACATGGATAGACTGCATTTTGGTGGTTGGTTTTAACATGGATGGAATGCATTTTGGTGGTTGGTTTTAACATGGATGGAATGCATGTTGGTGGTTGGTTTTAACATGGATGGAATGCATTTTGGTGGTTGGTTTTAACATGGATAGACTGCATTTTGGTGGTTGGTTTTAACATGGATGGAATGCATGTTGGTGGTTGGTTTTAACATGGATAGACTGCATTTTGGTGGTTGGTTTTAACATGGATGGAATGCATGTTGGTGGTTGGTTTTAACATGGATGGAATGCATGTTGGTGGTTGGTTTTAACATGGATGGAATGCATTTTGGTGGTTGGTTTTAACATGGATGGAATGCATTTTGGTAATTGGTTTTAACATGGATGGAATGCATGTTGGTGGTTGGTTTTAACATGGATGGAATGCATGTTGGTGGTTGGTTTTAACATGGATAGACTGCATTTTGGTGGTTGGTTTTAACATGGATGGAATGCATTTTGGTGGTTGGTTTTAACATGGATGGAATGCATGTTGGTGGTTGGTTTTAACATGGATAGACTGCATTTTGGTGGTTGGTTTTAACATGGATGGAATGCATGTTGGTGGTTGGTTTTAAAATGGATGGAATGCATGTTGGTGGTTGGTTTTAACATGGATAGACTGCATTTTGGTGGTTGGTTTTAACATGGATGGAATGCATGTTGGTGGTTGGTTTTAACATGAATGGAATGCATGTTGGCGGCTGGTTTTAACATGGATGGAATGCATTTTGGTGGTTGGTTTTAACATGGATGGAATGCATGTTGGTGGCTGGTTTTAACATGGATAGACTGCATTTTGGTGGTTGGTTTTAACATGGATAGACTGCATTTTGGTGGTTGGTTTTAACATGGATGGAATGCATGTTGGTGGCTGGTTTTAACATGTATAGACTGCATTTTGGTGGTTGGTTTTAACATGGATAGACTGCATTTTGGTGGTTGGTTTTAACATGGATAGACTGCATTTTGGTGGTTGGTTTTAACATGAATGGAATGCATGTTGGTGGTTGGTTTTAACATGGATAGACTGCATTTTGGTGGTTGGTTTTAACATGGATAGACTGCATTTTGGTGGTTGGTTTTAACATGGATAGACTGCATTTTGGTGGTTGGTTTTAACATGGATAGACTGCATTTTGGTGGTTGGTTTTAACATGGATGGAATGCATTTTGGTGGTTGGTTTTAACTTGGATGGAATGCATTTTGGTAATTGGTTTTAACATGGATGGAATGCATGTTGGTGGTTGGTTTTAACATGGATGGAATGCATTTTGGTGGTTAATTTTAACATGGATGGAATGCATTTTGGTGGTTGGTTTTAACTTGGATGGAATGCATTTTGGTAATTGGTTTTAACATGGATGGAATGCATGTTGGTGGTTGGTTTTAACATGGATGGAATGCATTTTGGTGGTTGGTTTTAACATGGATAGACTGCATTTTGGTGGTTGGTTTTAACATGGATGGAATGCATTTTGGTGGTTGGTTTTAACATGGATGGAATGCATTTTGGTGGTTGGTTTTAACATGGATGGAATGCATGTTGGTGGCTGGTTTTAACATGGATGGAATGCATTTTGGTGGCTGGTTTTAACATGGATGGAATGCATTTTGGTGGTTGGTTTTAACATGGATGGAATGCATTTTGGTGGTTGGTTTTAACATGGATGGAATGCATTTTGGTGGCTGGTTTTAACATGGATGGAATGCATTTTGGTGGTTGGTTTTAACATGGATGGAATGCATGTTGGTGGCTGGTTTTAACATGGATAGAATGCATTTTGGTGGTTGGTTTCTTTTTAAATATTCTATCATTATTCATCAAGTAGCGATACTATACTGTCTCATTTATGGTTCTGGTGATAGATTGTGTAATGATATGACAAAAATTGTATTACAATTTTTGTATTTCTTTTCAGTGCAACAAAAACTGAACCCTGACATACCTGGGAGGAGAGGGGGGGGGGCTGAATGATCCAACTATTGTACTACAGCTGTCAATCCAGACCTCAAGAACAAATTGATCTGACAAGATTATCTTAAATCCAGCAATAAGTATCAAAGAACAATCCCCCCACCCCCCCCCTCCCCCATTTCCAATGAGTTCCAGCTGTTAATAACACACTTTAAACTACACGCTAAGTTTGAATCCTCAAGTCTTGCCAGAGCATTCAAGGAACCACTTAAGAGGAGCAGGTATGGCAGTGATGTAGATTGGAAACACAAACTAGCTGCTGTTGTGGTCTCCTAGCTTGATCACATCCATATGGAAATGATGCTGCATGGTCCTATTCTAAAGATATTTGATGTAGGTTTTGCTTTAAGGGGTAATCATGGTTACTTCAGTAAGGGGTAATCATGGTTACTTCAGTAAGGGGTAATCATGGTTACTTCAGTAAGGGGTAATCATGGTTAGTTCAGTAAGGGGTAATCATGGTTACTTCAGTAAGGGTTGCTAGGCCGGGTGTTTAGTATTCTTCAATGCAAATTTTGCAAAAAGGGAAAAATATATTCTAAATATTGCAATTTGGAATACTTGGCATTACACGTGGTATTATTTTACAAAACATTCTCCATAATTTACTATGAGCTTTTATTTTCTAACCACATTAAAAATCGAAGTATGCGTAGAATGTTTTGATATTCTTTTTAAATAGCATTTCTAGTGAATGAGTTAGGTCTGACTTAAGTATCCCAATTATAAATCCAGATCTGGTTTACATCAAGTCTGCCTAAATATTGATACATATTTGTTTTCTTCTTACATTCCAATGTGACATTGTTATTAGCATATATCGCTCTCTCTTTTGATGCTTAGGTTAAAGATGTCTCATGTACATATATTTGTTAAAGCAATAATTTGGAAATAAATGGAGATGGAAAAAGAAAGAAAAAATGCCTACCTAAATCTGGTTTACATCAAGCCAGATAAAAAGTTAATGAGGCCAGTTACTTCTAATTTGATCTATGCCAGATCAAATTTGATCTGGGCCAGATATAGCTGTAATCTATATCTAGTTATTTCTGTCCAATTCTTAAATTATTGATCAGATACAATACTGTACATGATCAGATCCAACAAGGTCTGCATTTAATATGGAATTATTATCTACACCAGACAATGAACCTCTTGTAAGGAATTATTATCTACACCAGACAATGAACCTCTTGTAAGGAACTATTATCTACGCCAGACAATGAACCTATTGTAAGGAATTATTATCTACACCAGACAATGAACCTCTTGTAAGGAATTATTATCTACACCAGACAGTGAACCTTTTGTAAGGAATTATTATCTACACCAGACAATGAACCTATTGTAAGGAATTATTATCTACACCAGACAATGAACCTATTGTAAGGAATTATTATCTACACCAGACAATGAACCTCTTGTAAGGAATTATTATCTACACCAGACAGTGAACCTTTTGTAAGGAATTATTATCTACACCAGACAATGAACCTATTGTAAGGAATTATTATCTACACCAGACAATGAACCTATTGTAAGGAATTATTATCTACACCAGACAAAAAACCTCTTGTAAGGAATTATTATCTACACCACACAATGAACCTTTTGTAAGGAATTATTATCTACACCAGACAATAAACCTCTTGTAAGGAATTATTATCTACACCAGACAATGAACCTATTGTAAGGAATTATTATCTACACCAGACAATGAACCTCTTGTAAGGAATTATTATCTACACCAGACAGTGAACCTTTTGTAAGGAATTATTATCTACACCAGACAATGAACCTATTGTAAGGAATTATTATCTACACCAGACAATGAACCTATTGTAAGGAATTATTATCTACACCAGACAAAAAACCTCTTGTAAGGAATTATTATCTACACCACACAATGAACCTTTTGTAAGGAATTATTATCTACACCAGACAATAAACCTCTTGTAAGGAATTATTATCTACACCAGACAGTGAAGCTTTTGTAAGGAATTATTATCTACACCAGACAGTGAACCTTTTGTAAGGAACTATTTAACAGCCTTCCTTTGGATGATAAACTCCACTCAACCATTGTCCATATTTCCCGATTCAGAGGACAAGTGGGCAGCAGAAGATACTGTTTGCTGTCTGCTGTGTACATCTTGTGTGATTCTCAGTCGTGCACCGATGTACACATTTGTGGTGATGCACCAGTCTCAGTTATCTTATAAAGTCCATTGTATTTTTTCTGCTACAATTGGAGGATGGCTGCTAGTTCTAAGGAAGAGTCTGTCAATCATTACCATACCTATAATACTAAGGCATTCTCATCAGATTCATGCAGTGACTCTGTGAAATCAAAAGTATGAAGTATGAAATTTAGAGAAAAACACATTTTTTGATCAGTCTTCCTTGTTCTACAGCACAAAAAATTACTTGAAAACCTTTAAATTTTGATTAAATAGCAGAAGTGCTAGCTTTGTAAAGACCGGTCTGTTTCAAATTTTCAGTTTCTGTAAATATATCAAGTCTGGACCAGTCCATAAACCAATAAAACTTTGCACTAACTTTTGAGGTACTTGGGATGTATTGCTTATAATCTGAGGCTATGACATTACGACTAGTCTGATTTCAGTAGTTTCTACAAGAATGATACCAAACTTTAAATTTGAATATCTCTTTCTTCACCATTTTGATTCTTTTAAAGTCCTCTTTTATATAAGATGGACATGCTTGACCTCTGGACTAATCCTTTAAGAAACAGATTCTTAAAAAAAAATGATGTTGATATCTCATTCCTAGAAGAAGTTATTTAACTTTACAGATTGTTCTTGCCCGAATAAAAATGACATTTGTACCAAGTCTAAGTCGTCATTATGATGTCACTGAGTCTAAGTCATCATTATGATGTCATCACAGCACTTCCTGTACTAATCTTTATGCATTTCGTTTAAAATTAATCACCAATTTTTCAAAATCTAAATATAAGCTACAAACACGATTGGAAAACATTATTGTAAATTTCATTCTACACTATTCTTAATATTTTTTGAAGAAAAAAATGTTCCCAATCATTTAGAAAATAAGAAATTAATTTGTAAAGAAATACATAAAGAATAGTATAGAAGTGCTGTGATGACATCATAATGATGACTTATGACTCAGACCAACAATCTCTTTTGCACACACAAGAAAAGTCTTGAAAATTCAATAACTCCTTGTAGGAATAAGATATTAATTTGGTTTTTTACCAATTTGGTTCTTCTATAGTCCAATATCACATATATTTGAATGAAATTCCATGGCAATATTCCTTTAACCAAAGAAGAGACACCATTTAAATGTCACATCTGTGCTCCTTCTCTAAGACACAATTACCACTCTGTATACAAAGATGGGTTAATACCAACAATAGCAGCACAATTTAACACACCAAGTGGATTGAAGATGCCTCAGGGACATCCAAGCTTATTTTCAATCAGCTAGTTTTATGTTATAGCCCTTCAAGCAAATAATTATTAAATAAATGCTCCTAGTTCATCTATCTGGGTCAACCTCACTCCTTCTGTTTTCATATACTGCATAAGCTCTGAAGATGAAATTTTCTCCAACTTGTATTTCACTTTATTTGTATACACACCAGCTTCCAAAACACCAGTCTTTTGCTTACGGCAATTGTGATTATTGTATAGAAGATGAACGTAGCGTTCTGCTGAGTTTATTATTCCAAATATAACTATTAGCATTTATAAATTCTTTTGACAAGCTACTCAAGCAAGCCAGTACAACATGAATCAAACTAACAAATATATTAAATCTCGTGAAATCAACCAAATCTAAATACAAATTAGTCTTATTATTTGCTGCGATTAAACGATCAATCTCTTAACTGCCATTAGCGATGGAAACAAACTGTGTCCACAAGGAATTTATCATTTCAAGTCATAAAAACTTATTTACAAGATATAAGCTCTGACCAAACAGTGTAGAGAAGGCTTTTCAAAGCATATCATTAGAAAGAGTGTTTCAAATTGAAAGCTGTATGACTTCGTATTGTAATATCTTGAATGGATACTTTAAGGTTTACAGACACATACAAAGAATGACCAATCTGGGGTTACTGTAAAACTTTGAATTTCAGAATTATGACTGGACAAACTTAATACAGAATTTTCAATATGCAAATTTGTTTGATAAAGATGTGATGTATGACTGAATGGGCATGAAATTTATCTGTAATTCTTTAAATCTGTTACTGAAAAATTAGAAAGTCTTTTCTGATAGAATTTGATGAGAATAAGTATAGTGAAAATTAAAAAACTTATCATTTAGATTCAAAGAATTATGGAAGACAATTAAAAGTCAATAAAAGTATATAAGAAAAAACCAAAAAGGCTCATCACAAATTAGCATAAAAATTTGCATATGCCAAAAAATTCAAACAATTAAGCTATAAATGGCAATTTTAATCATATTTGATTTTAAAATATTTGTCTTACTTTCATGGCTTCGAATAGGATTTTAAATCAATTTGGTATGTTGCCTCCAACAATGGAGTGCTTAGATGAAATGTAAGGGTGTATTAATTACTCTGAGTCCCCAGAATATTCAAACACACTTTTATTACACTAGATGGTCGTGATAATCTTTGATACCAATGTTCAAAGCAACTGAATGTTTTTCTAATATGACACTAAAGTAATATTTCAATAAGAAGAGTACAAAAAATTAGAATTTGGTTATTTCAAAGTTCCCGCGAAAAAAACATCCTTAACTGACTGATTGACCAAGCTCAGAGCACCTTCACATGGAAAGTAAACATTATATGCGTCTGAAATATGGTTCACTGGATCAAAATTTGATAATTTGTGTATGTTTAAAAATTGATTATGCATTGGTGCATGACAGCTGTAGCTTAAAGGAATATTCCCATGATTTTTTTGTTGTAACTTTTCATAAGAAAGAGAAAAAGTATAGGAACAATTTAGTACAAAAATCATGTTGATATCTTATTCCTACCAGGAGTTATTCACATTATAAAGGCCATTTGTCATCATTTTATTGTGGTGGCATACAATTGATTCCATCACACAGAAATTTGATCCAAGATGATCACTCATTTGCTCATCTGTGTAGGTGTTACCTGATCTGTGTATTATTCGACCAATCAAAACACATGGATAAAAATCTATTTACCGTCCGTAATGCACGATAGCTGGCCTTTAAGGTTTATAGAAAATGCTAATAAACGAATAGGAAAAGGCTCAGTATGACATCACAGCAACATATTCAGGCTCAGTATGACATCACAGCAACACATTTAGGCTCAGTATGACATCACAGCAACATATTCAGGCTCAGTGTGACATCACAGCAACACATTCAGGCTCAGTATGACATTACAGCAACACATTCAGGCTCAGTATGACATCACAGCAACACATTCAGGCTCAGTATGACATCACAACAACACATTCAGGCTCAGTATGACATCACAGCAACACATTCAGGCTCAGTATGACATCACAGCAACACATTCAGGCTCAGTATGACATCACAGCAACACATTCAGGCTCAGTATGACATAACAACAACACATTCAGGCTCAGTATGACATCACAGCAACACATTCAGGCTCAGTATGACATCACAGCAACACATTCAGGCTCAGTATGACATCACAGCAACACATTCGGGCTCAGTATGACATCACAGCAACACATTCAGGCTCAGTATGACATCACAGCAACACATTCAGGCTCAGTATGACATCACAGCAACACATTCAGGCTCAGTTTGACATCACAGCAACACATTCGGGCTCAGTATGACATCACAGCAACACATTCAGGCTCAGTATGACATCACAGCAACACATTCTCCCACAAAGTGGATTTATTTCATTACAGTGTATCATCCTTTTATAGTATTAAAACCTGCTAGAAAAATAGATTGATAAAAGTTAGGTATTTATATACATTGCCAAATATACCCTACTTCAATAACATTGGAAAATTGTTTCTAATCATACAAAAACAACCAATTAACTTTCAAAGAAATACATAAACATTTGCAATAGAATTGCCTCTATGACATCATCAAAGACAAATTTTCTTACAGTACAAAAACTTTAAAATGCAATCGAGAAATATTAGAAATCCATATCTCCTGAACAGAATATGATGTCAACCTGATTTTTGTACTAAAATGGCTCTAAAAGTATGCTCTTTTAAATAAAATTCTACAAAAAACAAAACATGGGAATATTCCTTTAACACACTACATGTATATATGTATGTATGTATATATGTATGTATATATGTATATATGTATGTATGTCTATGTGTATGTAAATACGGTATGTATATATGTATATATATATATATATATATATATATATATATATATATATATATATATATATATATATATATATATATATATATATATATATATATATATATATATATATATATATACATACATACATACATATATATATACATACATATATATATATATATATATATATATATATATATATATATATATATATATATATATATACATACATACATACATATATATATATATATATATATATATATATATATATATATATATATATATATATATATATATATATATATATATACATATACATACATACATACATAAATACATACACAATAAGGCATGCTTCAGAGCTGTTGTTAATCACCAGTCTGGGTACGTATTCAATTATTGGGATGTATTCAAGTGTAAACAAACCAAATGCTTCTTATTTCAACTGTAAAATCAGATCTCATTCCAGCGAAGAAACCTATCTATTTCTTTCAACATAACCAGAAGGCAATGCATGAATGCATTCCCATTATCACACTGCTACGAATAACCTGGTGATCCAATGTTTGGAGCGTTATGCTGCCAAGAATAACAATTTTTAAATGAGCAATTTTTACAATTTAAAAAGAAACCTAGAAATGCTCTACATTCAATGATGGTAATTTCAACTATATGATAATTTGTTTGATAATCTATCAAAACAAAACAATTTTGAAGTATTACATAAGTATGTTCATCATATACCATAGAATATAAGATTGACAAGAAAAAGTGCATGGTGGCGAAACTCCTGCGATTTCTTTTCAATTCAAAGGATGCAGAATTTTAGTTCTCCAAAGCGATTGGCTTGATCTATATTGCTTTGAACTTGTGACAACAGAAAACATTAACGTTTTTATGTACTAGGCAAGATGCCTCCATGCTTAACCCTTACTCTACCAGCACTTTTTTTTTAAATGCGCTTGGGAGGCGGAGTCAAATATAGGGAACCCAAAATGGCGATAATATCGCCGCATGGTAGAGTAGGGGTTAATTCTCCAGAGAACATTGGCAAACTCACTTTATTCATATTTTGTCCGAATACGCATTTTGAGGTGCAACCTACTGCAAGTTAATCATCAACTTTCAGCTGTTAATGATTGAAGCAAAACTTCTTCGTTTATCATTTATATGAACTTTCTCCAGCAGCAAGAAAACTCCTTTTGACAGATTACACAGCGAAGCTGATTACGATACACAGAGACAACCTCTGATTCATCTTAAGAAGATTATAAGTAAATGTCTTCAGCTTTCTGATGTCTTTAAGCGATTAAACACATTAGTGCAGATTAATTGTTGCCAGCCAGGTAGCTCACATCATTGACAGGTATATCAAACTTTACCCAAATTGTTTTGTTGAAATATGTTAATTCCCACCTCAGTTTACATGACACTCAAAATAAACATGAGATGATTTGACATTTTGAAAAACCAAACAACTTGAAAACAAAATATTGAGGTCATGTTGTTTGTTAACAGATCGTCTCATGTTATGGTGTAAGGAATGGAATGAAATCCCACTTGGGAACAATTAACTGCTATTTGCTATCAAAAGTGGTACCTCCATGTTCTATTCTTTTTTCAAGAACAATTTGAAAGGTTGTCTAGTCTGACAAGCATATCAAAAGTGAAGTCTGTTTAATATAATACCTAGACCAATCTATTCATAAGTGCATGTCACTGATTGACTCATTAAGATATAAGCAGATGACTCCTGATAACTTTTTAATGAATTGTGTTTCTTAATATTGAGTACTGTGAATGTTTCCTTGTTATTTGGAAGGGGGAGGGGGGGAGAGAGGGGGGAAGAGATCGTTTGGTTGAAGGAGCAATGGAGCAGACAGTGACTTAAAGGGTTTATCATTCTTGGGTCCTTAAAATATTAGAATACTTCTCTTGCATGCAACGTTACTTGTTCTTATACCCAGGTACTCAAATTGTGTGTTTATTTGTATGGAATCAAGCTCACATCTAGCCGTAACCAACCATGGCCGTAATTCTCCTTTGAAAAGCGGAGAGAGGGGCAGGGGGAAGGGAGATTTACCAAGAATTATGGTCCTGTAATCAATAACAGTAAGTTGTAGAGTGCCAGATGGAGACAGTATTTGTTAAATTTCACACAAATTTGCAACCCTAAATTTGTGTTTCTTTTAAACTTGGCTTAAGTAGTGAAATTCATGTTGGGCCAATCACAGATGATGACAGTGGGTGTAACATGGGGCTTTGCCATATGCATTGGACCTGCACTGGCTAGCTCTCTGCAGCCCTGGAAAGAAGGAAGGTGTGTTGTTAACTTTTCTTACAAGAGAAAGAATTAAGTGAAACGGTTAACTAAATGTGCACATAACTTGAAAGCTGCGATCACCAGCTTTTCTGCTGTTGCGTACCATAATTCTTTCACACCTTACCACCCTCTGACCCAAGTGGGCTATTTATGTTCACAAACCATTTAAATTACCTTTACTTTTAATGAAGTGTAAATATTCTCCACTTCAAAGGCAGTCTTTCCACATATTTTTCTGAAAATAACACCCTTCAAAATAACTTTTCTAAAAATAGCACCATTCATGACCTTTTTGCCAAGGAGACAGTCATAGACAATGTTCTAAAATCCTTATTAGCATATTTTGTCACAAACCACTTGAAAGTGGGAAAAGTAACAAAGATTCAACCAAAAAATCTGACTAATATTTCAGTAACATCCTTCACCATCAAAAGTTGTGGCTTACGATTATCTCAGGTGTCGTGGACCCAGCTTGATTAATCAACTTGTTCACAGTCCTATTTTTGAGCACTTTAGGTCAGTTTCCTTTGCAGATGATGCTACTGAAAAAGTTTGTTAAAAAGTGGAAGATGTTCGTAAGATAAATTCCACAAAATACAACATACACGAGGGATTTGCGCATTAGTAAAGAACAGCATCTAGTTGAAACAAAACTAGTCAGGAAACTTTACACTGCACATTTCAAATTACAAGTGGTGTTATCCTTAATTATTGATTAACAGGAATTCTGAGTAGATGATAACAGAACTAAATCTGACTTTTCCCTTCAATTTAATTCTACTTTTTGAGGATTTTGTAAATTACAACACTAAGTGTCCTTTAACATATTTGGTGAAATTAGGGACATAGCCAGGGGGAGCAGTCGCTCCCCCTCCCCCTCTCTTCCCCTTACTGAATAGCAGTTATTTGGGCGGTTTATTGAATTACTATAGTAATCTAATTATGGCATGTATGGGCTTCTGCAGCTTCTATTATTGCCAATTATCTGAAATTTGGTTAATTTTCCAATTTTCAAGAAAGGTTAGTTAATTTTTTAAAGAATCAGTTAATTCTTCTCCCAAAATGTGTTTAATTTTTCAGAAACAGTTCCCCTAATTTAAATTCTTTAGAAAACTGGTAAAAAAAAAAAAAAAGGTCAGCCCCAACAATTTGGGGAATTTCTTATTTTTTTTTGGGGGGGGGGGGGGGAAGAGAGTTTAGCCCCTTCCCTCCCCCACGTAAGCATATGATATAATAGCATTGGGTCCGAAACAAATAATTTTTTCACACAGGTTGCTCCCACCCATTCAAATTTCTTGCCACGGTCCCCGGGTAAAAATATTCCAGCACCTAGCTGGCAAAACACTTTTCTACAAAACAAACAAACCTATTTTTTGAAATAAAAGTTATCAATTTTTGTATAAAAATGTGACATTTGACATGATCATTCCAGTAGCAGATGTAAAGGATAACAGTGATACATCTTTGCAATGTACACTTAAAGGTGTATGGACAGGTAGAAGGAACAAATCATCAAAATCGGTTAAAAATTTACTTTTTAGAGCACTTTTGAATATTTTTGGGCAAATATATATTAAACAAATTGTGTTCCTTTTGAGATGTATGAACGTATGTATGGTTTAGTCTCTATTTTCTTATGTTAATCTATTGTTTTTTAAGCCTCTGCCATTTATCTTTGAAAAAGGGAAGAGATTTGATTTGATTTTTACCATACCCCAACCAACCTCAAGCTGGAGAAAACATTTTGAACAATTTCAAGGTCTGAAATTCAGGGAAGAAATATAAAGGGAACAAATCATTTTGAGGTGTTTCATGTACCACCTTGTCAAGACTTACTTGATTACTCATGACTTAGACTTACTTGATTACTCATGACTTAGACTTATTTGATTACTCATGACTTGGACTTATTTGATTACTCATGACTTAGACTTATTTGATTACTCATGACTTTGACTTCTTTGATTACTAATGACTTACTTGATTACTCATGACTTGGACTTATTTGATTACTCATGACTTAGACTTATTTGATTACTCATGACTTTGACTTCTTTGATTACTCGTGACTTGGACTTATTTGATTACTCATGACTTTGACTTCTTTGATTACTCATGACTTGGACTTATTTGATTACTCGTGACTTGGACTTATTTGATTACTCATGACTTTGACTTCTTTGATTACTCATGACTTAGACTTATTTGATTACTCATGACTTTGACTTATTTGATTACTCGTGACTTGACTTATTTGATTTCATGACTTTGACTTCTTTGATTACTCATGACTTTGACTTCTTTGATTACTCTTTGACTTCTTTGATTACTTGGACTTATTTGATTACTCATGACTTTGACTTCTTTGATTACTCTTGACTTTGACTTTGACTTCTTTGATTACTCGTGACTTGGACTTATTTGATTACTCATGACTTTGACTTCTTTGATTACTCGTGACTTGGACTTATTTGATTACTCATGACTTTGACTTCTTTGATTACTCATGACTTTGACTTCTTTGATTACTCGTGACTTGGACTTATTTGATTACTCATGACTTTGACTTCTTTGATTACTCATGACTTGGACTTATTTGATTACTCATGACTTTGACTTCTTTGATTACTCATGACTTAGACTTATTTGATTACTTGTGACTTGGACTTATTTGATTACTCATGACTTTGACTTCTTTGATTACTCATGACTTGGACTTATTTGATGACTCATGACTTAGACTTATTTGATTACTCGTGACTTGGACTTATTTGATTACTCATAACTTAAAAACTACACATGCCATTTTCAAAATTCACAGGCTAATAAACATAGAATTGAATGAATTTCCAGGGTTGATCAGAAACTTTTTGTACCTGTCCATATCAATAATGGAAATACAAGTTGGGGGAACCAGGGAAGCCGTGTCAGTTCTAAAATGATACCTTCCTGGGAACTAAGGATATAAAACAAATTAATGCTAAGTACTAATAATTAATGTTCTTGTAAAATATCTAACAATAAACTTCATGCATGTTTATGAAAGATAATTGATTAAGTTTCATTCAATATAGTATGAAAAATTTACTTCAAAGGATAAACAAATAATAATATTGATTCCAAAACATTACAAGTCATATACATCAAAGGTATTCAAAATAAAAAGTAATCATGTTCTTGCAAAGAACTGATCAGCCCTGCAAAACAAGATATCACTCCCAGGTATGAGATTTGAATCATTTCTTACTCTCCCTCCACGCACAAAACGTCACATGACATTACAAAAATGTGTCTTAATTTAATACTTCTCTTGCACACTGAGCAAATTAAACAGAAAGTTTCCTATAAATTCAACCCTAGTATCACCAGGGATTTGTTACGTCATCACATTCATCACCATACATTAAAGAAATCGCTTGGCTCAAGAAATTCAAATTAACAACGTGGATAAATCCGGCCATGCTTTGTCTGACGTCACAATCAGCTGCTTCCTACAGCAAGACTTGAACCACACACAACGGGTGAAATTCTAATTAAATTGAGACTACGTATGTTATGAATGTGTTTGTGATCGGTGATTGGTCAACAGAATACCAATAAAAAAAATTAGTGTTTGAATTTAAATTGAATTTCTTGAGGCTAGCGAGTGTCTTTAATGAATAAGGAGGAAATATATCAAAAAATCAATTACCACCTAACAAGTTATGCAGTAATTAAAACAATATTTTAGGTAAGTAACTGCCGTAATTATATATTCAAGAAAATACAAGCAACGCAAGAGTGTTTTGAAATAGATGGAGCTATTCATCTTTTCAAATTAGAAGAATAATCAGCCAAGGTCTGGGATATGAGAGCTCACCTTCAAAACTGATGTGTAGGAATTATCTTGCATCTTTTAAAACACATGTGTCATTCATATCCATGCAGAAACATTTATTTCTCACTTTAAATCTAATGGACATGGATAATGTCTTCATTGTTTAAAGGTCTTGTGACATGTCTTGTGTAGTAGTTTTTACATATGTAAAACAACATTATATTCTGAGTAAAATACACTTTAAATCTTAAAAAAAGCTGGTTCTGGTCAATTAAACTTTCAAGATTATAGAATTCAGGCAAACTTCGTGATGTCATCAAACGAACACAGCTCAATATATAGCAAGCCAGTTTTACATTTGATTTCTTCATTGCTGATTACCTGTTGACGCGAGAGGTATAATAAAGTATACTTTGGAATCAGATATTGATCTTCAAAATATATTTTTAGAGAGGATTAATAAACAAAGGATTTACATAAACAATGAAAGATGTCTTCATCTGCCTATGTCACAAATTATTGTGCAATAATCCCCCAAATTTAAAATGCTGTAAAATGGGCCAGTTTTGAACTGATTTTGATGGGAATGTTTGCTGTATAAACAAACAGTCCATTGTAACCTCTGAAGCAATAAAGCTCAAGTTACCTCCAGATAAGTCACTAGTTCTTTAAAACAGTAGTTTTTGAAAATTAAAAATAAAACTTAATTTTTTTTCTTCTACTTTTTAATTTCCTGACCAAGTTAGTTTTGGATGATACAATTTTGATCAATTGATGAAAAATGTGTGCTGAATCATGCCGGGCAGACAGCTACAAATCTTTACATAATTCATTAAATATCTTTCCTAAATCCCAATCACTGAAAGAACAGTCTATTTCTACTAGAATTAATTAGGGGTTTTACTAGAGAACAAAAATTGGTAAGAATTTGCTGTTCCACTTTAAAGAATTAGGATAAACATTAAAGACAAAAATGATTTACCTAAGAAAATACTCAAATCACCCTGTAATGTACACAAACTGAAGCTTGGGATTTCAAAATGGTCAATTTGTTATCAAGTTTGATGAAATCTTTTACCGTTTTAGAGGTTTTTAAACAGCTTTATTTACACGTCCATATACCTATAATGTTCTAGCACTGGCTAAACAGCTTTATTTACACGTCCATATACCTATAATGTTCTAGCACTGGCTAAACAGCTTTATTTACACGTCCATATACCTATAATGTTCTAGCACTGCAGCTAAACAGCTTTATTTACTATAACGTTCCATATACCTATAATGTTCTAGCACTGCAGCTAAACAGCTTTATTTACACGTCCATATACCTATAATGTTCTAGCACTGCAGCTAAACAGCTTTATTTACACGTCCATATACCTATAATGTTCTAGCACTGGCTAAACAGCTTTATTTACACGTCCATATACCTATAATGTTCTAGCACTGGCTAAACAGCTTTATTTACACGTCCATATACCTATAATGTTCTAGCACTGGCTAAACAGCTTTATTTACACGTCCATATACCTATAATGTTCTAGCACTGGCTAAACAGCTTTATTTACACGTCCATATACCTATAATGTTCTAGCACTGGCTAAACAGCTTTATTTACACGTCCATATACCTATAATGTTCTAGCACTGGCTAAACAGCTTTATTTACACGTCCATATACCTATAATGTTCTAGCACTGGCTAAACAGCTTTATTTACACGTCCATATACCTATAATGTTCTAGCACTGCAGCTAAACAGCTTTATTTACACGTCCATATACCTATAATGTTCTAGCACTGGCTAAACAGCTTTATTTACACGTCCATATACCTATAATGTTCTAGCACTGCAGCTAAACAGCTTTATTTACACGTCCATATACCTATAATGTTCTAGCACTGGCTAAACAGCTTTATTTACACGTCCATATACCTATAATGTTCTAGCACTGGCTAAACAGCTTTATTTACACGTCCATATACCTATAATGTTCTAGCACTGGCTAAACAGCTTTATTTACACGTCCATATACCTATAATGTTCTAGCACTGGCTAAACAGCTTTATTTACACGTCCATATACCTATAATGTTCTAGCACTGCAGCTAAACAAGTTGATGTATGACTGCAAATAGCTCAAAATCTTGATCTTATTCTTTCAATTTCTTTCTTAAATCTCAGTCACTAAAAATTAAAGGAAAGTCTTTTCTTTTTTAAATTGGATTGGGGGTATGGTGGATATACTCAGTAGCAATTTGCACAGTGAGATTTCACAATAGCAAGTTTTTAACCACTTCAGGCACATTAGCCAGGACCCCTCCCCCTTCCCGTCTGTACACGTCTGTACACATTCATATCATCTTAAAATAATCCCAGAGTAATGCCCTGTTTAAGGTATGAGGGGGGAAAAGGGAATTAAACCCCCCAAGAGAACATATTTCATCCCCCTCCCACACACACACACAAACAAACACTTACATCTCCCCTCCCACACATACGCACAAACAAACACTTACATCCATCCTAAAAGTTGTTCTAACCCTCTGTATTTATAATAAACTGTAAAAACCAAGAAATCCCTCTAAAATATATGTGTTTTAGTGAATATCTTTGATACTGAATTCCTAAAGAAAATTGAAATGGGATAGCCCCCTCTAATCTTCTTGATTTTTTTTTTTCACAGACTGATGGTTCAACAGCCTCATAAGATTTTCCAAGAACGTATTTCTCATGTAACTCATTTGGCAATTAATGCATGTGACGACATCCAAAGACACTGCTGAATTGTATTGTTTATCATCTCATGATAAAAGAACATTGTGAATATGAATTCCTTCACACAGGATTCTTTTTTTCTAGCAAATTACTTATATCCTTATTTATTTTGGTAGTAAATTCCATGTTAGATATTTGTAACTATTAAAGATAAAATAGCATCTCCTTTTTTCTGCTCTACATTATCAATGTGAAATGTGCATGAACAGGGTTGATGAACTCAAGGTTGATGAACTCAAAGCGTTCCCTTCTGTCTCTTTGCAAGATAATGGAAAGTAGAGATTCCACAAATTCGCCAGACGTATGAAAGTTTTGTGCCCTTACATCAACAATGTTAGATTTTTCCACATGTTAGAAAATTGAACATCTGAAGGTCACTGAAAATTTAGGCATCAATGTCCCCACACTCCACACATACAGACATACAATCATACATACACTGTATGTACAGAGCTTATTTCGGGAATGGTTTAAGCGGACATATTTATAAATATTTGGTAAGGGCGCTGCGAGTAGCAATGTGGTAGATGTCGGGGCATAATATTAGCATGTATCGTCTTGTCCAATTAAGGAGCCCAACTGCTTATACCAAATGACAGCAATAGGTTAGTAGTGCAATAGGTTTATAGCAGGCACGTAACCAGGCCTGATGATTTGGGGGCACATTTGGACGATAGCTGTGATGAAATATTACACTTGTTTTGGATGTCACCAATGGTACCATAAACCACACAATTTGGGATGTAACCAGAAGTGTAGAAAGCAGAGGAGGAGAAAGTTTGCCTCCTGAGAAGATTTCACCGTTTCGGCTGAATACTTTCCTCCCGGTTGGGAGGTAAAATTAGAAAATTCTTAATATTAAATTGTAAAAGTAAGTAAAAATATAGGGAAATTTGCTTAAATTATGGAAAATTTTAACAAAATTTCCCAGAAATTGCAGAACATTTCCCTGAGATTAAATATATTTTCTCGAAAATTGAAGAAAATTTTCCTAAATGAAGAAAATTTCCTCAAACTAGAAGATAATTTCCTGAAAATTGAAGGAAATTTCCCCAAAATTGATTCCAGAAATTTAAAGGAAATTGTCCAAAAATAAAAATTTCATGAAAATGATTAAAATCATCTGATATTTGTACTTCCAATGTATCACTTTACAGCTTTAACATTATTTTATTAACTTAACTATCTGCTCCAATACCTTGGTTTATGAGATGCTACATATTATATGGAAAGCTTGCATGAAGCATTTACAGGCATGTGGCATAGCTAGGATTTCCATATTGGTAGGGCAATTAACAGAATTAAACCGACAGGATACAAAATTTGGCCCCTGACGATGGACGGTACTAATTTTGAACTGATGAAAATTGAATACGAGGAATATCGGTGGGGCAATCGCCCCCTCTGCCCACCCTTTGGCTATGCCACTGTTTACAGGTGAGTTTTATGCCTCAAGCTGTACAGTATATATGTGACATGGCCTTACATATGGAAATTAATGTCTTTGAATAGCAATATCAAGATGGATGATGACAGATGGCTTTCCATTCAAATAAAAACAGATTCTTATGAAAACATCATCAATTCAGCTAGTGCTAGTGTACATCAGGCAGTGGGGGCACCAGTGTAATTAAGGGTCAATATTTGGAAGGTTAAAAATTAAATTGGTCAATAATGATGGGTGCATTTGGGCAATAAAAGCATTGAAAAGAGTCCGAAAAGCTTGAAAACAGAAAGAGTCTAAAAAGCTTGAAAAACAGAGAGTCCAAAAAGCTTGAAAAACAGAGAGTCCAAAAAGCTTGAAAAACAGAAAGAGTCCAAAAAGCTTGAAAAACAGAAAGAAAGAAAAGAGGTTCATCAATGGAAAGTGCTGGTAGAAAATTCAAGAAAAATCTCAAATGATTTTATTCAGGTAAAACTTTCACTTCCCATAGAAAGTTTGGGCCTATACAGCTACAAATGGGTGTTTAATTGAACTAAATAAAATCAAGATGTTTTCTATTCAAACAAAAATGATTCCTTTGGATATTATTTCTTCTTACTTGTCACTTCTTTGTTAAGAAATTTCATAAAATTCTGCTCATTGCCAAAAGCAGCACGATGCAAACGATTCCTCGATCCTATGTCTGCCCATCCGATCTCAAAATATTTTCATGACATTAATGTTAAGGCTCTTAAAGGGGCACTTACACACAAAGATTAATGTAAAGGCTCTTAAAGGGGCTCTTACAGACAAAGATTTATGTAAAGGCTCTTAAAGGGGCTCTTACACACAAAGAATGAAGCCTTCTATTTTCCAATCCCCAGAATAAACAAATACTTCTCTTGCAAGAAATGTCACGGCACTCGGTCCCGACATAAAAATGCAAAATCAACAAAGAACCTAACGTAACCATTGTGTCCTGAGCTTTCATGCTTCCAACATCTGACGGCAGTTAATGTTGAATGAAACTGCTTGTCAGTTGAACATATGCTTCTAATATAATCATCAAACAGCAAATTTGCACAAATTATGTACTAACACTTTTTGTCACAGAAATCAATTTATTCCACCACTTTTAAGGTCAATGTTTTTTAATGTTTTGATGAGAATTTGAGCTATTTTTTATCAATTTTATACAAGATTTTGAAGCATTCTCTACCAGTCCAAAGTATCCATATCATTAACAAGGAGCGTACACCCCACACAAATAATGTAGGTTACAATGATCAGCTGATTGAGGAACCCCAAACAACCTTCTGACTGCCTGAAATAAAATCACTTGAATCATCCACAAATAGTGTTAAATACCTCAAATTCCCTCTTGCAGAAGCAAAGCGTGTCCCCTTCGGTGCGTATTAGCATAAAAAACATCTAACAAAATTGAACGTTTCTATTGAGCTATGTCTTTTCAGGCCAACTATTTACTAGTGGCAGCAGCATCTGGGATTTGCAATTAACAATTTACAATGTGACGCCCCAGAATATGTAGGAAAATAAGGTAGTGGCCATGAGTTCGTTGGACATAATGATTGATAAACAGTGGTGCCAGCAAGGGGTGGGGTGCCCCTATGTCCAAAATTTATTTAATTTTTGTGTGTGGTTAAAATGGCTATTTTTGACCTTTTTTTAATAGGGGGGGAGTCTGCCATCATTGTAAAATTATATGCTGCTATATCAGATCATACCATACATTGATTGAGGTGCAAAGTTGGTACTTAAAAAACCTGTGTATTGCACACATTCAAAGTCTTTTTGAGAGTATCTAAAACTTGGAAAATGAGAAGTTTCCTGGAGGCTTTTCCCCTGGACCCCTTAGGGGCCCTAGGGCCCCTTGCCCCATGTCAAAAAGGTTTGTGCCCCCCCCTTTAATATCAAACCCCTGATGGCACCACTGTTGATCAAATCTTCAAATGCCAATCATGAACTATGGGAAGGTTCAAGACAAATCACACTGGAGTGCATTACCATGAGAGGGGAAAGGACAGGAGGTATATGTCCCAATCTTTGTTGTGTAATTGCTATACAAATTATGAGATGAAGAATGCCATTTGAAATCTTGGAAGAAATGTCCTAATTCATAGAATATTCGTGAATAGCTTCACCTGGTCTGTTCATGAAATAAAGTAACACAAAAATCATCCTACAGAGGAAGAAATAAAGTAGAGTTTTGGCGCAGAAGCACTTTATCATTATCGTCGTCGTCTCGTCGTCGTCGTCATCATCATCATTATTACTATTATTTTAATTATTTTTACATTGCTTGAATAAATTTTATTGTTTTATTGAATACCAAAATTTTCTGAATATCATCCGTCTGCTCATAAGCTCATTTTATTTACACTTGTGGGCATAAAACAAATTCTCACTTTCGGAGATCATTTTATTCCAATAAGGATGCTGTTGAACCATTTATCACATCACACTCACATACTACATTCAGAAACTAGTTGTCAACTTTAAAAAGCTTTCACAAAAGAAATTGATTTGTATCAGAAATCAACTTCAAGATAAACTCAAATTCCTGAGAAGTCCACCAATGCAGAACATAAACATTCATGTCGTCGCAAAAAATCCATTTACATCTTTCCTGCGAATGTGAAGAATGCTTTCATTTTTGCTACTGGATAACATCTTTCATCTCGAAAAAAATTAATCAATGGGTTAAATGTACTGAAATAAACTACAAGTAATTACAACTTGATTCCCCTAGATACCGATTATATTCTTTTTGGCAAACAAGCCACTTTAAGATCTAGCTTCTGAAGATGTTGGGTTGCCAAATTGAAACATTTACCCAGGACACACAAACATCTTGGATTTACAATATAACATTTCGGAACTACCATTAATGGACCTATCTGATGTTTTGGTTCCAACTTGGCAAAACACGAGAGCAAATTTGTGCTGCTCTTACAGTTGTAAGAATGCAAGGAACCATAAGAGGACAGAGAAAAGGCACACAAGTTTGACCACCTTTCACTATACGCACGTATATGTGAGACCATCTTTCACTACAAGCACGTACATGTAAGACCATCTTTCACTATATGCACGTACATGTAAGACCACCTTTCACTACAAGCACGTACATGTAAGACCATCTTTCACTACAAGCACGTACATGTAAGACCATCTTTCACTATATGCACGTACATGTAAGACCACCTTTCACTATATGCACATACATGTAAGACCACCTTTCACTATATGCATGTACATGTAAGACCACCTTTCACTATATGCACATACATGTAAGACCACCTTTCACTATATGCACGTACATGTAAGACCACATTTCACTATATGCACGTATATGTAAGACCACCTTTCACTATATGCACGTACATGTAAGACCACCTTTCACTATATGCACATACATGTAAGACCACCTTTCACTATATGCACGTACATGTAAGACCACCTTTCACTATATGCACGTACATGTAAGACCACCTTTCACTATATGCACATACATGTGAGACCACCTTTCACTATATGCATGTACATGTAAGACCACCTTTCACTATATGCACATACATGTAAGACCACCTTTCACTATATGCACGTACATGTAAGACCACCTTTCACTATATGCACATACATGTAAGACCACCTTTCACTATATGCACGTACATGTAAGACCACCTTTCACTATATGCACATACATGTAAGACCACCTTTCACTATATGCACCTACATGTAAGACACATTTAATCTTTATAACAAACGTTTCTGATAAAGAGGTGCAAAAATTATATTTGAGTATGTCAAACATTTTGATGCAGTCCAGACTTGAATGTAATAGAAAACAATTTCATCACGCTTTTTAAAAGGATTATGGGAGAAGTTTAGAAAATAGGGTGTTTATAATAACAAATCTACAATGACTGCCATATACTCATATGACAAATGCGCTTTACATTTTGCATATTGATGGCCTAATTATAAGGGTTTCTAATTGCAGGTAAAAACAAAAATTATTGTCAGGATTTTAATGTATCACGTATATAATATAATAAGTGTATTCTTTAGCGTCCCGTAAAGTCCTGAAAACATAAGACACAGTGTTTTGCTTCATTCATTTATCAACATCCTGATTTATTTCCCAAGTAGAAAAAAAGAATATTTTATAGATAAGAGGAAATGCTTTTTCCTTTCACTCGGAAACAGCATTTGAAGAAACACATTTGAATACATATCTGGAATGCACTTTAGAAGTAGCCTTTTTGTGGATTTGCATTTCAAATAAGATGACAAATTCTTCCTGCGGTCAAAACACCCACACATTTCTGTTTTCAGAATGACACAAGTTTCAACAATTTTTCAGAAGGTGCATAAGTTTCCACAAATCATTAAGACAAAGATGCAAGTTACACTAAGAGCTACACCAGAGAATCACTTTGCAGAAGCTGAATCTGTATGTAAATTACTTGTAATAAAATGATGATTCATCCGCAGGAATGAGTGTCAAAATGGGGATCAAAAGGGTCCTAAATTTACACCTTACAAATGTTTACCCAACATAAAATATTTGAAGACCTATAATGACAAATCATACTAACAGTATTCTTACTTATAGTTTCAAATGGTGGACCCAACTTACACATTCTTAGTTGAAGTCAAGAGTCTTCTTTTTAAGATCCCAACAGCTAGGTTGTTATGGTAAAACTATGGTCGAGTTTTTGACACTTTGTAAACAAAAAAGGGAATGGTGAAATGAGTATGGGGCTAATCTCCTTCCTGAATAATGTCCAATGCAATCTTCATTGTTTCACACCTCCCCTTCCTGCAATCTTCATTGTTTCACACCGCCCCTTCCATCAAAAATCAAATTTATGAGGCTGCTCGAAGGAAATTTATCTGGAAACATGAAACAGACCACTTTTTGATTCATTTCCATTTCAGAAACAGCTAAAACCAAATTGTATAAAACTGACTCATGTTCAATGTCATCGTTAATGAGGGGAAGGAGTCCATCTTGCCTCAAGACCTTAATGTAATATTTACTGTTAAATCAGTTTACTACATACAGATCTATCATTTTCTGTCACAGCCAGTTAGTCCCCCTCCACACTCCCACACCAAATACAAATACAATTTTGACAATAACTTTTGTAAATAAGTTTTGTAAACATCAATTGCATTTGAGGATGCATAAAAGATACAAAACGTTTGTCCGAGTGTGAAATCTAAAGCACTGTTTTGCACTTAACTAAAAGCTTGACACCATTTGATTGGACTGAATTTTCTCCAGGTGTGAGCT
The DNA here is from genome assembly GCA_020152595.1 of Chiridota heheva. Classification (NCBI taxonomy): domain Eukaryota; kingdom Metazoa; phylum Echinodermata; class Holothuroidea; order Apodida; family Chiridotidae; genus Chiridota; species Chiridota heheva. The sequence continues at coordinate 1,303,937 of JAIGNY010001069.1, forward strand.
GTTTTACTACCCTGACAATTTTGAATGGGTTATTCAGGTAATAAGATGAAATTCACCACGCCATCAACTTTCCCAACCAATTCCATTCCAACCCAGTTGCAATCTCCAACAGACCATTCCCAAATCTCCAGGATGGAACAAAAGGTAACATTAAGAGAGGGGTGACTTTGTCTTATGGGGGGGGAAGCCAATAGATCGGACAAAGTATGTCGCCTGTACAAACTTTTCTGGGGTGATCTAACACCCCTTCTTTCCCCCATAACACTGTCACTGCTGATATATTGCTGAAGATTTTAGGTTTTTCAGATGATGTCTACGTACATTAGGAGGATGAAACAAACAGTGAAGAAATTGGCTTTCATATCTTGCTCTAGCTTTTCAGGAGACTTCAAGATGTCACAAATTTGTTTTAAAATAATCAGTAGAAAAAATCTACTTCAGAAAAGTCACAGATGCCACACCATATTTCAGGCTGGGGGTGCAGACACACTCTCCCCCCCCCCCCCTCCCCCGCCCCCTCCCACAGAAGCCCATATTCCGCACAAATTAAAACATTAAATTACAGGCCAGGATTAGCATTTTAAGACCGCATCGTTCACCTGACGTGTGCGCTCACTGAATTTGAGTTTCACTTTCCTGAAAATAGCACCCCCCAGGCTCAGACAAGCCTACATTCCTGTATTTCCCCAACATCACAATTACTTTACTTGATTTGCACTCTTTAGGCATATCAAAATTAAATCAAAATTTCAGAGAACAGGCATACCATATCAAAAAACACCAACAAGTTATGAGAGGGCATAATGTCACCCCTAAGTCTGATTTCAGTCATTTCTACACAAATCTGTCACAAACAATTTACTTGTATCTTGAATAATTCGATTGCCATTTCTGTTTTGTCCTCTTTCAGTTAAAAGAAACATGTTATCCAGGAATGCCGAGCCCTCCCTCAATTCTCAAAAATATATGAAGAGCATTAAACAAAGTCTTTATCTACATTAAGTCCAATTTCTACTGTTGTTGCCATTGTCAAGCATCATGGTTTTCACCAATTTTTTCATGGTCTTTTGACTTATTACCAAAAAATATATGCGGGTACATTCATGAGCCCACTGAGCTTGCGGCCCCTTGCCACCCCCTCCCTAGGTAAAATTGATGGATCATGGAAATACTCTAGGTCAGTTAAAAGCTATTTAGATTGATATCTAGGGGGATCTAATTCAACTTATCCTTTATATACCATTTTCATGTGAACCATAGCTGATCTTATTCCAAGATACAACTTGGATCCAGGCTGTGATTTATCTTGGCAGCTGTTTAGCAAACCAACCAGTGGATTGATTATTTGTTGGCCAATCTACTGTCATTTTCAGGAGTTAACACGTTCATATGTCAGTCTTTTGAATCCAGAGTTTCCCAGAAATCCAAATTGATATGATAAGAATCAAGTTGCCTTTAGTTACAGTACATTTGATGAGAGTATATATAAAGACGAACATATTTTAACAAACATCGCACAAAACAAAAAGCATTTCTTTTTGACTTAAGTGAACCTTTAGATAGATGAATATGCAACGTATACTAAATGAGATATAATTGATGGATAGCGGAAATGCTCTTGGTCAGTTAAAAGCTCTTATATGTAGGAAACACTCTGCCATTTGCAACATGAAAGATGAGTGGGCATCTTGAGTATCATGAAAACTTTACAAATTAAAAACGCATATTTATGAATATTAGCTGTCTTACAGTCTCATGTACTGCAGTAGTTGTTACTTGTGTGGTATATATAAATATTATCAATTTCAAAAAATTATCTTTTCAAAGTTTGTCTGCATTGTTGGTATGCTGCCCGTATCCTTCCATCACACTTTTTGCCATTTTTTATATGTTTTCTATCTATTTTGGTATTAGAAAAAGAAGAACAAAATGTATTCATTTCAGAGACTCTTTGACCCTAGCTGTCTTCAGAGACATTATGAGCCTAAAGCTGGTTGATTGGTTGGATGCGTAGGAGGAGTAAGCATCTTAGAATGATTTTCTGATGAAAAAAAGTCAGATTAAGTTCCAGAAAATATGCTAAAATGTCCAGATATTTTATACCCCCCCCCCCCCCCCTCCCACGCCCATTTCAAAATGCTAGCTACACCTGTAAAAACTTTATCAAATAAAGGAAATGCCAGATACTCAAGATAATTTATGTTTCATCATAATGCTTTTCTAAATATTTGCAGATGAGAATTCCATGTTGATGGTTCTCAACCAAAAAGCCCTGAGAAAATGACACACAAAGCTCTTTCCTAACTGACTTATATTTGCTTCATTACTGGAGCAAATCTTAGAGAGGAAAATGACAATCATGTGACAGATTCCTCAAAAGAAGGATCAACTGGTGGCACTCAAGCAGTTGAATAATAGAGGGAGTTACCCTCAATAACCAAGAAAAATAAAAAGTCAATCTATCATCTTAATTTCTTACTCAGAAATGATCCAGTTTTTATTCAGTAATTTGACATTCTTGAATTATTCACAAAATAAAATAATAATTCAAATGAAATAATCATTCAAAAGCTTGGATTAGGCATCGTTTCATCATAATGCTTTGACACAATTGTGTTCTGAAATATCAGAACATGTGGAGAGTGATTTGGAAAATATAATATCTGAACTCCCTGGTAAAAATTGTAGCAGCAGCATTTATCGCGTATTTTGAGAAGTGAAGTATGTACAACTAAAGTGGGTGTTATAAGGTATCTAAGGAGCACAGAGTCCAAATTTGAAGGATTCTGGGGTCTCTAGAATAATTGAACACACTGATGACCTGATAACACTGATAACCTTTGTTATGAATATTCAAATCAACCCTAAATATCTATAATGAATACTGGATTCAGTTTCAATGACATTAAAGAAGAGATCTCTGTTATTTTCATAAATTTATAGCAAAATGATAAGCCCTACCTTTTTGACTAAGAACTCCTTCTAAAAAATCATAACCTGTGCTCTACGGAGAAAACCACGACAAAACCTGGAACAACAAGTTTCATCATCTCTACATTACGCAGCAAGAAAAAATAAAATCAGCATTCTTAGAGAGGCTTAGACTTGTGCTGGATACATAATTACTTCTAACTTGGCTCTACAAATACACTTTTTTGCATGCCAAATTGGTTCAAATAACTCGAGTGGAATTATGTAAGGACAGTTACAAATCCATTTGGAATTCTTTTTGAACAGTGGATTATTGCAGCAGTTTTTCTTGCATGCCCTGACATAAATATCTCTCTGCATATCAGTATGCCTATGCCAAGTTGGGAGGTAAAATTGGGGAAATATTCACATAAATTTAAAGAAGAAAAAAAGGTAAAATTGGACAAAACTTGAGTAAGATTATTGGGAAATTTGGTTCAATTTGGCAACATTTCCACAAATTTAAGTAACAAGTAAACAAAATTGAGGAAAAGTTCCCAAAAATTATAGAAAATTTTGGGAAAATGAAGTAAAATTCCTAGAAATTGAAGGAAATGTCCCGAAAATTGAAGGAGGTTTCCTGACTATCACCAAGATTTCATGGAAACTTAATTTAGAGGTCATCATTTCTACATCCCTGCCTTCACGAAGCTGTTACATAAGATAGAATCTGGCAATCAATACCCTTTCTTTGCCAGAAATGTACTAAAAATCCCTTATAAATCCTGCCCCGTCCTGCACTCCACCCATTTCTTTGTACATTGACATCAAAAGTTAAGAGTTAAACCACAACAATCTTTCTATAATTTCCTTACATGAGGAACTCATGCTACAACTTTCAAGATCCATTATATCACTCAAAACATCCCAGGCACTGAGGCTGGTATAATCTGCCAATACATCCGTATGTTATGTTCCACAACTAAAAGTATACAGTCAGTATCAAAATAGAGTTTTAAGCACATACATCTCTTTCATTACAAGCAAACAGGGTGAGAGTATAAAAAAATCACTTTAAATTTAGTTACATCCATCCATCCAGTGGCAGTCAGAAGGGGCTAGACAATCAGTCTTCCCCCCCCCCCCCTCTAATTGCCACCTTGTCAATTTGTCTTGCCCCCAACACATATCTAATATCTTCTTATCAACATTGTTTGTAACCAGCTATCATCCCAGAAATGACTGCCCCCTGGATAAAACTGTGGCTCCCTAACATGATGATGGCTGCACCACTCCCGATCCATTAGACAGATACAATGTCTGCCATGTGATATTCCCACCTACATCAATGGACATTTCATGGACATTATATTTGAATATTCAACTATTGTACAGCAGTGGCTGTAGTATTTGTAGAAACTCAGATAAGGATTAGTTCAGGGGTCAAGCAAGTTTATCTTATATGAAAAGGGACTTTAAAAGAAACAAATTGGTAAAGAGACCATTCAAAAATCTTATTCCGTTAACGAGATATCAAAATTTAAACCTCTTGTCTTATCTTTGTAGAAATGACTAGTGTAGTAAGTCTACTATGGAAGGTTGGCACCCGCATCCTCACATTCTTAATAATTGTTAATGTATTTTAAAGAAAATATATATATTTTTTTTCCAATTTCAATTATTTTCCATCAAAGTTTCTTCAGGTGGTAAATTATAATTATCATTACAAGGTTCTGTTTTACTAATTTCCTGACATATGAATGGTCTTTAAGCCACAAAATCGAAAAAACAAAATATGATAGAATACAGCAAGAATTTGAGGAATCTGAGGCTATGACATCACAACTAGTCTGATTTCAGTCATTTGTACATAAATGATACCTGCTGAGACTTCAAACTTAAATATCTCCTTAACGGAATAACATTTTTGAATACTTTTTACACTATTTTGTTTCTTTTAAAGTCTTCTTTCATATAAGATAAACATGCTTGACCCCTTTACTAATCCTTCAATAATGTCATGTGCATGGTTGATATTAACACACAAACTTAGTGCACAACTGTCTGTGTATTATGTGCACACATTATTCGTCCAACCAGTACTCATACTCGAAAAAACATGGCAGATTGAGACGTCACTTGTGCACACAGCACTAATAAGTTGAGTGACCTTGAAGTGCAAAATTGTTATGATTTTTTAACGTACTGGAAGGGAGCTAACTCACTTCTCATTCATGTGTCATATTATAGTTACCAAAGAATACCAAATGAAAATATGATAAGGACATGACATAAATGTTTACTATGACTCATCTTACCTGTGTAACCTTTGACCCCACATTTGTGGTAACTCCTGTGAGAAGCTTTTTGGCAGCATTGACAGACCCTACTTGGGAATTGCTTGCAGAAACAAAGCTCCGTTTGTCCATACTGTGAAGGCTTTGGTTTGACATCTCCTGCCTCTGCTTGTACCTGGTAAGGTCAGAGTCCGAGGCAGCTGTGCACAAATTAACCCGAACATTGTTACCTAAAATTATGAAAGAAAATATCATGAAACATGTAAATATTTTTGAATACAATAGAAAACAACACATTATATTCTTCAATCAAAGACAATACAATAGAATGCAATGCAATCTTAAAGACTGCAAAGGAATTATATGAACACTGATATGCACAAGATTCCCTAGAAAAAAGATTTTGTAATTAGAATATTTAATTTTCAATCAATGATTGATCAACGCTCTTGACATTTTTTTTAAAACTTAGCACAATCAAATCTATCATAGTAAGAAAATAATAACAAAATGTAATTCTATGAGTTGTATTCAAAATTCAGCCATCGACGATGTATCATGCCCATGTCAGATCTTGATGTGATCATGTGTGTTGGAACAGCCAGCATCCTTTTGCAGAAAAAAACAATGGAGCTACAATGAAAAGAAAGAGGTTTTTAACTTATGGCAAAACAATTTGCATATTTTTGCCATTTTATTTGTTAGTTGTTGAAGTATTTACTTTGCAATCACTTGGAGTAAGATTACAGGACCTACATATTTGTTTCCAAATATTTCTTGTGAGGCCTAAAAATTTGGAAGCAGTGATATAAACAATTCCTAACTGATTTTGATAGGATGATTAGATTTTCAATTATTTGCTTTCCATGATTTTCAAGATTATTTTTTAAATCATAACCAATGCTGACCCCAGCTGCTGGTTCAGACATTGTCCTCTCATTAATCTCATCTTTGGGTATAAGCACTCCGAGTCATTGAGTGCATCAAGTCATTGAGTGCATCCATCGATGGCAGACCATCCAATTCCTGGTTCATCTTTCTAGTCATTCCTGATTACCCCGATGACCAATAAATAATCAAATAATTTTTGGCAGGCTGTTGATGAAAAAAATCACAAGCTGCTTCAGAAGATGAAAGCTTTTTTTTCACTGGCAAGTTTTTCATCACCAATCTTTTGTTGTCATCCTTTGTTGCAACCTAGCAACACAATTGGTGTATTCGGTATCTCATGGCATTTTGACGGGTCATTAATTTTATAAACAGCACTTTATCTCATCAATGATTCCAAATATACTCCAATGATACACACAATAACACAAAATCATAATGACGTGAACCTCTTTTGATGATGATTAAAATTTGAGCAAATTCACAAATTGGCAGGTGATATTTCTAATGATTGTGCCACTGAGTGGAACAATGTTATATAGTAATCTATAGATGATCAAGGACCACCAGAGTCCATTCCCATTCAATCAATGCAAGGAGACAGGACCAAAGCCCACAACAGCACTGTGCCAGATAGTGTTGCAAAATCATCTGAAATCATGTAGAATTTAATTAACAGAGAAGTTAAATCTTGCACTAGATTTATTACTGTTGTTAAAGATGTTTGTTCACCCATTGAGTACAAATGAACATCAGAAGGGGAAGCTAATGGAATGATTGCCAACCCCTGAACCCACCCCTCGAGTACAGTGCAAGCGTGATATAAAAAGAATCAGAACCAAAAGGTTTTGTGGTTCCGATGCTTTTTTTCATATGCTGATTGATTTGCAAGTTTCGTATTAACTGTCATGTCATTGCATATCATGAAATATTTTTGGAGGATATTTATTCATTAGCCACAACCACCATGCAAAAAATAAAATAACCATACCTTTTGACAAACACACTGGCATATGCACAATAATCAACAACATTATCATAGCAAGTATGATGCAAAATAGACATACGATTGCTCATGTATCATATTTAAAGAATTTTAGGTTAAGCCCCATCTACCATTAATATGCTTGGTATTACCACCAAAACCAATAAGGCACATGCACAGACCATGGGCAATCTGTGTATGACATATGACTTAAATTCAGTTTATCGTTCTTTAGATATCGTATTTACAAACTTATTTCAGCAAAATCATATGATTCTCGCCCACTATGCAGATTAATGAAAATCAAGTTTTAAACTATGAATATGTACACACTAACAAACATCATAACTGTACCAAATATCAAACAAAACAGTTATGCGATTGTTAAAATAAGAGCATTTCAAGACTTTTACATTAAGCCCCGCCAACTCATTGATATGCATTATATCACCACCAAAAACAATAGGGTACAACTACTGACAATGGGCTGTACTTATACCACATGTGACATAAATCCACTGTACCGTTCTTGAGATATCGTGTTTACGAGCTGGCCGTCACATACACACATACCATACACACATACCATACACACACCCACCCACACACATAAACACACACACCATCATGACCGCATAGGTTCCTGATGCCATCACATCAGAATCTAAAAACTCTAGTCACCAAAATCCTCCCCAGAATATGTTTCTGTACCTATTCATGATATCATTGTCATTGCAATTGAAAAACAAAACTCCATGATGTATGCATGTATATGCATGCATGTATATGGATGCATGTATACGCATGCATGTATATGCACACATGTATAGGCATGCATGCATAGGCATGCATGCATAGGCACACATGCATATGCACACATGTATATGCATGCATGTATAATCATGCATGTATAGGCACGCATGTATAGGCACGCATGTGTAGGCACGCATGTGTATGCACGCATGTGTATGCACGCATGTGTATGCACGCATGTGTATGCACGCATGTGTATGCATGCATGCGCGCATGTGTATGCGCGCATGTGTATGCGTGCATGCATATGCACACATGTATATATGCATGCATGCATATGTGCGCATGTATATGCACACATGTATATGCACGCATGTATATGCATGCATGTATATGCATGCATGTATATGCATGTATATGCGCACATATACATGCATGCATGTATGCGCATGTATATGCATGCATGTATATGCATGCATGTATATGCATGCATGAAGACTAAAAGGTAGTACATGAAGGTACTTACAGTTTCAGAATTAATGTCAAAGATAAAAAGTTAAATAATCTGAATGTAGATCTGGAAAAGGTGACAAATTTGGCAAATGTCATTAGGAAAATAACTACACCCAATTAGGGGACAATTAAAGCCCCTGTTATTAGGCCCATTATGTAACATTTGTCCATTGTGTAACAATGGCTCATTATATAACAACTTTTGGCCCCATTATGTTACAACATTTGGCCTATAATCATTATTATTATTATACATATAGTGCGCTTGATTTTAAAAAAGCTCTAAGCGCATTACATAATAAACACTAGATACATGGACATAAAGAAATGTTAAAATAAGATAAATAGGTAAGAATATTCAAAAATGTTATAATAAGAGTAAACTGAAATTGTTCTAAAATAGATACTAAAAAACTATAAAAAAAAATATATAAAAAATAATGTAACATGGTATTGCATGCCATTATGTAACAATTAGCTTTTGATCCATTATGCAACAAAGTATTGTGTGCCATTATTTAACAACTTTTTGACCATTATGGAGCAAGGTTCAAATCAGATGAGTTGAGGGATATGGATGAAGGCGCTCTTGGGGTAAAAGCACTATGAATTTTAAATCTTTTATAGAGGACCACTAAACAACCTTGCATGCACTAACAGTTGATATTCCCCCAGGATTCATTTTTGTGGAGTTTTGATCATTTTGAGAAACCCAGTCCCCAGCACCAATAGTGTTCTGCCTCATTGTTTACTAATAAAACTGGTGTGAATGAATTTTACGGATGTCCAGGGGCGGACTGGCCCACCGGGAAACTGGGAAAATTCCTGGGCTCCTCCATATGCTATTACCATAATATTCATACAGCACAGTTGAGGGGTTGTCTGGTCAATGTTTACGGTTAATTTCAGATGAAATTGTGAATACTGAGAGGTCCGTTGCATTACACCTATGCCTAACATAAGAATCTCTTCCCACAATTGTCTCTTGACAATTAGGGCCTCAATATAGGAGCCCTTTTAATATTTGAGTGTAGTGATCCCTTAGACAGCCATAACTGACAGGACAGCCATAAGTGACAGGACTGTTACTGACAATTACAAAATAAAAGGCACATAGAAGACAAAAAGGGAAAAACAAGATCTTGCCAGTAAATTACAATGGGGCGTGGAGGGAGGTGTCTGAATTCTCATTAGCTTTGATGCCCTCCGCGTATGTATGCATTATACAGGGGTCGGACTGGCCCACCGGGAAACCAGGAAAATTTCCCCGGGGTTCATAATGTTGCGGTGGGATAATCTATATATTGGGGGCCCTTCATGATGAAAAATACCGGTAACAATTTTTGTTCCTGTCAACCCCTGCAGACGTCCACATTTCTTTCTCTCTGATTTTGATCTGTTGATGTAGCTAATTTGTATGAGAGATAAGGAGAGGTATGACTTTGACCCAGAGGCCAGGGACAAGGTCGCGGTGGTCTGAAAGTTACGAAAAGTACTGATTTCGACTTTCTTATTTGCTGTTTTGAAAACTAAAGGACATTAACTAAATTTGGTCAATCAGTAATTTTATATTGGTTCCCGTTTTCATGTCACGTGACTTTTGAAGTTGTCTCAACACCTGTCTGACATGGGGAAAGTATTGACCATCTAATTGACATGACTTGGTTTGCTTATTTGTTTGATGAGGGCTTATCTGCACCACGACAACGAGGGTCAAATTGTGCCTGAGAGGTCAGATCATTCTAGAGGTAGGAAGGAAAGGAAACAGGGGGCGAATGAAAGAAATTCAAGAACAAAAAGTCAGAAAGCTGTGATCAAGAGAGGAGGTGCATGGGTGAAACAAAAACAAAGTAGAGAGAGGGGTGGAAGAGGAGAATTAAATATGGTTGTAGAGGAAAGCATGATGAAGAAAGGAGATAATTTTATCTAAAGGATTTTTCTGGAACAACTCAGCAATTGAGTTGTGGGAGCGAGGGAAGCTTTGGGAAGCTTGTACAGGGAGCAAGCAAGGAGAATGTAATGGATTGTGATGGGTGCAATGGCAATTGTTGCCGAAGGGTTGGGGGAGCCAATAAGGAGGTGGGAGTAAGTGAGGTGGGTGTGACCTATTCTAAGACAGGTAATATGAATGTTGTAGGTATGAGAGGGTTGTTGATGGTGGGTTTGATCGGAATGGTGGGCTGGATGACGTGGAGTTTGTTATCAATTTGGGAGTTCCATGAGGTTTGCCAGCGGTCACGAACAAGGGAAGCAATAAGCGGTTTGATGTCAGAGAGGGTTTGGGAAATGGGTGGGGAGGTTGAGGGCAAGCTTAGCGGCTGCATCAGCCCAATCATTGCCAGGGATGCCAACATGTCTGGATATCCAGAAGAAAAGAACACTTTTCCTGCAGAGGGTGGGCAAAAGAAGTTTCTGAAGGAGGAGGTGGGATGTAAAGTTATCCCATTTAAGGTTGAGTAAAGAAGTAAGAACAACCTTAGAGTCTGAGAAAATGGCAAAGTGGCTGAGCAAAAGTACTTCAATAAAGTTGAGGGCGAGGAGAATGACTTTTGCCTCGGTTGAAAAGATGGCAAAGTCGGGAAGGGAAGTCTGCTACTGAGGGTGATGTCTTGGATGACGGCAGCAGCAGCTGTCTTGTTGCCTTCCTTGGAGCCATCTGTATAGATGAAGGTGTAATTTGAGAGTTGGTCTTTGATTTGGTTGTGGAGATTGATGAATAGGTTAGGGTGGATTTGGGTTTTGTGATGAGTGGAGAGGCCCAGGTGGATAGAAGTGAGGGGGTGGCCCAAGGAGGAGAAGTGGGCCAAGAGAAGGTGCCAAGAGTGGCAGGGTTGGTGCCGAGATGTAAGGAGGTCTGATTTAATGCGTGAGCTAAAGGGAGGGGATAGGGTTTTAGTCCTATCAAATAGGGTGGAGAAATTGGGGTACCTAATGAGGTTGTAAACAGGGTTTTGGGTGTTGGTGAGGACTCTAAAAGCATAGGAGAGGCTAAGTTTTCTACATCTAAGCAGAAAGGGGGGGCTTGTTGGCTTCAACATGAAGGCTGGTGATTGGGGAGGTCCTGTAGGCACCTAGACAAAGCCTCAGGGCTTTAATTTGGATGGTGCTGATGTGGTTGAGGTATGAGTTGGCAAAAATGGTGAGCTAAAAACACAGCAGATAATATTGCCGTAAAGGTTCAATTGCGGGCTTATAAACAAGCTTATAAAGGTCCCATTTTGAGCTTATAAAGGTGATTTTGATGTGGGAGGTATGCATGGTGGTTTGCACCCCAAGTGGTGTTGGAAAGGAGGCAGAGAATGTTGAGGGAGCTCTTGCATTTTAGTTTCAGGTTGGTGATGTTGCTTGTAGGAGAGCTTGGGGTCTAGGAAGTTAACTTTAGGAACATTGAGCACAAAGTTCGGGTTGGTGTGTGTTCAAAGTGCAGGGATGTCTTGTATTTGCCATGACTTGCAGCTGGTTGAGGCTGATTTGGAGTCTATTTTTAACAAGAGGAAAGCTAGGGGAAGATGGTGAAGTAATCCACATAGAGGGTACGCTTGATGTTGGGGCCAAGCTTGTCCGCGATGTCGTTAATGCTTAGGTTAAAGAGAGTGGGAGAGAGGATGCTGCCTTGGGGGACGCCTTTTTCTTGGGGGTACGGGTTGGAGAGGGTGTGGCCAATACGAACTTGGAACTGCCTGGGTGAGAGGAAGTTTTGAATAAAAGATGAGGAGATGGACTCTGAGGCCGATGGTGTGAAGTTTGCAGATAATGCTGTATTTTCAAGTAGTGTCCAAAGCTTTCTCGAGGTCGAAAAAAATGGCAATGAGGTGTTCCTTTTTTGCAAAGGGTTCCTGGATAGCGGTTTTGAGCGTAATTAACTGGTCTAGGGTATTGCAAAGTTTCCGGAAGTTGCTTTGGTGAGGGAAGAGGATTCTGTTGGTTTCAAGGAACCAGTTAAGTCTCTGGTTAATGATCCTTTCCATAATTTTACAGAGACAGCAGGTGAGGGACGATGGGGCTGTAGCTGGAGAGGTCAGTACTGTCCTTCCCCAGTTTAAGGACGGAGGTGACAATAGCTGTCCTCCAGATAGAGGGAAAGGAGTGAGAGGACCAAATGTGTTTGAGGATGGTGAGTAGGGTAGTGGTGGCCTTGATGGGAGGTGTTTCAGGAACTGGTAGGGGATGTTATCTGGGCCCTTGAAGGTGCAGCCAGCTTCGTGGATGGCTTGGTTTAATTCAGAAAGGGTGAGTGGGGTGCTGTAGCTCTCAGAGTTGTCGGAGGGAAAGGTGATACTCTGGGCTTCATCGCGAGCTTTTTTGGTTTTCAAGGCATTGGAGTAGTTGGTTGAGGACAAGATTCGCTGAAAGAGGTGGCGAGGTGTTAACGATGTCCTTTTTTGCGGTGAGAAGGTCACCATTCGAGGAGAGATGGGATATGGGAGACTTGCCCACCCTGCCGTGGAAGCTGTTAACCATTCTTCAAATCTTCTTAGTGGGGGTGTTGGTGGTGAGAGAAGAGATGAAGTTGTTCCAAGTGTTGGTTTTACTGTCCTTGATAGTGCGTCTGGCCTTGGCACAGCTGATGCAAAAGAGGTTGAGGTTATGGGTGGTCGGGTTTGTTTTGAAGTTCCTGAGGGCTTTTTTCCTGTTCTTGATGGCGGTTTTGCAGTCATCAGAGAACCAGGGGTTAGGGGATGATTAGGGGGTTTGGAGGTTTGGGGAATTGAGCAGGTGGCAATGTTGATAATGATATTACTGAAGTTTGACATGGGATCCTCACCCTCCAGGAAATGGGGGGAGAGGTGTGAGTCACAGGTTTCAAAAAGGGGCCAGTCAGCCTTCTCAAGGTTCCAATTGGGGGTGTGGTCAGTGGGGGTTTGAAGGTTGGAGTGTATAAGAAGAGGGTAATGATCACTACCACAGAGGTCAGCAGTGACTCTCCCGCTAAAATCAAGGAGGTTGGGGGAACAGATACACAGGTCAATACAGTTTTTAAAAAAATTATCTTTCTTGTGAAAGGTTACAAAAAACATGGGAATATTCCTTTAAGAAGCATGATGAAGAATACAGACCACAATCCTGACAGGTTGAGGGCTCTGACACTCAGGATTGATAATTAAAGGTTTTTTAGAACTGTAGGGCTTAAAGTGTATTTGAAATAGTTTTGCTCTACATCATTTTAAGCTGGTCAGAGGTCGGGTATAATTCTCTGTTTTATTTTAATATTAGATGCCATTTAAGAAGAATTACCCATTGCTGCTTGTAACCAATGGTGGCTATATTTTGTGTAACTCCTCCCCCACAGGGGCGGGTCTGTGTTGATTGTATGTTTTTATGCTGGAGAGAGGTTCTAAATGGATATTGTAGTTAGTGGGATTTATGCTGCCTTACAGAAAACACTCAATATCATATACTTGTATTATTTTTACTTATGAAGTGGTGTCTAACTTGTATTATTATACTATTTTGGCTACCAATATAACACTCATTTTTGCTGAATTTGGAGATAACTTGGTGGAGGACAAAATATAATCTTGCATCAGTTTACAGATTGAAACTTTGCTTCAAGCCTAATTTCTTTAAAACTTTTATTTGATTGTTAATCTTTGTATACAAAGATTTTTGATGCCTGAAACTGGTAGCAGTTTATGTAAATGGTGGCAGTGTACCACAAACTCGTAGGAATTTTGTCTGACAGACAGATAATGGAGAAACTTTTTCAATAATTGCAAAAATGTCAGGAACACAAAAGACAGCAACCATAAAGAGATAAATGTTTGAAAACAAATCAATTCAATATGCAATGATTCCATTCAATAGTACAGTACCAGTCTTTTTAGATTTCCACTTAATCTTGAGCAATAAATGGTAACCTTTCAAATTGTAGTTTTTTTGTAGATCACATGCTTTATGTTCTATTCATGTCTCGAAAAGAATGTCTTTTATTAAGGTTTTTATTCAACTCAACTGTAATCAATGCTCTTAACTTTGGAATTGATTTCTCCCAGAACCAATCAGCTTACATCTACTCAAATATTAGCCTCTATTTATACTGTGCTTTTTGTAATTATTTAGTCCAAAAACAGCAATTAAAAAATTAGCTTAGCACATTTAGTATTATTTGACTTTGTCCACATATGAAGGGCAAATTTAGTTTCTTAAAATTTTTGAAGCTTTAAGTCAGATTTTCAATTGCTCGAATTGAAGTCATTGGCAGCGTCATTCACAGAACTTCTGCTGTATTCATTCTAGTAATCGTACGGTGTGCAATATGCTAGGTACAAAATGGTGTGCAACTATTAGAGTTATTGATCGTAACATAAGTGTTATAATATTACTTTTTCCAGTCTGGAGATTTTGGGAATAATCTCTGCAACTTTTGGGAATTATCTCTGTATTATACATGTACAATGACATCATCAAACGGGTCGCCATGACAGCTTAATCTTCTAATAATGATTTGTACGTTTTGACAACACTGTAGTAATTACTATAATGGTAATATTAAAACACAAATAACCATAATACTAGAAAAAAGTAAAGGATACAATTCTTTCAGGATGATACTACTAATCCTGCATCATTCAAAACGATGGATTTTCAAACATCCATAATTGTCAAAAGTAATAAATATTCATGACAATTCTTTTCAATTCTACATTTTATAAAAGGTCATAAATATGATTTTTTTTTTATATTAAAGATTCTCTGTTTATAGGGAATGGCCCATTTCAGTGGCGGCCCCAGAATTTTGGTCATGAGGGGCAAGAGAGGCAATTTTGTCTTATGGGGGAGGGGGGCAAAAGCCTATAAATTGGACAAAATATGACTTTGAGAAATCTTCTGGCAGTAGGGGCAAAGCAATCCCCATCATAGTGCTGCCATTGTCCCAGCAACATTCTTAGGGACCTAATGTTACATGATGTTTGCATAAAAGATGGTGCAGCTTCCACAATCTCATGAATTATAAAATATCTTTTATGAGAAGATGGAAACTCGCAAATGATTGTTTACAATAAAAAATACCACATTGACCCACAAGATAAATGATTGGAAAGTGGACTTCATTTTAAAAATGTTTTTGCAATTTGTTTGCAACTGTTCCTTCCGATGAACTAGGGCTGCCAAGAGGATCGTGGGACCCGGGGAGGAAAAGTGCAAATTTGGGCCGCCTTATCGGAAAATTTTGAAAAACAAGAAACAATAAAGGTCATCACCTATTTCTGTTCAAAATTTATTGTATGGGCCCTTATGATCTAAACCCCTAGGACCCTGGGCCCAGGGCAATGGCCGCTTTGATCCCTCTCCCCCCAATTGGGGTAATAACCAAAACATTCATAGCAGCAGAACAGATCAATGTCAATGCTCAACTGAGTTACCATTAGGACATGCTGCAGCATTTAGAATATGGGATTATCATGCACAATATAGTTTTTTAACTTGGTCCTGATCAACCTGAACCCAGCTACACTCATCACCACAAAACAACTTTGATACAACAAGTCCTCTTTCTTTTAACAGATCAGCTTTCGTAGAAATGTGTTTTGCCTCCAGCTTTTCCCAATCAAATATTTTCAACTGCAAAAACAGAAAGATGGCAAAAAGACGCAGACGCTGTTCTTCATGTTGGCTGCACCTGCCCGAGCCCTAAGCAGCAAATGTTCAGATTTACGAGCCATCAATTTCATAAACACACCGCCTCTAACATGCGTCATTAACTTCTCCAGTCATTCAAGAAATGGAGACCTACACAAGCCATGTATTTCACCTCCCCATAAAAGTAGTCGAATGTAAGTAAAGCCGATTTATAGCTACTTTTAGACAGTTATTATCATTTCTTAACTGTGGATACATTTCTGGAACGTTTCCATGGTAACTGGATTCCATTTAGATAGAAAGAATATTACTAATATATAAAACACAAAAAAAGGCACAACTTTCAATTGTGATATATATACTTGGGCATGGTGGTCTGTATCAGCTTGATTATATCTATTTGATTTCTCAGTGATGTTTTTTGACATTTATAACTGGCTATTTGACCAAGGAGCGCACAAACCTTATTAAACTCTTACTGTCTGTAACAATGTCCCAGCATTTAATGGTGTATTTTTGACAAATAATTGCAAGAATGTTAAGTAAAGTAATGATATGAAAATTGATTAAAAAAACTTATTTTGAAGGTGCCATAGTTACGCCAGAGTAAAGGCAATGCAAGGGTGTTTTGAGCTATCATACCCAAATAAATATAATAGCTTTTGATGAGTTTCTAGAGGTTTCTATATATTATTATTATCATCATTATTATTATTATTATTATTATTATTATTATTATTATTATTATTATTATTATTATTATTATTATTATTATTATTATTATTATTTATTATTATCATTATATTATTATTTATTTATTATTATTGTTGTAATTACTATTATCATTTATTTTTTCTATTTTTTTTATATTATTATTATTATTCTTTAAATATTTTTGTATTATTATTATTATTATTATCATTATTATCATTATTATCATCATTATCATTATCATTTTTAAATTATTTTTTATTATTATTATTATTATTATTATTATTTTATTTTTTTTAAGGGGGGAGGGTTAGACACGCCACTGCTTTCTGTATTACTATTTATACACATACCAACAAATGCCACGACAGCCCTTTTTAAAGGTTGGTCTTGTTGGCATTAATTAATGTTTATTAAAGGTTGGGTTTTAGCTCAACGAACAACAGAGTGTTGGGTTGAGGCTATGAAAATAGCCTGGTTAAATGATACATATTTCTCTTCTTTTTTTTGTTTCACCTAAGTTTGAACACTTGGTCTTGACATTTTGGCTCATGGGAGATGTTTTCATGCACATTACAGCTTGTATTTTTCTAAGAGTAAATCAATGTAATTTTTGAGTTATAGTAAATAAGGAGCAAATTTTTATAGATTTTTAAGATAGGCCTTCTCCCTTATTATTGATATTATTATTATTATTATTATTATTATTATTATTATTATTATTATTATTATTACTTATTTTATTATTTATTTTTTTTTAATTAATTATTATTATCATTCTATTTTATTTTCTAATATTATTATTAATTAGTTCTTATATAGCACTCACTTCTATACAAGAAATATGCAATCAGCAGCACTTTACATACACCATATACTTACTTTAAAAACAACTGAACTGAAAAACATGAAAAAGATGAGTCTTAAGTTTCTTTTTGAAAATGTTAAAATTACTAGAAGTTTTAATGTCAGTTGGTAGCTTGTTCCATTCCCTAGGCCCTCCCACAGAAAAAGTGTGATCCCAAAGTTTTCCTTTGTGTTGATATTACGTGAAATGAGTTTTAGACCTCAATGCATACTTAGTTTTCTTTTCATTAAAGTAAGTTCCAAATGATTAGGAGCTAAGCCATTCACACATTTGTAGGACATACGTAATAATCTCAAAAGTATTCTTGAATTGATTGGAAGTCAATGCAATTCTTTCAAATATTCTGTTGTACTATCATATTTACTTCTATTTAGGATAAGTTTGGCAGCAAAATTTTGAACCTGTTGTAATTTCATCATGGACAATTTGGGAGGGCCATATAATAATATACTACAATTGTCCAGTTGAGGGATGACCAAAGAAAGTGCCAACTGTTCAAATTCTATCTTAATGACTATGGAATACCCTTAAATGGACATGTTTGTGGAAGAATATGGAATTACCCTTTATTTCATCATGCACATCATTGATATTAATACCCTTAGTAACAAATGCTTTCTGTAAATTGTAACATTGATATTAATACCCTTAGTAACACTTCGTGTATGTGCACATCATTGATATTAACAGTCATATGATATTAATTTCACATGTTTGTGGAAGTAAATATTTCTGTATGTGCACATCATTGATATTAATACCCTTAGTAACACATGCTTTTGTGTATGTCACATCATTGATATTAATACCCTTAGTAACATCAATACAATATTAATACTTAGTAACACATGCTTTCGTGTATGTGCACATCATTGATATTAATACCCTTAGTAACACATGCTTTCGTGTATGTGCACATCATTGATATTAATACCCTTAGTAACACATGCTTTCGTGTATGTGCACATCATTGATATTATACCCAAGTAACACATGCTTTTGTTAGTGCACATCATTGATACATGCTTATGTTCACATCATTGATATTAATACCCTTAGTAACACATTTCTTAAATTGAGATTTAATGGAAAATTTGATATATTCAGTTTTACTATTGTTCAACTGAAGTCTAATTTTATTCATCCAATTTGAGATTGTGCGTGCAGTTTTCAAGAGCATTATTACAATTTCTCTCATCCTCAGGGCTATTTTGCTTTGAAAGAGTCGTAGCATGAATGGTCGTCAGCATACCCTACAATGGCTACCTGCCTCACTCCTTCTTGAGTGCTGGTGGCAATGTATTCCTTTAACACAAATTGTATGCTACAGCATGTACAGGGCCCACACAGCTCCCTTGTGGGACAGAGAATGCAAGATGAAGCTCCTCGGAATAGGACTGATCTACCCAACCTTTATTTTC
This sequence comes from Chiridota heheva, assembly GCA_020152595.1. Classification (NCBI taxonomy): domain Eukaryota; kingdom Metazoa; phylum Echinodermata; class Holothuroidea; order Apodida; family Chiridotidae; genus Chiridota; species Chiridota heheva. The sequence goes on from JAIGNY010001069.1 coordinate 1,322,864, forward strand.
CTCCCTAGCAAATAGCTACGGAACCATTCTAATGCCGTTCCTTTTACCCCAAACTGATTCTGCAGTACACTTAGGAGGACGGTGACTGATCGACAGTGTCAAAAGCAGGTCGAGAGCTACTAATGGTGTAAATCTTTGCTCATCCATATTAAGCAGCAGATCATTTGTTGCCTTTATAAGCTGTTTCAGCACTGTATGATTCTCTGTAGGCACTTATATAATCAGGCAGCAAATTCTCATTATTGAGATGATCACTAAGTTGGATAAGCATTCCCTTTTCGACAATCTAGGATATAAATGGCAAGTTATTCACAGGCCTATAGTATGTTTGTTTGTTTGTTTGATGAAAGCTTAATGGCACCACGACAAGGGTCAAATTGTGCCTTAGAGGTCAGATCATTTAGAGGTAGAAAGGAAAGGAAACAGGGGAGAATGAGAGAAATACAAGCCCAGAAAGTCAGAAAACTGGGATCGAGAGAGGAAGTGCATGGTGAAAAGAAAGGGAAAAAAAGTAGAGAGAGGGGGTGGAAGAGGAGAATTAAATATGGTTGTAGAGAGAAGCATGATAAAGAAAGCAGATAATTTTATCTGGAGGGTTTTTCTGGAAGAACTCAGCAATTGAGTTTTGAGGAGCTATAATATGAAGTCCAAATCGAGTCCAGATTTCTTTAAGAGTGGGAAGACAATTAATAATTTCCACAAAGATGAAAATTTCCTGTAGTTAATGAATTGTTAACAATCCGTGCTAAAACAGGAAGAAGAGCTTGTATGTGAACTTTCAACAATCTAGCCGGGAATCAATCAGTGTAACCAAGTGGTAACTTGCGCAGTTAATTAAAATTGCCCCAAAAATGTGAAAAGCAACCAAAGAATAAATAAAAGAAGGTCATCTGTAAAATTTACTAATATGCTTCCAAAATTTAATGAAATCAGGCAGAAATTAAGAATAATAAGAAAATCCTCTGGGCAAAGCACTGTTACCCTGTAGGAAATGCTCAGTTTGTACATCAATGGATCAATACATCAGGATAGTATTCCATTTAAAGATAAAAGGAAACAAGCAAGAAAATTCCTTAAAATGAGGTCAAAAAGTTTGTTACTCAATTATATTCTCTGCTGCAGTTGTTTGACTTGGTCAGTCCCTATAAAGCATTCTCAAATGAATCAATGTTTCTACTTGCAGAAAATCATAGAACCCATGAAAACCAATTGCCTTTACTGTAACATCACACATTTTTCGCAGCTACAATCTTGGACAAAACTGCTGGAACAATTCAGCATTTTGAAAACTACATATGGTATAGTGTAATGTTTCTTTAATATTTTTTTCCGAGAATTGTAACCCCTACCTCTCCCTCTTTTCAATGATGAATTTTTATCTTTCTTAACGTCATTTCCATGAAAAAAAGTAACAATGGCCAAAGGGGACGGGAGGACAGTATATCGTGAGGTAGGGGAGGGGGACTACTGGGGGCATCAATTAATTTATAAAAATGTCCTTAAAATTATGAAATATTAATTACAATTAAAAGAATAGGGATTGAAGAAGAAACAGAAAATATTTCCAGCACTTCTGATTCCTAAATGTGAAATAATTTACAATACAAAAGTACATTTAGCTTCATAAAAAGCATCACAATTTTTCACTAAGTGTTTCAAAAATTTTGTCCAAGATTGTAGCAATATTGGAACTTTGAAAAGCCATGACTAAAACATGCAAAAAAATTGTATAAAAAAGAAAATCAATGTTTTTAAAGAAGTCATATCCATAGGATGCAATGTAATGGCAATATACATCAACTATAGTCACAAAGGCACAAACATGGTTTTACACAATACTACAACGAGGATAATCACCCAGTTGCATTTACAAAGTAAATAATCAATCCACTTGTTTGTTTTAATTTTATTTCCAGATATTGCAGTGGGATGCATATAATTCCCACTTCGGGACTTTGGTTTTGAACTTTCAGGGTATTCCGTGAAATTTAATCTAACAATCAGTTACGAGCCATGTGAGTCTTATCGTCACAGGCTATTTGGCTACATATTGTTTACTAGCTGAAATATCGTCAGTGTTTGAAAATGTTGTTTTTACAACGAATGCACTTAACAGGCTTTAAGCTTTTTAAGAATATGTTGATAATGTGACTTGTTCCCTTCTTAATTCTACGCATGACTGCTTGGTAGATCCTTCAAGTCAAGTGTTTGTGCCATACATTCTCTTCTCTTACTTGGAATGTTTAATTTCTATTCATAAAGACAAAAAGGTTGGATTTGAATTTAAAGTGCAAGCATAGAATATCTAACAAACAGTTTGAGCCAATGAAGGTGTTGATACTTCAGACTAATTTTAAGTATTTTCTGCATTCAATTTTAGGATTTTATTGGTTTATATTGATCAGAACTAGGGCAAAGGTCAAGAGGTGCATGAGAGGTAAAAGATATCAGAACAAGAGAAAGTAAACTATGTGGTGTAAACACAGGTTGGTTGTTGGTTGATGGGATTTTACAGCACCATAACAGCAATCATGGGTGGCTCGTCATAGGGGCAAGGGGTGCATTTGCTCCCACAGACATGCTAATCATTGGTTTTTGCATTGAATTATATGTATAATGTAAAAGATGTCCGTATTTTGCTCCCCACCCCCCATTTTGTCCCTCCAACTAAAATCTCTTACAGCTGCCCATGACAACCTGTGATGGTCACGTTGTGCCAGATAAATTAGAGTATGTCAGAAGAGAAAAATAGGATGCAAGGAGAAAGTGATGAAGGAGTTGAGGGGAGCTCGTTGACGAAGGGATTGAGGAGAGCTCGTTGATGAAAGGGTTGAGGGGGAACTCGGTGATGAGAGGATTGAGGAAAGTTCGATGAAGAAAGGGTTAAGGGGGAACTCGAAAATGAAAGGGTTTGAGGGAGCTCGGTGATGAAGGGGTTGAGGGGAGCTCGGTGATGATGGGGTTGAGGGGAGTTTGGTGATGAAAAAGTTGAGGGGAGCTCGGTGATAAAAGGGTTGAGGGGAGCTCTGTGATGAAAGGGTTGAGGGGAGCTCGGTGATAATGGGGTTGAGGGGAGCTCGGTGATGAAGGAGTTGAGGGAAGCTCGGTGATGAAAGGGTTGAAGGGAGTTCGGTGATAATGGGGTTGAGGGGAGCTCGGTGATGAAGGAGTTGAGGGGAGCTCGATGATGAAAGGATTGAAGGGAGTTCGGTGATAATGGGGTTGAGGGGAGCTCGGTGATGATGGGGTTGAGGGGAGCTCGGTGATGATGGGGTTGAGGGGAGCTCGGTGATGATGGGGTTGAGGGGAGCTCGATGATGAAAAGGTTGAGGGAAGCTCAGTGATGAAAGGGTTGAGGGGAGCTCGGTGATGAAAGGGTTGAGGGGAGCTCGGTGATAATGGGGTTGAGGGGAGCTCGGTAATGATGGGGTTGAGGGGAGCTCGGTGTTGAAAGGGTTGAGGGGCGGTGATGAAAGGGTTGAGGGGAGCTCGGTGATGAAAGGGTTGAGGGGAGCTCGGTGATGAAAGGGTTGAGGGGAGCTCAGTGATGAAAGGGTTGAGGGGAGCTCGGTGATAATGGGGTTGAGGGGAACTCGGTGATAATGGGGTTGAGGGGAGCTCGGTGATGAAAGGGATGAGGGGAGCTCGGTGATGAAAGGGTTGAGGGGAGCTTGGTGATAAATGGGTTAAGGGGAGCTCGTTGATGAAGGGGTTGAGGGAAACTCGTTGATGAAAGGGTTGAGGGGAGCGTGGTGATGATGGGGTTGCAGGAAGCTCGGTGATGATGGGGTTGAGGTAGGCTTGGTGATGAAAGGGTTGAGGGAAGCTTGGTGATGAAAGGGTTGAGGGGAGCTTGGTGATGACGGGGTTGAGGGGAGTCCGTTGATGAAGGGGTTGAGAGAAGCTTGTTGATGAGAGGGTTGAGGGGAGCGTGGTGATGATGGGGTTGTGGGGAGCTCGGTGATGATGGGGTTAAGGGGAGCTCGTTGATGAAAGGGTTGAGGGGGAACTCGGTGATCAAAGGGTTGAGGGGAGCTCATTGATGAAGGGGTTGAGTGGAGCTCGTTGATGATGGGGTTGAGGGGAGCTCAGTGATGAAGGAGTTGATGGGAGGTCTGGGGTGGGCGGGGAGTGGGCAGTCTATGGACAGCAGGTTGGAGGAAGCACAGAGATGAAGGGATTGCCAAAAGTAGGAGAGCTGTAAAATAAATAAACAAGACCCATCTATCCCCTTCTTTGTGAGGATGCTAGACGAACTTCAAGTGAGATTGGACCTGTATGCTGGACTGATAAATATGGAGAACCATCATGAATATCCTAAAGTAGTATCTGTGATATAGCAAAAACAAATGTTGACTCCATGGAGATACTTGTGTATCACACACGCTCCATGGAAATGCTTGTGTATCACACATGCTCCATGTAGATACTTGTGTATCACACACACTCCATGTAGATGCTTATGTATCACACACGCTCCATGGAAATGCTTGTGTATCACACATGCTCCATGTAGATACTTGTGTATCACACACACTCCATGTAGATGCTTATGTATCACACACGCTTCATGTAGATGTATCACACACGCTTCATGTAGATGCTTGTGTATCACACACGCTCCATGTAGATGCTTGTGTATCACACATGCTCCATGTAAAAACTTGTGTATCACACACGCTCCATGTAGATACTTGTGTATCACACACACTCCATGTAGATGCTTATGTATCACACACGCTTCATGTAGATGTATCACACACGCTTCATGTAGATGCTTGTGTATCACACACGCTCCATGTAGATGCTTGTGTATCACACATGCTCCATAAAGATGCTTGTGTATCACACACACTCCATGTAGATGCTTATGTATCACACATGCTTCATGTAGATGCTTGTGTATCACACATGCTCCATGTAAAAACTTGTGTATCACACAAGCTCCATGTAGATGCTTGTGTATCACACACACTCCATGTAAATGCTTGTGTATCACACACCCTCCATGTAGATGCTTGTGTATCACAAACGCTGCTCATTCATAGTATAACCTTCAAACAAACATGAGCAGCTCATGGCAAGCATGACGGAAATTTCTAAACAGACATGTGACTTACCTCAGACACACTTGAAGCAGATGACAAAGGTACTGGTATGCAAGCTAAGGCTAAAACCAAACTTGCAAATGACTTTAAGATATCTGTAGCAACCTTTTTTTCCAATCTGACAATTACAATTAATTCAAAAATGTCCCTATGAGGTACATGAACAAACCTTTACCATAAAGTATGCAAGACACTTTACTATAGAAATAGCCAGGGCCCGGACCATTACTCTCCTTCACATACCACCTTCCCAAGAATTAAGGGCCCTGGAAATTGCTTCTTTCACCTTTTATGCAAAAAAACTATGGTTATTTCTTAGGAGAACTTGTCTGCATTTCTTTAATTACTTTGGTTACTACTAAAATGTGTTTAGGCGAATTGTATCAATTCCTGAGTGAGTATACTATTCTTCAGTTACTGTGAAATATTTAAGTCAAAATTTGCCAAAAACTCTCCTTTAATATCTCAAACACTGACACTCATACAGAATAATGTTACAAAACATTGTTACCCAATCAGCCAAAAAGTGTTTTGGCATTGTAAAACATAAAAAAAAAATTGCTTGAGAAGGTAAAAGATCTACAAACAGCCATAAATTGTGCCCTATTAGGCCTCTTGAGTCCATGTCTGTGACAGCCATATTTAGGGCTCAAAGCCAATTATTTTTCTTCAATATTGTCCAATAAAAAGCCTGAGAGAATTTCTGGATGATTTTGCCAGAAGTGACATAATTCAATTCCTTCCTAGCAACAAGTACATTGTCTCCATCAACAAAGGCAGCTATAAGACTAAGAGATTTTAATTGGGAGAGGGGGGGGGGGGGTAAAATATGATTGGGCAACAACATGATTGGGCAACTACATGATTGAGCGACAACATGATTGGGCGACAACGTGATTGGGCGACGACAACATGATTGGGGGACAACATGACTAGGCGACAACATGACTGGGCGACAACGTGACTGGGCGACGACAACATGACTGGGCAACAACATGACTGGGCAACAACATGATTGGGGGACAACATGATCCACATTTACTATAATTCATGCATGTTCATATTCTTTGTTTGTTTGTTTGATGAGGTCTTAATGGCACCACGACGATGAGAGTCAAATTGTGCCTGAGAGGTAAGATCATTTTAGAGGTAGGATGGAAAGAAAACAGGGGGAGAATGAGAGAAATTCAAAAACAAAAGTCAGAAAGCTGTGATCAAAAGAGGAGGTACATGGGTGAAACAAAAACAAAGTAGATAGGGGGTGGAAGAGGAGAATTAACAACAAGATTGGGCAACTACATGATTGGGCGACAACATGAGTGGGCGACAACGTGATTGGGCGACGACAACATGATTAAGGGACAACATGACTAGGCGACGACAAGACTGGGCGACAACGTGATTGGGCGACGACAACATGACTGGGCAACAACATGACTGGGCAACAACATGATTGGGGGACAACATGATCCACATTTACTGTAATTCATGCATGTTCATATTCTTTGTTTGTTTGTTTGATGAGGTCTTAATGGCACCACGACAATGAGAGTCAAATTGTGCCTGAGAGGTAAGATCATTTTAGAGGTAGGATAGAAAGAAAACAGGGGGAGAATGAGAGAAATTCAAAAACAAAAGTCAGAAAGCTGTGATCAAAAGAGGAGGTACATGGGTGAAACAAAAACAAAGTAGATAGGGGGTGGAAGAGGAGAATTAAATATGGTTGTAGAGGGAAGCATGATAAAGGAAGGAGATAATTTCATCAGGAAGATTTTTCTGAAAGAACTTAGCAATTGAGTAGTGGGGAGCGAGGAAAGCTCTGGGATGGTTGTACAGGGGGCAAGCAAGGAGAACGTGATGGATAGTGAGGATGCAGTGGCAATTGTTACAGAGGGGTTGAGGGGAACCAATAAGGAGGTGGGAGTGAGTGAGGTGGGTGTGACCAATTCTAAGACGGGTAATATGAACGTTGTCGCTACAAGAGAGGTTGTTGATGGTGGATTTTATCGGGATTGTGGGCTGGATGACATGGAGTTTGTTATCAATTTGGGAGTTCCATGAGGTTTGCCAGCGGTCACGAACAAGGGCAGCGATAAGCGGTTTAATGTCAGAAAGAGTTTTGGGAAATGGGGTAGGGAGGAGGTTGAGGGCAAGCTTAGCAGCTGCATCAGCCCTGTCATTGCCAGGGATGCCAACATGGCTGGGTATCCAGAAGAAAAGAACACTTTTCCGGCAGAGGGTGGGAGAAAAGAGTTTCCAGAGGAGGAGGTGGCATGTGAGGTTATCCCATTTAAGATTGAGTTATGCAGTAAGAACAGCCTTTAAGTTGGAGAAAATGGCAAAGTGGCTGAGAGGAGAGTACTCAATAAAATTGAGGTCAAGGAGAATGGCCTTAGCCTCGGCTGAAAAGATGGATGAGTAGTCAGGAAGTCTGCTACTGAGAGTGATGTCTTGGATGATGGCAGCAGCAGCAGCTGTCTTGTTGCCTTCCTTAGAGCCATCAGTATAGATGGAGGTGTAAATTGAGAGTTGGTCTTTGATTTGGTTGTGGAGATTGATGAAGAGGTTAGGGTGGGTTTGAGTTTTATGATAAGTGGAGAGATCTAGGTGGACAGTGGGCCAGGAGTAGGTGCCGAGAGTGGCGGGATTGATGCCGAGATGAAAGAGGTCTGATTTAATGCGTAAGCTGAAGGGAGGGGATAGGGTTTTGGTCCTATCAAAGAGGGAGGAGAAATTGGGGTACCTAATGAGGTTGTAAACAGGGTTCTGAGTGTTGGTGAGGACTCTAAAAGCATAGGAGAGGCTAAGCTTTCTACATCTAAGTAGAAAGGGAGGTTTAGTGGCTTCACCATGAAGGCTGGTGATTGGGGAGGTCCTGTAGGCTCCTAGACAAAGCCTGAGGGCTTCATTTTAGATGGTGTTGATGTGCTTGAGGTATGAGTTGTGAGCAACACAGTAGACAATATTGCCATAGGCAAGCTTGGCACGAATGGTGAGCCTGAAAATTTTGAGGAGAGCATAGCGGTTCGCTCCCCAAGTGGTGTTGGAGAGGAGTTGGAGGATGTTGAGGGAGCAGTTGCATTTTAGTTTCAGGTTGGTGATGTGTTGCTTGTAGGTGAGCTTGAGGTCTGGAGTTAGACCCAGGAACTTTGTTTGTTCAACTTTAGGGATGCGATTCCCATTGAGCACAAAGTTCGGGTTGGGGTGGAGGTTGTTGAAATGACAAAAGTGCATGCAGATTGTCTTGTTTTTGGAGAATTTAAAACCGTTATTGTTGCTCCAGACTTGCAGCTGGTTGAGGCTGAATTGGAGCCTATTTTTAACAATAGGAAAGCTAGGGGGGGAGTAGAAGATGGTGAAGTCATCCACGTAGAGGGTACGTTTGATGCTGGGGCCAAGTTTATTCGCGATGTCATTAATGCTCAGGTTGAAGAGAGTGGCAGAGAGGATGCTGCCTTGGGGGACGCCCTCTTCTTGGGGGTACGGGTTGAAAAAAGATGGGGAGGTGGCCTCTGAGGCCGATGGTGTGAAGTTTGCGGGTAATGCCGTATTTCCAAGAAGTGCCGAAAGCTTTCTCAAGGTCAAAAAAATATGGCAATGAGGTGTTCCTTTTTTGCAAAGTCTTTCCGGATAGTGGTGGAGGGAAGAGGATTCTGTTGGTCTCGAGGAACCAGTTTAGTCTCTGAATAAAAATCTTTTCCATAATTCTACAGAGACAGCAAGTGAGGGCGATGGTTCGGTAGCTGGAGGGGTCGGTACCGTCCTTCCCCGGCTTAAGGACGGGGAAGACAATAGCAGTCCTCCAGATAAGGGAAAAGGGGTGTAAGGACCAAATGTGGTTGAAGATGGTAAGTAGGGTAGTGGTGGCCTTGATGGGGAGGTGTTTTTAAGAACTGGTAGGGGATGTTATCTGGGCCCTTGGAGGTGCAGCCAGCATCGTTGATGGCTTGGTTTAATTCAGAAAGGGTGAGAGGGGTGTTGTAGCTTTCGGAGTTGTCGAAGGGAAAAGTGATTCTCCGGGCTTCATCGCAAGCTTTTTTGGGATTGAAAGCATTGGAGTAGTTGGTCGAGGACGAGATGTTGCTGAAAGAGGGGGCAAGGTGGTTAACGATGTCCTTTTTTGCGGTGAGGTCATCATTTCAAGAGAGATGGGAGATGGGAGATTTGCCTACTCTGTCGTGGAAGCTGTTAACCATTCTCCAAATCTTCTTAGTGGGGGTGTTGGTGGTGAGAGAAGAGATAAAGTTGTTCCAAGTGTTGGTTTTACTGTCGTTGATAGTGCGTCTGGCCTTGGCACGGCTGATGCGATAGAGGTTGAGGTTATGGGTGGTCGGGTTAGTTTTAAAGTTCCTGAGGGCTCTTTTCATGTTCATGATGGGGGTTTAGCAGTCATCATATTCTTTATTACAAGAAACATAATGATTAGCAAATATTTCAATATTTGAGGGAGGGGGGGGGGGGAGGCAATATCATTTTTGCCCTAAATAATATGGCAAGCCTGAAAGTCTATCAAAGAATTTGATACATTTAGAATTTCCTGAAAATTTGGGAGTTCCATGAGGTTTGCAAATGGTCACGAACAAGGGAAGCGATAAGCAGTTTGATGTCAGAAAGGGTTTTGGGAAATGGGGTAGGGAGGAGGTTGAGGGCAAGGTTAGCGGCTGCATCAGCCCTGTCATTGCCAGGGATGCCAACATGGCTGGGTGTCCAGAAGAAAAGAATACTTTTCCTGCAGAGGGTGGGCGAAAGGAGTTTCCGGAGGAGGAGGTGGGATGTGAAGTCACCCCATTTAAGATTGAGTAAAGAAGTAAGAACAGCCTTGGAGTCAGAAAAGATGGAAAAGTGGCTGAGCGGAGAGTACTCAATAAAGTTGAGGGTGAGGAGGGAGGGAAAGATGGACGAGTAGTCAGGAAGCCCCACCTCCTCAAGTCCACACACACACACACAGCAATAAATCCTAGTTAAGGTATCATAATTCCTATACCATCAACAAAAAGATATTATAAAAGAAACAAATACCAAATTTACATGTTTCATCCGGGACTGATGCATGTCTTTTCTTTACACTGCCTCGCAGACACTCCAAAGATGATGTCCGTCTTACTTTCTCACGCGTGCTTCGGAAACTGTGATTGGACCACGATGTGTTTGACACAGATCGCACCAAAGCATTGTGATTCTGATGCCCTCCTCCGGCAATCATGGGATTCTCTAAACTATCTTTTCGCAAGGAATGGAAACTACCTTTTAATCTTCTTGAGTTTCTTCTTGATATTGATTCTGAACTATCCTGAACTCCATCAGGTAAAACAGAAAATGAGTCCCAGTGTAAGGATTTGATTGATAATGACAAAGGGGTTGCTACTTCATTGTTATTTGAAAGGCCATCCTTTGTTTGATTGAGACTAAGAAGTGGTACTGAACTCTCTGGCTCCAGAATGGGTGGGGCTTCAGGGTCTTGGGGTGTCTCTGTTTGGTGTGAAGGCGAAGCCACTCTTTGTTGACTACGGTATATTGAAGGCAAGCGTAGGCGGAACGTTCTGTGATTATCTGTAAAGTAAAAAACAGAGAAAACAATGGTCAGGATCAAATCTAAACAATTCCTGAATTTTATAACTGCATCAAATAGTTTCAGCAATATTCTACACTGCTACGATTGTATAGGATACATAATCTCCTGCCAAGTAAATTATGATAATGATAAAATCGCTATTAACATTCTCTTTAAATTTTATACAACCCAGTACTCTATTAGCTCGTCATATGAGCTCGTAAATTTGTACTTGCTTGGGGAGAGTTTACACCTGCTGGCATTGGTGGCGATCTCAGGGGGACATGTCCCCAAATAAGTTTGTTCGGGTGGGGATGAATATCTTTATGTTCTCCCTAAACAATGAAGACTTGTACAAAGCCTATATGGCTGCTACACCACTGTCTGGGTTTAACTGCCCTATGTTTAAGAAATCGCCACCACTGCCTGCTAGCATTCAGCTTATTATATCCTCAAACGACTCATAAAGGTTCAGTCAGTTTGGAAATGTTCCAATTCTTCATGGCAATCGGGAATGTAGAAATTGATGAAACTTGGAAAACATTCCATCAGAAGAACTTACGTTGAATTATGGGCCATGATCAGAAATGATTTATAATCTTCATTATTATTGCATTTTGTGTCGAACGTGGAAATTGGGAAGTCCCCATGTCATCATAATTAACTTAATCAACTAGTTAAGTTTTTACTTTACGGTTTATTTGATCCAATTCTTACCACATACCTTTCAAATGATGAAAAAAAAATCACGACGAAGGTGCATGTTATATATAGACACATGATACAGCTTAACATTGGAATAAAAATTAATGAGTTACTGAGGAAAATGAAGATCAAACACTATGTAAATGAATGTGACATGATTAATCAATCAGATGATGAGTCAATAGATCATCAATTGATCATCAGGGGCCTAGGAAGGATCAGCTAGCTCTCATGGATCCGAACATGACCCTAAAAATGTACAGGTTACCAACAGAAAAATTGCACTAGTCTGGTAGTTGCTGCTAACCAGGAAATCTCTTTCAATTTTCGGGAAATCTTCATTTTCTGAAAAACTTTAAATGTGCGGAAATTATGTCTTCAAATTCTGGAAATTTGCTTCAACTTTTGTGAACTTTTCTTCATTTGGGGAAAATTTCCTTTCATTTTAGGAGAAATTTACTCAAAATTCCCTCCTTTTCAGGTAATTTTTGTTCATTTTCGCAAAGTGTTTTGTTACTTCTCAGAAAGATGTTCTTCAATTTTTGTGGAATTTTACCAAAATTTCAAAGATTTTACCAAATTTTCCTTTAATTTTATTAGTCTTTTTATTTTTATGTTAATAATTTCCCCAACTTTTACTCCCAAACTGGGAAAAAATCATGCAACTGGGAAGGTGAAATCCTCTCAGGGGGGCAGTTTTTCCTCCTGCCCTCTACAGCCCCTAGCTGCAATACTCCTTTCAACAAGAAAAAGATATACCTACTTAATGCAAGTAATCCATTTCCAAAAATGCAAACAATTTGCACAATAAAAAGTATTTAATTAAAATTAATTCCAACAGCACAGGTTGAAATTTACCAAATCTAGGAAATTCATATTGCTAAATATATGATCCAAATAAATATTTAAATGAGAACATATTGGACCATCCAAAATAGTACAGATGATCCAAAAGGCCTATTACTTTTCAATCCCAGATCCCGAGTGGCAAATGGAACAATTCAGGAGATCATATTTCACCCTCCCTTCCCCTCCCCCTTCCCCCTTCTCCTCTTTCCAAGTCTCTCTCTTCTAAACCAATGCTTGATTAACCTCAGTGAATGTAAGCAAATACACAGCTACAGTCCTTTTAGTGAATTGTGGTTTGGAGATCTTATTTCCTGGGCCAAGCCAACCATTCGATTCACTAATAGTTTTCTCCAATTAGTGCCTGGAGGACTTTAAGAGAAAAGAATAAAAAGTACTTAGGTAGGATAATAGTTTTTTTGGTGAGGAGTTTCTGGACAAGTTTTTATTAGGCCTCTTGGATAATTATGTACAAAAGTTGATGCAAACACATACATACTGTATCTAAACAAACTACATCTAGAGAGTGCTAGAAAATCAAGAAATAATCACCTATCTTACAGTTACACATATGCTGTCTTGAAATTCTCTGAATAATAATCCAGGACTGCTAGCATGTACACAAATGTACAGCTACATGGGAATCAGATTATTGATAACACTCAATTTGATAACACTCAATTTGATAATACTCAATTTGGTAATACTCAAATTGATAACACTCAATTTGATAACACTCAATTTGATAAGACTCAATTTAAAGCAAACTTGCTTTTTACAAACACAATTCAGAACATTTGAGATATGTGTCATGGGGACGAAACACCCTTCCCACACGATCTTCTTGGCTACAAAATGTTCTCGTAATATCTAAGCATTTTTCCCCTCCTCTTGCTACCTATAATGAATTTGAATGCCAATATTTGTCTGGTTCATGATATTAAAATGTTCCCCTCTTCCATGCGGCACAGTTACCCCACAATATTCTAGCACTATGCAACACCAATCAGTAGGAATAATTCAGAGCACTACGACATCACCACACTGTAACCTTCTTTAAAATGAACATTTCTGTGTGCTACAATACTTTTCCTTGAACAAACAACTACAATTCTTGTGCAACTATTATTTCAACCGCTGCACATCATTCAGATTTGATTTTTCTGCCCAATTTATGAATTTCAGTAAGGTTATATGTCAAGAATTAACTCTTACTTCTTTTAAATCTACTTCTTTCCTTCTACCATTTTATACTTCTCATCTGTTATAAACTTATTATCATTAAAACATATCTTATTCTCTCTATCTATCTTCGTTAAAATCACATCCCTTTGTATTATCAGTTTTCATGCAGTATCGATAAGTATTGACGGTGTTTCAGTCACGTCTTTTCATATTTTCCACATAACGGAGTTGTGCGACTGCATGTAAGTGACATGTGACTGGGTTCTACCGAGAAAATATATGACCGCTTAAAACAGGTTTTTTTTCTTCTAACTATTTGATAAAATCATATCACTTGGGAAATTGATTCAAATTTTCAGTCATGTCTTTTCATAATTTGACAGAAATGTGCAACTGAAAGTGATCAGATGGGACTTCGCAATTCTATCGAGAAAACACTATATGGGCGACAAAAAACCTTGCTTTCTTCTCTCTAAATTAACTAATTTCCTATGATTTCAACCATTATGGAAAGTATACCTGTATTAAGATCATAAGATAAGCAAAAACTGTACAACATTTTTCCACTAGAATTGCATTCCTATCCGTCTACTGACTTCAAAGATTTCTAGGCCCCAAGCTCCATTTACAAAGTGTACATCATTTGTCAGCATTTACCTGGAAAATGAGACCAATGAGCAGCAGAAACTTCATCACCTTGGAGCACTTGTCAAGATGATATTTAACGCCTCAAATTACATTCTGATTAACATTTTTGTTCAAGGAAGATGTTCAAGATATGACCTAGGTGCACTTGAGGACTTGTAGATCAAATGGGGATGAAATAGTTTTGCACAATTTAGAGGAAATGTGCTCTAAGTTTGATGGAAGAAAAAGAAACAGAAGTCTAAATCGTGAAGAAGATGCACATCAAAAAGAGTTCAAAACACAGCAAATGAGAAGTAAATCACAGCAGCGTGTACTAAAGTGTTGTTTCCAATGATGATGGAGCTTCATGTTCCTTGTGACCCATGACACCTCAACATCTTACATGGTTCTCTCGGTCTCTGGGCATATTATTTTTAACTCATATTTATTCCTTCTATAAGTAAATGACCACAGTATGAAAGTTATTGAATCTTGATTCACATCAAATCAGAGAATTTTACACCATGATTCGGGAAATAGAATGACTTGCCAATCCTGGAAGAAGTAGCTACATCAATGTTAAAAGTAAAATGAAAACAAAAGACAGAAAATCGT